>JAKZAP010000022.1:5977566-6534829 GCA_023053575.1 Branchinecta lynchi | reverse complement strand
GGAATCCCCATCGCTCCACTGCCCCCCCACGGTGGCCGGGTCGGGGAAGTGATTATTTCCAAGATGTGTCCCCGGTGTCCCCCCTCCAGCACTCCTCGTCACCCGTTATCGGATCCAGTGACCAGTCCGAATTTCAAAACTGACCCATCTGAGACAATTGTTCTTGACACTTGTCAAGTTTCATGAATATCCAGTTATCTGTTCCAAAGTTATGCATGTTACTAGTTTTCCGGATTCTCCATCCCCTCCCCTCCCCCTGCGACGGCCTGATCGGTAAAGTAATTATTTCCAAGTTAATCTGGTCGGGGCCTTGATATGCCTGCTAAGGTCCATTGTCCTAGCTTATGTGGAAGGTCCCACACTTCCAAAACCCCCGACAGAAGGACAGACCGACAGACATTACGATCGCTATATGGCACTTCAGTACAAGTGCCATAAAAACCGGACCCTACCCCCCGTACCAAAATCTCCCGGACGACCAAACCGGTACAAAACCCCGCCCAGCCACACGCTGGGGGGGGGGGGGTCGCCTAGACCCCGACAAACTTGCCCAACCTGTATTTTCTGACCAACGAGTTTCTCGGAAATAGAACCTAGCCCCCCTCGAAAAGAACAAACATGGAAAATGAAGAAATCAGTGCCGTTAGGCTGGACAAGAATGACAGTCGGAAGTTCGATATCTCGGACACAAGAACGGAAGCAATTGAGGAAGAAGAATATCAGTAATTCAATTAGAACTGGCACTTTAGTTTAAGTTTTAGTTGTATGAAAGGATATGGATAAAAAAAAAAGAATCACTAAAAAGCCAATGGTGCCATGTCCGGAAAATAAATAAAATGTTAGAAAGGGTGAAGAAACTGATTGACAGCTTCGGGGAAAGAGGGGAAGGGTAGTTTCATTTCCCGAGAGCCCGTAAATATCGGAAAAAAAGGAGGATTATTTCAGGGGTCTGTCATTTCAGTTTGAACTTAATAATGAATACATAAAAAAAACTGGCCGAGAAAGCTTGATCGTCCTTCGAACATAAGGTGTAAAGTTTTCATGCTGTTTCCGGCCGCTCTGATGTCCCCACGAATGCGGCTGCGAATTTCAAGCCTGGTTGCAAAATTAAGCTAGTCGCACTACCGCTCGAAATATTCCTGACACAGCATAATTGCACTCATAAGCAGGCAGAGAGCTGTTCTCCAGAACCACGGACACGTTCTCACTAGTCGTGGTGAGTGCGAAAAAGCACGTAGCAAGCTGCAGCAGTTGCGATTCTTTCGCAGCCTACGGTGAATTAACGACTTCATGCGTCAGAACACACGAACCGCACTACACTAACCGTTAATTTTAATAATCTTGCGGTCCTCAAAAAGCCATACGGTGTTCCCTCAAGCTTTATATAGGCAGGATGAGTCTGCATTGTTTGGACCCGTTAACTCAAAATCGGGTAAACAGATGGACGCAACGATTTTGGTAATTCAATATAATCCGGAAATGCATAAGCCTTTTTTCCGGGAATTGGGCGCTTTTCTGATCTTTTTCGGCATACGTGCATTTTTCAGTCACCGAACCTGTCGATGGTACTGGCATTTGAGGCTAACGCTCCCGATTTGGAGACGACGCTGTACTAAATGACCCTTCGGCCCACTGTGGATCGTGTAACTCATGAAAACCAGCTACTTCTAGTTATAATATTCATTTTTTTTTTCATTTTTCTGCCTAGAGCCTAAAGAGGACCCTTGCCAAGAGTGGTCGACATATCGCTAAAATAAATCTCAAGTAACCTATCCGTTTGGTGAATAATAGCTAAGTATTAGGAGGCTTGCGGTAGTCTGATAACTGGGACAATACAATTTTGGCTGGGAAGGATTTTCGTGGTGAAGACTTTGAAGCTTGGATCTATTGAATGACCGTCCACAAAAAACAATCCCTAGTTTTGACTTAAGTCTCCTGCCGGGCGTCGATCAGCGTAGATAGTAATGTCAGCCTCCTCCATCTGGTAGGTCGTGGATAGTTTAGAAATCAGAAATCTAGGTTAGAAATCACACAATCTTATGCAGCCCAATCAAAGCTATCTGCTACTTGGGAGGAGGGGGGGGGGGGGGGGTAGCTTAGCACTACTGATTAAAGGACGCGTCGTACTTATTACATAATTCGTACTACTTCTATAGTATTCGATTCATTCTCGTCCCCGAGATTCTGCCTTTATTAAGTTCACCCTATCTCGTCTAGTAGCCTTAGCCTTGCACTTCCCCAACCGTGGGTGCTATAATCGTACAGCTTTGGGAAAAATTGGACAGCACCTTTTCCGCTCCTTCTATACTATTTTGTTCTGGTGTCACTCATGTTCTGCGTAAGAAGGAGAATTAAAAGATGAGATCATGTTATTCTAAATATGGCAGAGCACCTGCTCCACTTGTCCACATTATGACATAACCATACATTGACGAAGAAGTTTAAAATTCAAGATGGAAGCGTTACCCTTTTGGAAGTTTCTTCGTCGCTACCAAAAATCATTGAGAACCGAGCCCAACGAGCGCACGACCTTCTCCACTGCTTCCTGGCCGAAGATTGAAAATTAGTGTCTTTTTCTGTGTCTTTGTGTTTTATTTATTTTCTTATATTTACTCCGCTTTTTCGAAATGGCGGGTTACAAATAAATTACCTTACTTACTCACTGAGTATCACGCATGTCACGCTTGAGGTATCAGACTCCTGACCATTGTTCCCAATTTTTCTTCTTCTTCATTTAATTACTCCGTCTTTTTGAACATTTGTGCATTATGATGGGCAATAAATCTATTATAATCTTATTGGTCGGAAGACCGGTTATAAAAGACGGTCGTCCAAGGTCAGGGGCATAGCTCGGGGCAAAGAAAGAGGCTAAAAACAGCAGAAGCAAAGTTTTAAAAGTGGTCAACAGTCTCAAAACATCTTGGCAGAAGCAGTATGTAGTGCGAAGTGTCCTTTTAACGCCCCAAGATACTAGTGGAGGTGAGGGTGGAGGATAGATAGACTTGCAGGCTAATGGTACAGTAGAGGTATGCTTATGTGAACGTTTGTTGACAGGCGGAATTTGCCATTTTCATGCACTTGCTGTGTCTAAACCTAACTACCAGTTAGCCAGAGTAGGTTATCAACGGTATCTGAAAACACCAGTATAGGTATTTTGGATCTTCATTCTACCATTTAGCCGGAAACTGCACTGTTCATATTAAAGTAACTGTTCACATAAGCAGACCCTCTACTGTACCAAGAATACTGTACGAAGTAGATGCTGGTTACAAAATCTCCCCTGATGAGAAACTTTGACATGGTGTGGGGGGGGGGGGGGGGGTAAAAAGCTTGTATACTGCAAGTTATGTATTTCTCGGACCTAGACTTGGAAACGATGACCCAGGCTAGCAGTAACCGCAGGCACAGTTTATGACTGATTAAGTATCGATATTCACGTTCTTGTTATTTGTTATTTGCATTTTTTTTCTTTCTGTGTCTCTTGTCTTTTTAAAAAAAAATCGAGTAGCATATTAGCCGAGTTGGAAAAGTCAGCGAGCACTCGGCACTGAGGTCGGAAGCCAGAAAATGGACAAATTTGATGACGCTTGACAGAACAGAGTTGGGTAAAGCAAAAGTAGAAGAAGAGGCATCTTAAACAGTTTTCAACATGGCTAGGGCCTAAGAGGAATTGAAGATAGCCAAATAAACCTGGAAAAACGTACACCAAGAAGTAACCAGTTATTGTTTTCTTTACGACAGCGTACCTAGTGGCATACAAAAAAATAATATTGGCGTTTTTGATCGGCCGTTCGCCTTTCACTTTCGTTCGCCGTTGGTCTTATTAAGTGTTTTTGATCGCCTGCGCTTCGGCCTGGGAGTCTTATAAGGTGTTTTTGGATGAACGGCGGACCGGCGTCCTCCTCCCTTTTTCTTCGAAAGCGCAGGCGAACTTGCAACGTCGAAGGGTAGGAAGTTGGCCGTGCGCTGTCGCCGTTCGATAGAAAAATGGCGGAGATTCAAAAATCTCCGAGCAACGAAAGTGGAATTTCACTCTAAAATGTAAGTGAATTTCGAAAAAAACAGTAGAGAATAAGTACTAAATGACAGGACCGACTCTTAATACGAGTACATTCAAAACTTGGATTTGCTGAGATTGGATTTACTTCTCAGCAACTTACTTTAGTGATAGGCTATAAACTCAGTCTGGTAGGTTACTTTTCAGCTTTTGGCAAACCCAAAATAGCCAAGACCATATCAACCAGAAATGCTAATTCCTGACAACATTTAAAACCTGCCTGTCCTTTTGACTTTTCTGTTGGAAGTAAACCTCCAAGGGAAAACATTAAAGCAAAAGGAGATGTAGGCAAATTAAAATTTCTGATTCTGTGTGCAAAATTAACTAAGCTTATTTATTACGAAATTAATTAGCTTTTGTGTTTGACGTCAACCTTGTCAAATCAATTAATTAGCTTTTATGTCAAATTAAATTAAATTGAATTAATTAGCTTTTGTGTCAAATATTAAAATTTGGCCAACCTTATTGTGTTCCTTACCTTACAGAAACGAGTAATAACAAATTCTTGCCCTTGGAGTGTTTTTATAGCGTAGCTGTCAAGTTACAACAGTAGTGGCCCAACCTTGAAATTATGCAATGTCAACCTGGTTTTCAGCCTGTTCTTGTGCTTGTGAAAAAAAGTTCCATTTTCCAGTTTGAGCACCTTGAAACTGAAGGGCATCCTTGCCAAGAAGGGCCGAAATTTAGCTGACGTATTTGTTTTGCACCGTCAAATATGGTTTGGGAGTCAGCTAGGTCTGATGGAATATTTAGGTTTGTGTTGGCGCACGAGGCTGTCCAGCAGAAAAATTCATGGGGAACGATGAGTTCTTTTTGTAATGTCAAATCCAGGTTTTGTTAACAGGTTCTGCGAACCCATGTTTTCTCTTTTTCGAATTTCCCGCTAAAGTTCTAAGCCCGAGTGAGTCAGCGTCCCCTTATAAAGCTTTTTTACAATCAAAACCCCCACGGCGAATTTGCAACGGCAAAAACGGTTTGCACGCAACGAACGGCCAATGTCGAAAGTGTAACGTTGAAAGGCGAACGGCGATCAAAAACGCCACTTATGAGACGAATTTTATGAGGGGCGTATATGTACCAACTGCTCCGGTATACGCTACACGTATATTAGAGACTTGGTTTCGTACAACAAGTTAAACGTAAAAGATAGACAAGAGTCATAATATAACACGAAGATGATGAATTTTCATTGTTATTCCACTGTAGCCTACTAAATGAATGAACGGGGAATAATGAACGGATATGCGCGTTAAAACAAGTAATTATTAAATATTTTATAAAACGGAATGTTGTAAAAGGGACCTGAATCGTGACAAAACAAGACCAAAGATTTCGATGGGATCCCAAAAATGTAATATTTGATACAGACTATTGGGTTTTCTTCGCAAAAATCCTTGAAACATATTTGCTATTGAAATCTGGAAACAGATTAATTAGCAAATAGCTAATCATCTGAGACAACCAAGTTCAGATATACCTCTATAAGCCATGTCTATTTTGACGATACTGATCGATACCTCCTGCTTTACTTCTTCCAAATTTCTGGTTTCGGCCGAATTCCGAGCGAATCTTTTGACCAACAAAAAAAAGGAAAGTTCAGAAACGAATTCAGCGTATCTCCTTATAGAACATCTAATCAGCTTCAAATAAAACTTTGTCATCTAATCAACTTAAAATGAAAACTTTAGCTTTTAACAGACTTTCCGGTTTTGTCCGGATTCCGGGAGAACTAGTTTTCCAGGTAGAAAAGAATTTTCGCATAAGTGTTCAGCATGTCTTCTTATCCCTAAACCGAACATCTAATTAAGATCAAATAAAACATTTACTTTTAACAAACTTTCCGGATTTCTTCGGAACAACTTGTCCGGCGAGAAAATGGGTTTCCATCGTCGTCTTGAGCATGTCTTCTTACCCCATAGCCGACAATCGCATTAGCTGTTCATAAATACTTTGTTTGCCCCTTACTTTGAAACCCCCACCCCTCAATGTAGGGCTATAGAGCCCATCTACGAGCTTGAGCTTACCATTGACCCAAAGAACCCTCACACCAAATTTCATCAAAATATCTCACTCCCTTCAAGAGTTACTGTGCTCACAGACGGACAGGACAGACGGACAACTTTTGCGATGTCGTAGGTATCCCTCCACTTACATTTTGGGATCCCAAAAAACCAGAAGGAAATTAGAAACGCGAGATCTCTGGCTGAGGGAGCTGTTTTGCCTTTCGGTTCGCTAATTACTACAATTAGTAGCACTTGACAATATGACAAGCAAAAGGTAAAAAAGAACTTTATACCGCACGGCAAGAAAACCAACCAATATCCGGTACGCGTTCATAATTTCAATTAAAAACCACAAACTAAAAAAGTGGTGCTTTTGAAGCTAACGAGACAGTTCGCCGATGCTAGATTTTTTTTTCGCTTCACAAGTATTCTATCAACAGAAAATCATTGTATGCAGTAATTTTTAAAACCACAGTCGACCTAATTAGCTCGGAGGTAGCCAGTAAATTCCCTGGTTATACCGCAAACCACGTGTCATTGGTCAGCACAATTCCCCTCGGTACATTTGGTTATTGCACTGAGCATACGGTATTCATTCCTGTTAATCCTTTTCCTTATTTTTGTTTTGTTTTGTTTTTACCGGGACATGAAAGTAATACCTTCACTTATACCTACTTGCTCTGACAACCTCCTCTAGATTACAATAAACTTGTTTATTGTGCCAGTAAAACTTAAATATATTCTCCTCGCCGTTGCAAAACAAGGCTCCGAACAACAAAGTGTGTCAACGAAGAAGAATTATACAAGAACGCGGGTTCTGTCTTAATGAAGAAGAAGAAGAAAATCAGGGACCTTTCGTTTTTTACGGCGGCTTACAGCTGTTTACCTGTGCCAGACATATCACAAAAATTCAACGAAGAAACCAACGAATATGGGGTTTGTAAAGGCCAACGAATATACTGAAATAAAAGGAGAATATTTCGGGAGGACAACCGCCTCCCTCCTTCAACGCAGACAGAAAATTTCGAGAAAAAGCCGAAACGAGGATGAAGGTTCAACAACCAAGAAAACTAAAACAAAGCAGAAAACCAACAAGAAACCGAAGATTAAACAAAATTGGAAGAATTGAAAGCCTAAAATAAAGACAGAGAGCCACTCACCAATACCTGCGAATAACAAATACGACTGTTCTTCTTCGGTACTAGCGAGTGAATTTTTCTTTTATTTTAGTATATCCGTTGGCCTTTACAAACCGCAATTTTCGTTGGTTTCTTCGTTTAATTTGTGTAATAAATCTCAACTGACGCATCCGTTTAGTACAGTTTTGCGGTGGTGCCATCTGTACCCCCGTACTATTCACTTCTGCCGCTAGGGAGCGTTACTCCCCTTCCGTTAAAGGTTAACCGAAAAGGGCTGAGGTAGGGCAAATCTAGTTACCCATCAGTTATTCACTTAAAGAGGCTTGAAGATCCGATGAAAATGCGTCACTTTGTTGCTCCGCTATCTAGTCTGGGGCCCCAAGTATCAGAATGTGAAAAGTAGCTTTCCCGTCGGGGGCAGCTGATTTGACGATGGATTCTAGGTAAATCGACCACGCTGATTTCGAATCTGGGCGGGATACACGGATCAGACATGCATTAAAGATGTTATGCACCAAAACTCAAATTCGGATGTCTTGGGGTTCCAGATCATATTTTTACCGCGGTTCGAAGACTATTATCTGCTAACCAGCTATGGTGATCCCCAACTCTGACTAACAAATATACTTTAGAAGCAATGGAAAAGTTAATTTAGGTAATGACCCTTTAATCAAGTCTTAAGGTGAAAGACTAAACTCATTAAAAACCACCTTCGCAGAAATTGTTCCTGTGAACTTTCATATTTAGTCACAAAAAAGCAAGGCTTCAAAAATCCTCTTCTTCCTCGTCTATTACATTCACATTGACACATTTCCCCCCACATGGCGCACAGTAAATCACACGATCTCTCGGTAGCAGCACATGAGCATTTTTTGCTCTGCAAGATTTCTTGCATGCACAAAAAAACACCGGCCACACTGTCTGGCAAACATGGGCCCATCAGTTGCAACTGCTCTTACTCCCCCCATCTATTTCATCGGCCCATCCGTAGTCTAATGGGTTCAAATAGACAGGTCTTGGATTGTGAGCTTGCACCCCATACAGAAAATTGCAAAAATGCCCGCAAGCAGTGAAAATGAAATGACCTGTCAGTTGGTGGCAGCCACTTGAGCTCTTTTTTGCGTGGGAAAAAGATGTATGCGGAGATCGTTCAGTGAAGTGATGTCAGTTGGATCTTTGCCGTAAGAGGAGATGGACGAGTCTAGTTAAAAGAGGTACGAAATCGCCAGGAAGGTCTAAAACTCCATTCATCACCCTGTCTTTGACTCTTTCAGACAATTCATGCAAATCGTAGCAGATTTCCGATTTCAGTGCAGCCGAAATAACAGTTTTTTTGCCCCGCCCAAAAAGAAAACTGACGGTATCGCATCCTGTGACTGAATGTATCAAAGCGACCGATCCCAGAAACTGATGAGGTAATTTTTTCACAAGCTCGTGAATGGGTAGCACATAGTCGGGAAACTGAACAAAAAGCTGAAGTTCAGTGTCACTGTCATAAAATACCGGATCGGTGATTTTCGTAAAAGCTTCCAAAAGTATGACGACAATGTCAGTGTCGTTAGCCCGGACAACTACTCGCTCTGATCCAGTAGCGAAGCAGAAAGCAGCGTGGACAACAACTCGAGTGTCTGCCTCTTCGTGTGTGCTGCTTAGATGGCTTTCCACTTCACCATAATCCCGCAGTCCTCCCACACACTTCACTTTCATTCTGTCCTGGAAGCCACCGGATAAAAAAACGGACATCCCAGTGGACTTCCGTGTTCCTTCTATACATTCAAATAAAGCCTTTATGAAACTCGCCTTGCTCTTCGAGCTCTTTAACACAGATTCCCAGTCTTGCACCACTGTCGTCTTGGTAAAGCTGAAATCTGGGCCCTTGCTTCTCGCACCGCGATTTTCGTGGCATCCACCAGCGTCTTTCAGAGCAATATAGTTTCCACTTGAATCCGTCACTCCAAAAACACCGTCGTACCTGTCGGCAACTATGTGTAACGACTCAGTTTCAGCAGGGACCGTGGTAACAATAAAGTTGAAACATCTCAAGCTGAAGCTTTCAACTGTTTCGCCACGTATCGGCCCGACACGTCGCAACAATGGCATGAGATCTACTACATAGGAGGTGGCCAAACAAGGTTCAGTGGGGATGGACTTGGGCCAACTTTGAAAATTTGCCAAAGACTTAATGCTCTGCAATAAGCAAGATTTGCTTCCACTTCTGAGCTTGCTTACGCTGGTATTACCACTTGTTTCAAACAAAGAAGGTGGAACTGCAAGGAGCTCGTAGGAAAGCGTATTTCTCAATTGAAGGTAACCGGAATCGGTCGCAGGGTTTATGCTTAGCAACAATCGTTTCACTGTTTCTAATTCCATCTGCAATGATCCTCGAGCATTAGAGGCTTTGCTTTTGGGTTTATTGGTATCCCCAGTACTAAACGTTTTCACTTTAACCTTTGAAAATGCCAGAGGGTCCCAATGTATGGGGATGGTGCTAATATGTTAAGGCCCCATGACCAACAGGAAGGGAATGATACCCTATCAGTATCCCATGAAACATCTGCAGAACTGAGAATCAATCAATCTATATATTACCCGTCAAGAAAAAAAAAATGAAGGGCGTGTAGCAAATAAAATAGCAATATAAAATAGCAATATAAATAAAATAGAAAAACGAGATTTTCGTGTTTTTTTCTCGATCAGCTAGTTACCCCTCCAAGATGATGTGCGAGGGATAAATGCAATTTCGGATATTTCGGTTGCACTTCCGGCAAACTGTCCTCAGCGAAAAAAAACAAAACTAAATTACACTTTCACCACGATAACAACAGGAAAACGATGCGGAACCAACAAACAATAAGACGACATATAACTAAAAACCAGAAGAACAATGCTGACTGAACTAAATGCAGATAAAAGTAAAATAACAAAAAATAAAATGTGCGTGTTCCAGTCAACCACAAACCCCTGATTTTTGGATAACCTATGCCAAACGCTGGATATGTCTAGCGTTTGGCATACCCTATGCCTAACGCTGGATACACTATGCCAGGTGCTGGATACTGTAACCCAGTAAAATATTGATGATTTGAGTGAACTTAAAAAATCAACCAATCAGAACTCCTTTATATTGAGGTAGGTCAGAGTTAGGTTACCAACAGGTATCCAGCTTTTGGCATAGGGTATCCAGCTTTAGGCATAGGTTGTGCCAAATGCTAGATCTACCCAGCGTTTGGCATAGGGTATCCAAAAATCAGGGATTCGTGGTAGATTGGCGTGTTCAAAGTGTATATGTACAAACCTGTGATTATTTACAATTCTGAACTCTGTGTATATTTACAATTTACCATCCGTCTGGGAAAGCGCAGAAGCTTTCACCCAGAAAATGGCCCCCTCCAAAAAGCCCTAGTGGAGGAGTACAACAAAGAAAAAAACAACAACAACAAAGTACCATCAGAGGAGTTACTAGCCAAAATGTTAGATGGGGGGGGGGCAAGGCATTAATTTTTACCGACTGTTTTCGAGACAACACTAAGGAGGGGCGCCCCTCCCCCCCCCCCCTCTAGTCGTAATGCCCCTGTCTACCATGTCCTTGCCTTTGGTGCCAGAGGCATGGTAAATCAAATTTAGAAAAAGACACTAGTCTAGGCTTCTTAGCCTACAGCAGTGGTATGTTTATTTGAATGTTTGTTTACTAGAACTTTGACATTTTCATGCACTTTCTGTGACTAAACTAACTACCACCACTACAGCTGGACAAAGTAGATAATTAAGGGCCTCTGAAAAGACAAAAATAGCCAGGTATTTGGTTCTCCATTCCAGCCCAAAATTGCACTTTTAACTTTAACTTAAGTAACTGTCAAAATCAGCAAACTTCTACTGCTGCTCTACAGTACCCAGATATGTAAAGTAAGGATCTAGCCTATGTCTCAATTTCAGATGGAAGAGCTGCTTTCTTTGGCTGGCCAGTATTTTAATGTTACTGCACGCAAAGACACTCAAATCAAACAACTACTGTGAGACAAGGTTGCCCGATTAGTCCAATCCAACAGTAATTGCTGTACTAGGCTACTGGTTCTGGCCTATCGCACCCCCCCCACAAAAAAACGTGAACAACCACACTGAAGGATTGTTTTACATTTTTACCTTTCTCTCCTCGAAATATACTCTATTTCATAACATTCAATCCAATGGGCTTAGAATTTTGCAAGAATTGTTTGTTTGTTTGTAAGAATTGTTGACTTTCTGCGTTTACTCCTTTCTTAGATCAGAGGCTTCTGATTGGTCGAAAGTTCGATCGCGGATGTAACCTTACAAACCGCAACCGCAGAATAGTTTGAGTGTAAGAGGTTAGAAAAGCATGTGCGATATACCAAAAAGCTGTATCCCGGTAACTTTCGTGAGTAACAGAACGTACGGGAGGTCGTGTGATCTCTACAGGTGTTGCCCGAGTTAGTCCGTCCACTTTTAGAAGGAGAAGACTTTCGGTTCAGTGGACCCCAGACTAATCGCCGAATAATCGATTTTCACACAGAGGAATTTCCCTGTCGGATTCTTGGTACCTCTATGGGCTCGTACCTACGTTGCTTGACGAAAAAGATTCAAGAAAAATAAGTCTTCACACACTGAGCTTCCTTCCGCGAGATGATCACTGGCCACTGAAAAGTCGCGTTTGTATTGAGATTCAAATTTCCCGCGTCATAGTCGAATTTTGCTTGTGAGGACGTCCGTAGATATTCTGAACGTCATTCTAGAACAAATAGTGAAAAACAAAAAATCTCTTAACGGCAGAATACAAATAATACAGTGTTTTCATTTAAATGATACAAAAATAAGTTGGCTTTTCAGTTAAACTTTAACATGTTTGATCTCTTACACTGTTAGTTTTAACTTATTTTATCTCTATTTATGACTACAAAAACATCGTATTTGGGCTCTGCCCGGAGATATGTTTCGCTTTATTATTAAATTAATTGAATAAATTGAAATTACTGTCCGTAGTCTGTGCTTAAGCCGTGGTAACAGCAGTCCAGCTTGAGCTGAAGGGATAACGAAAAGTAAATCTTGAACTCGGTTGTCTGAATGGGCCATGAGGTCTTTGACCATTCTTCTTTTTGTTTATATAAACTGTGATCACTATTTATTCTTCCTTTAAATATTCTTTGAGCCCAAGCTGACTTTGAAACATTTATTCAAACAATGTTTACAAACGGATACGTCAGCTACGATTCTTCGTCAGCGATATTTCGACCCTTCTTGGCAAGGGTCCTCGTCAGGCTGTCAATCCTCTGGTTCAACTTCGGGGAAGGAAGCTTCAGTTATTTATTACAGGTTTATTTCCTTCCCTGAAGTTGAACCAGAGGATTGACAGCCTGACGAGGACCCTTGCCAAGAAGGGCCGAAATATCGCTGACGGAATCGAAGCTGACGTATCCGTTGTAAACATTGTTTGAATAAATATTCTTCCTTTCCCCGTGATTTCCAGATCCAATATCACATAATCTGTTGCGTCGTTGATATTTTTTTTTTTTCAAATACATGTTCTTCATTACCATTATCCTATCCTTCCTTTCTTACGTAATTTCCAGATCATATCATTTGTTCCGCATCGAATATTCTTGGCAAAACCATACAGATCCGTATAGTACAATACGCCTGTTATCTTAGTGCATGCCTCATTTTTAATTGAAAATATGCTTTAGTTGTAGATTAATGACAAGTGCCACTTAATTTGCTCGCGCATGAAATGTTGTGCCGCATTTATTTTGAAATTAAATTAGAAATTCAAACGATCACGAATACTGGATTCCAGTGTAGTATGCGTAAATTTATTATTTATAGTTATTTTTATTTTCTCCTTTTTGGTTCTTTATGCTTTTGGAGAAGGGACGTTTTATTCACGAATGTTTGCTAGTCGCAATAAATCAATCAATCAAACGAGAAACTTACCTCTAAGGAGATACTTTGTACATCCGTTACGCACCACCAGGCCCAAGCCCATCCTCCAACCACAGTTCGCTTCTGCGTTGAGCCACACCATCCGCCTAGAATTGATCAAACTGGTCAATTATGATCACGTGATATGGAATCTGAACGATAATAATATAGGATGATAATGGCCTATTTTTTGTACAATGACGTATTAATTAGATGGCGTGTGCCTTACTTTTGTAGAGGCCAACAACCTACTTTCGCACTGTATTATTTCCCAATTATCAACGATACGATTTCCCTAGGTGCGAAGATATGAATGAGTGTGTGCGGCGTCTTATGTGTGAATGCAGAGACTTGTTAGGAATGTTGCAAATGTTAAAGAGCGAGTTTAACAATAAAAATAATATAATTATAAACAATAAAGAAAGTGGCTAGGTTCGTCAACCTGTCAGCGAAACACAGATATAACTTGTTGTAGTTGTGTTGGTATTGAGGTATTTTAGGTACTGGCTTGTTCTTCTGGTTGTGTACATATTGTGATGGCCCTTTGGACTTGTATGTGTAAGCTCCGACAAGAGGTCGAACTGAGAAAATCTAGAATGAATCAGTACCATAATTACCGCATTTCCTTTGGTTAGCTAAAGGGCTTAGATGGTTTAAGTGCGATTCTGACGATCTGGAAAGCTCCGCGAGCTTATGCGCCAGCTGTTTTTGCGACTTCTGCTAAAACTCGCCTCGCTTTCCAGAGCTGTTCTCGCGCTCCGGTAGTTTCCGCCAGCACTCATATAGCGAATCTACTTCGCGAGTGATTTCGGCATGTCATCGAGAAGTTGTAAAGGTGCAACTGAAGCGCAACGACTTTCCGTTTGTTCTTGCGATCGGCAGATTCTCGCTTTGCTTTTCGGAAAGCGATTCCAAGAGATCGCCAGAATCGCCCTTTAAGCACGACAAGCTTTGTCAAAGCCCAAAACTTCTGTTTACAAATCAACTCTTCTTCTTCTCGCGATATCCGACTGTTCCGATAATAGTTCCGGATGATGCAATCACTGGGTCTTATGATTGGCTTGTTTCATATGGTTAAGGTGCCTATTGGCCCCTGACAAGGTTGTATATGTAATACCATGAATCTAGAAATTAACTAATATAACTAACAGAATGTCAAAATTTTGCATTCGTGAAGTAGAAGTAACATTTCAATGCGTAGAGTCGAGCGTGACATACGCACTTCATTTGAGGAGACACAGTCAAAGTCACGTGATGTTCAAATTTACGAAAACTGTTCGTCTGATGTATGGTTGAGAATTACCGAAACAAACTTGAACCCTGGATACCTTTAAACCTTTTTCAGGACCTGTTTCACAGTTTACATGTCCCCCAAAAAAAAAATTTTCGTCGTCACGCATGGCACTAGGAATTTCGATTTTCTTTTCAAAAGGCATGCGATTAATGGTCAACTTGATTCTATACATGTCCAAACCTCACCGCTCCCGCCTTAAACCTGTTTCATTCACAATGTGTAACACGTCCGTGACGTCACACTTGACATAGAGACCTACATGCACTCGATACCCCTGGCAATGGCAAGGTCGCTTTTCACAGGCGAGATAAAAAGCCAAACCCAGGCCACGGCAGGGTTGCCACTGTTAGCCTTTTGGCACGTTTTTTCTCTAAAAGTAGCACCCAGAACGTAAAGCTACTAGAGCACATCTCATATTAGAGCATTTCTCATCTTATTATAATCGTAAAGCTTTGGGAAAATTGTACAGCACCTTCTGCGCTCTTTCTATACTATTTCGTCCTGGTGTCAGTCATGTTCTGCGAAAGAAGGAGATTAAAAAGATGAGATCATGTTATGTTAAATATACAAAGCACCTGCTCCACTTGTTGAAATTATGCCATAACCATACATTGACAGAGAAGTTCAAAAATCAAGATGCAAGTATTACCCTTTTCGATGTTTCTTCTTCAGTATCCAAAATCATTTGCAACATAGCCCAACCAGCGCACGACCTTCTCCACTGCTTCCTGGCCGAAGATTTAAAATTAAGTGTCTTTTTATGTGTGTTTAAGTGTTTTATTTATTTTCTTCATTTTCTCCGCTTTTCCAAAATAGCGGGTTACAAATAAACTACTTGCTTAATTACTTATAGAAGCAATATTTTTTCTATAACATAAATTTGTTTTTGTTCCTACTGCTTTTCCCTTTAAAGCCACACTATAGACTGTTTATGTTTATTTTACGTTTATTTAATAAACTGAGGGCCAACAAGGGGTCACTCACACGAACATATAGAACATAAACAAAAATAAGAACATAAACAAAACAAAAAGCGAAGACGGGTGCTCTCCACGAGGGGTGCTGCACATGCACTTTCCTTTATCCGGATAAACAGATGAATAAAGTAGAAATTGCTGCAACGACAAGTTTGTTATTGAACTAAAATCTTTTTCAAGATAAAAATACTTTTCTCCGATCTTTAGCGGCACGGAAATTTCGCTGGTGTGGCAACGCTGGCCGCACTGGTCGTTAATCGCCGGAGTGCAGCAACGTTTTATGCCCGGGCCACATTCAGTCACACCTGTACGTAATTTGGTTCGCTAATTTGGTTATTACCCACTCTTAAATTTCATCCTGGTCACACCCGGAACGAAGAAATTCAAGATAGATTACCACCATCATCACTCAAACGTAAACAAAACTGGCTAAAATCAGCGATTCTGGTCTGTGATTGGTCCAAACACTCGAAAGATACGTTTCAAAATGGCCGAGATGGATATTTCCATCTCGACAACCTTACGTTTTCAGCGTCTTTTCTTCCCAATTTCGACCGTAAGCCGGCCTTATTACCGGCGTTATTACTAGGTGTGACTATAGTGGGGCCCGGGCAGGCCCGTATCCAGGAATTTATTTCGGGGGGGGGGGGGGGGGTTGCCTGCGGGTCGCACAAAAAAGTACAAAAAAGACACAGACCAGAGGGAAAAGCCGATAAAAATGAGTATTTTTGTATGTTTCGGAGGGGGGGGGGGAGGTTCATCCCCCTAACCCCCCCCCTCCTGGATACGGCCTTGGGCCCGGGCATTAGGCTTTCCTACCCAAGAATGAAGCTGTAAGGGGAGGACGTAGACTGAGATGAATGCCCTAAGGCTGCCCGGCACTTAAACCGTATTGTTAACAAGCAAGCGATTTCGGATGCTGCCTCTAGATTCAGGTGTAATCAATCTTCCAACGGATCTAACCTACAGGAATCCCAAATCATGATCTGAACGACGGCTTCGTTGCCATGGTCTTTTAGGGCGTTGGAACAAATGTTAATCAGATATAAAAATTCCTCAAAATGGAATCAGCTAGGATATTCTTCAGGTTTTCAACGGATACGTCAGCTACGATTCTTCATCAGCGATATTTCGGCCCTTCTTGGCAAGGGTCCTCGTCAGGCTTTCAGTCCTCTTGTTCAACTTCGGGGAAAGGACCCTTGCCAAGAAGGGCCGAAATATCGCTGATGAAGAATCGTAGCTGACGTATCCGTTGAAAACACTGTTGGAATAAATGTTTCAAAGTCAGCTTGGGCTCAAAGAATATTTATATTCTTCAGGTCTTTTTCGGACCTTCTTGTCAAGGGTCCGTCAGGTTGTAGGGGGAAGATATGAACCTGACTCCCAGACAAGAAGTATTTATAGATAATAAGCGTATTAATATTCAACCTAAAATCTGACGTCCTGTGTTTAAATCAGTTAAAACTGTACGATCCGGCGAGAAAGAGGGACAAATTGTGCTTCAAGTTGAACTGAAACGGGCTGGGATAGGACAATTTAGTTACCGATCACTTATTCACAAAATTGGCTTGAAAGTTGAAGACCTGCTGGAAATGAATTTCTTCGTTGTTGTGTTATTCACGTAATCACGAATAATCGATTTTCAAATAGTGGAATTTCCCTGAGATTTGTGGTACCTCTATACGACCTATGCGCGTTTTGTATACTTTACCAGAAAGATTTATGATTTTTTTTTGTTTGTTCAGGCACTAAACAGTCTTCACCAAGCTCACCACTGCCCACTCAAATGCCGTGTTTGTGATGAGATTAAAATTTCCCGCGTCACAGTAGAATTTACGTTTTGGGGACGGCCGCAAATAGTCTGAACGTCATAAGTAGAGCAGATAGTGGAAAATAAAAGAAAAATCCCTTAGAAGAACCCAAATTATTAAGTGTGTTCAATTAAATGACACAAAAGTAAGTTGACTATTCAGTTAAACTTTAAAGTACACGTCGTACTTATGATAATAATTCATTCTACTTTAGTAGTACTTCCATCTATTCTCGTTCCCAAGATTCTACACTGCATATGTGTATCCTATCTCCTATATTAGCATTACACTGATAATCACGATTGCTACGTTCCTTCTCTTTGCGTGACGTATCAGGCTCCCGGCCACTGTTTCGGAGAAGCTTATTGGTCCGGAGGCCGGTTATCTAAAAGTTGCCAAGATTTTTCATCCAAAACAACGGACATGAAAAGAGGCTAAAAACAGCCGAAGCCTTGTGTAATTTTCAGTAGGATAAGATAGATACGACGTAGGGTAAGATAGGCACAGCTTGGGTGTAAAGTGGTCAACTATTTCATGGCATCAGAGCTCTCAGTACTTTTGTTGGTGTAAGGCTTTAGCAGAAACAGGTAAGAAAGGAGCGCCATCCAGTTCTTTGATGTCGAGACAAGTACACAACCAGAAAAGGAATAGTAGGCGCAAGGCCGTATCCAGGGGGGGGGGGTAGGGGGTTGAAACCCCCCGAAACATAAAAAAATAACGATTCTTATAAGCTTTCCCCTCTGATTGATGTGTTTTTGTACTTTTTGTCCGACCAGCAGGCAATACCCCCCCCCCCCCGAAAGGCTACCCCCCCCCCCCCCCCCCGAAATACATTTCTGGATACGGGCCTGAGTAGGCGTAACTGTGCGCCCACACAGAGGAATCGGGCGCGAAAATTTGTTTCGTTGTAGTTTTGTAGCAGCTACAAAATCGAAGCAAGGTTCACACGCGGAGATTGGGTTGAGCTACGAAAGGTGGCAAATTGTTTCCTTTTCCTCCTTCCATCCCCACTTCTGAACCATCTTTCTCCTAGGCTTTGAGGACCAAATGTCTCTGCTTGTTTCATACTGTTCTTTTCATTTATAACTGGCTGACATTTGACATCTAACATAATTTTTACAACAATTATATCCATTTTCCTAGATTTTTGTGGCGCGATTTTGTAGCTGTAGTTGAAATAATCCAACTATAGCGATTCTGCGAAAAATCGCAGCGAATTTGTAGCTTTATGGCACGAAAATTGTGGCCGACGAAAAAATCGGGCTATTCTGCGAATATTTGCGTCAGTGTGAACGCTCAGTATGAGGCCGATTTGATGTTCGACTTACTTCCCACATCTTGCAAATTCGGCCAATTGTAGACTTTACCTTGACAATTGGCACATTTTCGCAAATTCCGGACCGGAACCACATTATCACTTTCACTGTGTCATAAAACCAAATGGTATGATCGTTTGTTTTAATATCTAGGTAAACTTAACTTGAACCAAAGTATGGGTTATGCCTCGACATTCTTCGCAAGTATGGGAAAGAAAGACCACAGTTTTCACAAAGTATTGAATCTAGATTTAAACGTCCAAGTCCACCGGTGGCACCGATTTACTTCCCGGACTTCCTTCCGGCGTAAGTTCATGTTCGACGGATAGAAAAGCATAGATATGGAGCCCGGCTAAACACGTCCGGAACAAAAACAAGAGCTAAAGAAATAGAAAATCGTGATTTTCGGGGTTTTTCCTTGATCAGCTAATTATCCCTCTAGGATGATGTGCGAGGATAAATATAAAATGATAAAGAAAATCACGGTTTTCTATTTCTTTCGTAATGAATGGTCAGCTTGGCTTCAAACCTTATATTTAAACAAGAGCTAGTAGCTCATATGGCACTTACAAGGGTGGTTAAGAAGATGAAGTATAGAATTTGGAAACTAATTATTTCCTGGTTAGTTTGGTCGGTTCCCCGATATGCCTGCCAAGTTTCATCGTCCTCGCACATCTGGAAGTACCCTAACTCGAAAAAGTGCGACAAAAAAACGGATCGACCGACAGACGGAACTGCGATCGGTATATGGCACTTGGGCCAGAGACTGCAAGTGCCATAAAAACCGAACTTGTGAGGGGGGGGGGAGAAACTGATAAATCCTCCTTCGACCTAATCGGAAAGCGAATCCTATATAAAACCGTCCGCTAAGATTTGCTCCAAGGATGTTGCGGTCCTTCTTGGCAAGGGTCCTCGTTAGCCTTTAGCTAGAAAAGATGAATTATAATCGTGTGCAATCTACTACACGTTCGGTCGGAAGGGCCAACATGTCACTGGAGCATAGCTTAGCTGATCTGTTTAACATAATTTTTAATAGGCATGAATATCTCTCCAGAATGTAGAACCAAAGACGACACAAAACGTACAGTAGTGGTATGCTTATTTGAACCAGTTATTTAAATGTGAACAGTGCAGTTCATGATATTTCGTCGACTGTGAATACTGTGATATTGCCGCCCCGAGCCACAGAATGGATGAAATCATTGTATATTTAGTAAAGAATAGTCCTGTATTGACGGAATTTTGATATGTGATGTATAATATCACGCATTAAATACAATGATTGATTGATTGATTTTCCGTTAGTTTCATACAGTCGCCAATACACTAGTTCGTTTCTACTTGATGCGCCCTGAAGAAGACCCTCGGAAAGAAGCCCATAATTTCAGCTGAATATATGGTTGGTAGGCTACCCAGACAAAAAAAAAAAATAAAAAAAATTTACTCAACAGGGAAAAGTCTAATAGGATGATAGATGTTCCTTCTGCACAAGCTGACTGTGAATCATATTTGACGGTGCAAAACGGATAAGTCAGCTACATTTTATTCGAGCTATATTTCGGCACTTCTTGGCAAGGTTCCTCTTCAGGCTCAAGCCACTCAATGACTAATAGGATGTTTTTCCAGCGATATCTCGGCCATTCTTGGCAAGGGTCATCTTCAGGCTGTGGTGGAAGAAACGGCTTCTTTTCTTCTAACCTGACTTTTATTTGTCATATCGTGTTTTGTTCAAACATGAGCCTAAAGGGTCATTTATTAAAATAATCATTAAATAAAATATTTAAAAATTGCTCGAAGGTTGGGCTGAAGGAATACTTGTAAACCATTGGCAAACATAAAACACAAGCTCGTGACTGACACAGCCTACTTGAGTTTTTTTTTCTAAAATGTGTTACTTATTTTAAACCCTTCCCTAAGCCTACCGCAAACCGTAGTTTTTGTACCGGTGACAAGTGATATTATTACTTCGCCAAAATTTCAATGACTCGAAGCGTCATTATATTTTCATACTACTAAACATCAACACATACGCTGTCAACCATTAACACAAATAGAAGTAGTCAACATACGGGAGTTTAATTAGAGAACAGAAATTCGTCTTTAATGACAGTAATTTAGTTTGGCTGGAACCCTAATTAAGGACAGCTGAAAACTGAACTTTTTTATGCCACTTCCACAGAGGGAGAACTTCCGTCGATATGGAGGGCGAAACCTCCACTAAAATAAGATCATCCCTTACCTGGCCCAGAGGCGTTACTGGCCAAATTTTGTGTGGGGGCATGGTATTTTTACCGACTGACTGGTCATGTCTACCGATTGTTTTTCAGAAAATGACAATTTCTCAGACAAAAATAGTTTTTAAGAAAAAATAGACTATTCCTACGAAAAATCTTTCGAAAGATTTGTCCTTACCCCCGGCCTGACCCAGAGGCGTTACTGGCCAAATTTTGTGTGGGGGCATGGTATTTTTACCGACTGACTGGTCATGTTTACCGATTGTTTTTCAGAAAATGACAATTTCTCAGAAAAAAATAGTTTTTAAGAAAAAATAGACTATTCCTATGAAAAATCTTTTTGCCGACTTGCCGAGAACATTGAGGTGAGGGGGGCGTCCTCCATCTCTATGGTAGTCAATAACTGTGTATTGACAATGCAAAACGGATGTCAGCCACATTTTATTGGAGCTATATTTCGGGCCTTCTTGACAAGGGTCCTCTTCAGGCTCACGACGCTCAGGCTGTATCCGTTTTGCATTGTCAAACATGATGACTTTAAATTTGTAGCTCCTAAATATATCTAAGCATAGAGGGACAAGCTCATACAGGTACCACGTCAGTCGATTAAATCGATCATCTCTGAATACCGGACAAACGAAGTAACGTATTTTTTATCAGGTTTTCAGTCCTTTTTAAGTCAAAAAGTGAAGTATAACGAGACTATCAGATGTCAGCCATATTCAGTCAACTTTAAAGGACCTGTCTTACCTATAATACTAGTGCAACCTACTTCCACAATCACTCCATATATTTCTAAACCCGGAGACCCCAATTTCGTACGGTACATTCTAACCCCTCTAACAAAACCACACTGATTTGCTCACTTGCTGTGTTTTGCTACCTTTGATGTGGGTCACTCTGTCGACGGTTGTCTGCGAGAAGTTTTTCCACCAGAAAAACCAGTTTTGTAAATTGTTTCCCTGTTTTCGCTACAAGTTAACGGGTCTCGGAAAAGGCTTAAAACAGCCAAAACAGTGGGTTATTTGTTGAAAGCACAGCATAGTTTTAAAGTATTCAAAGATTTTTATATACTGTAAGCTGAAGAGTAAATAGTGCGAGGGGTCCTTTAAGGTTATTGACAGGTCAAAAAGGGTCAGTTAAACAGATAGTAAACACTCCTCCCGAACAGACTGGGAATCATACATTAACAATAATTACTCAGCACGGAAGAAGTGAGCTAGGACGGTCTTGAGTGATATTTCGTCCCTTCTTGTAAAGGGTCCTCTTCGCGGTGGTGACGGAAGATTGCTGGTCCGGATGGTTTTTTCCAGCAACAGTCAGACGATGACCCTTGCCAAGAAGGGCCGAAATATGACTGAAGAACATTCCAGAGCTGAGACATTTATAGAGTCATCTTTAGACCACTGTTGCCAGCACTGTAGCAGCTTTCAGTTTTCGGGTTTTCGGTTTTCATCGTTTTTTTATGGCACTTGCCTTTCGGCCAAGTGCCACATAGCGATCGCAATTTCTCCGTCAGTCGGTCTATCGGTCGGTCGGTCTGTCCCGCTAGTTCGGGCACTTCCAGATAAGCTAGGACGATGAAACTTGGCAGGCACATCAGGGACCGGACCAGATTAAATTATAAATAGTCACTTCCCTGATAAGACCATCGGGGGGGGGGGGAGGGAGGGGGGATCCGAAAAAAATAGGTAAAATGAGGTATTTTTAACTGACGAACAGGTGATCGGATCTTCATGAAACTTGATATATGAAAGGACCTCGTGTCTCAGACGTCCCATTTTAAATCCAGACCGGATCCGGTGACATTGGAGGGAGTTGGAGGGGGAAACCGTAAATCTTAGAAAACGCTTAGAGTGGAGAGATCGGGATGAAATTTGGTGGAAAGAACAAGCACAAGTCCTAGATACGTGGTTGAGATAACCGAACCGGATCCGCTCACTTTGGAGGTGTTGGGGGGGGGGGGGGGTCGAGTTTCTAGTGATCCCGCGATTTCGGTACTTCCTGATGTGCTTGGACGATGAAAATTGGCAGGCATGTTAGGGACCCGAACAGATTGACTTGAGAATAATCGTTTACCCCATCCGACCACCGGGGGGGGGGGGGCTAGAGGGAGGGGGAATCCGGAAAAATTAAGTATTTTTAACTTCCGAACGGGTGCTCGGATCTCGATGAAACTTGTTACATAGGAAGACCTCATGCCTCACACATCCCAGTTTAAATCCGGACCAAATCCGGTGACATTGGGGGGAGTTGGATGGGGGAACCGGAACAGACATGTTTGTTTCCTTCCCCGAAGTTGAACCAGAGGATTGACAGCCTGACGAGGACCCTTGCCAAGAAGGGCCGAAATATCGCTGATGATGAATCGTAGCTGTCGTATCCGTTGTAAACATTGTTTGAATAAATGGATACGGAAATCTTGGAAAACGCTTAGAGTGGAGAGATCGGGATGAAACTTGGTGGCAAGAACAAGCACAAGCCCTGTATACGTGTTTGAAATAACCGGACAGGATCCGTTCACTGTGGGGGAGTTGGGGGGGGATCCAAATTTCTATAAGTTATCCCACGAGTTCGGTACTTAATGATGTGCTAGGACGATGAAACTTGGCAGGCGTGTAAGGGACTCGAATAGATCGACTTGAGAATAGTCGTTTCCCCGATCCGACCATCTGGGGGGGGGGGGGGTCGGAAAGTGAGGTATTTTTAACTTGCGAACGGGTGATCGGATCTTAATGAAACTTGATATATCGAAAGACCTCGGGTCTCAGACACGCCATTTGAAATTCGGACCGGATCCGGTGATACTGGGGGGAGTTCAAGGGGAACTGGAAATCTTTGGAAACACTTAAGAGTGGAGGGATCTGGATAAAACTTGGTGGGAAGACAAATCATAAGTTCTAGATGCGTCATTGACATAATAGGACGGGATTCGGGAACTGTGGGGGGGGGGGATTTCTAGTAAGCGCGCGAGTTCAGTACTTCCTGATGTGCTAGGACGATGAAACTTGGTAGGCATGTCGGGGACCCGAACAGCAATCTATCTATTAACTTGAGAACAGTCGTTTCCTCGATCCGACCATCGTGGGAGGAGTGGAGGGATTGGGAATCCGCAATCTAGTGGCACGAGCAGTTTTTTAACGGGGAACTGGATTTCAATGAAATCTGGCAAGTGGAAAGAGCTTCGTCTCAGATGTTCCATGTCAGGTGCGGGGAGGAGTGGAGGAGGGGGGAATCCGGAATCTTCAGGTATTTATAACTTTCCAGAGGGTGATCAGATCTTAATGAAATTTGGTATTTCGAAAGACGCCGTGTCTCAGAAGACCCAGTTCAAATCCGGATCGGATCCGATGACTCTGGTGCGAGCCGGGAGGGGGAACCGTAAATCTTGAGAAACGCTTAGAGTAGAGGGATCGGATGAAACTTGGTGGGAAGAACCAGCGCAAGTCCTAGATACATCGCTGACATAACTGGACCAGATTCGAACACTGTGGGCGAGTTGGGGGGGGGGGGGTGATTTTGGCGATCCCGCAAGATCGGAATCTCCTCATGTTCTAGGACGATAAAACGTGGAAGACGTATCAGGGACCCGAACAGACTGACTTGAGAATAGTCGTTTCCCCGATCCGACCATCATGGACAGTCAAACTTGATGGACGGGAAGAGCACAAGTCGGAGATGCGACATTTATGTTTCCGAGTTCTTAGTCAGACACGGTGGGCGGAGTTGGAAGAGGAGTCCCTGAAATTGTATGGCTCGTATAAGGGTCAAACAAGTGGAGTAATTTGAATTAAACTTGGAAGATACAGAGATCATGTGCCCTAGATTACATATTTTGAGGTTCGAACCGGATCCAACCACGATGGGGGTGGGAGGGGAGGAAATTTCCCTGAAGTCTCCAAAAAAATGCTCAGATTCGAGTGACAGATAGGTGGTAAGAGAAAATGCTTCAGATGATCCAGTTAGGAGTCCAGACCAGGCTCGGTCGCGGTATATGGGGAATTGGAAGGGGGTACCGGAAATCTTGGGCACGTCTAGGGACATAGCGAGTGGATTTCTTGGGTTGAAACTTGGAAGGTTGGCCATGGACTCGAGGCGATGTCAGGAATTAGATATTCTAGTATTAGGTCCGAAACCCCAATTTTGGATGGTGGGGTGTTTAGTGAAGTTTTCTTTTACTTTCTTGTACCACCTACTCGTAACAAGTGTCATATGAGCTAGTAGCTCTTGTTGTGGAAAATCCGGCCAAAAGCCTGATCGCCTGGACCATAAGAGTCAAGAAGTCCTAGACTAAAAATCCTACTAGGATATTCAGAATCCCTATCAGTCCGTATGGAATAGTTAGATATTTGTTCAACTTTATGACTGAAATTTAGGAACTACGGCCGGAAAGCCCAATCAACTGCCAGGACCATAAGAGCCGAGCAGTCATAGGGTGGAAATCCTGCCAAGGAATTCAGCACCACCATCAAAATCTGTACGGAACAGTCCGAGATTTTGTTCAACTGTATGACGGAGATTACGAAAATCCGGCCGGAAAATATGATCATCTATCCAGATAGGGCAGTCATAGACCAAAAATCTCGCCAGTATCTTGGGCATCATCATCATCAAATCCGTGCGGAACTCATTTTTCAACTTTATGACGGAAATTCAGAAAATTTGGCAGGAAAACATTGACACATTTATCCGCACCATGTTGCCGGGCGGTCCAAGACTGGAAATCCTATCAGGATTTTCAGCATGATTAACAAATAAAAACTGAAAATTCTTTCAATTTTATGACAGATATTTCGAAAATCCGGCTGGAAAACATGATCATTGATTTTTTCAACTTTATGACGAAAATTTAGAAAACCGGGCCAGGAAAACCTCATGGTCTGTCTGGACCATACACGAAGGCCGGACCGAGCCAGAGGAATCCCCAACTATTATATCATCCGGCGCTAATACCGGCGAAATCAGAGCTACGTGAGATTATCTGCTGTGAAAACAGCCGAAGTTCCTAGAGCTCCTGCCAAGACGGCCACTACCCACCGCCAAAAAGCTACCCGACGTGTCTGAACTGCCCGCGTCAAACGAAGGCACTTTCTCTGGTATTTGTGATTCGTAAGTACAGTAATATGTTGACAAGAGTGGTGAAACCTTGAAAATTCTGCAAATATAGGATAACATGTGATGTGTGAAATCACAGTGTGCGTTTATGCCAGTAACCAAAGTGCATCCAAGGTTGATAGGTGATTGTGGATAAACCAATCATATCAGCAATTGGTTGTCGGATGTGAGGTGAATAGTGATTTAAAATTGGATACATTGCCGACATACAGTACACATTTGAGGATATAGTGAGCTGAATCCAAGGTAAGAAGCTTCTCAATTTATAAGCCAGAAATGAAAAGCGGGAGGAATCGTCGCAGACACATTTCTACGTCTGAAATACTGCAGAAATCTTCCAGGTAGACAAGACAACCACCAAAACTCTAGTCTGTCCACCGAAATAATACCGAGAAATCGACACAACGTTTCATGGTTTCCAACAAAGTTTTACATAAAAGCCGAACGTTGGCTTTATGTGAACACTCATTCCTATACTCTAATCAAAAATAAACTTTCAAGAAAGGGCCAGGAACCCCCTCAAGTTTTTAAGTTGTATTTTTCAAGTATAACAATTTAGATATAATAAACAAACACTTAGAACACAGATTACAACAAACTGTTACTAAGCATAGACATGTAGTCAATACTTTTGACGTCATGAAAGCCCGAATAGGCCTGTGAAGCTCGCAGTCAAAATAAATCCTTACTTTAAATTAATCACTAAACACTTTTAATAACTGACTGAAAAAGTAAGCTTAACTGGCTTTCAAAGTTCCATTTCAGACCATCGTTTTTAAAAAAAAATAAAACCAAAAAGGGAAATAATTCCAACTCCTTTCTCCCAGGGTTGGTCACCAAAAGTAACTTCGTACACCCTGGAAAGTAACCCGAAAGTATCTCAAAGTAACCCAATGTAACCTAATATAACCCAAAGTACCACAATGTAACCCAATGCAATGGAACCCAAAGTAACCCAATGTAACCCAAAGTAACCCTGACTACCCAAAGTATCATGACGTAATATAGTAGCTCGTACACCCTGGTTCTTGGTGACCAACCCTGGCCTTTCTCCTTGCCGCAGTTAGAAACAATATGGGAAATCCCTGGACTCCTATGGCACTTGCAACGCTGGGTAGGTAGATAGGCATGTAGTCTACTTTATTTGTGAGCTGGGTCAGATGATGAAAGTAGAAATTTGTCAAATCGTGGGTTTGTTCTTATCATGTGTACGCAAAATCATTGAGATAAGAATTATCATGGGCCCTTGGAAATCACGAGAATCTATCGTCTGGTGAAATGTATTTTATTTTTAGACTTGTCTGTGATGACAACTTTAAGGGCGCAAAACACCTGAGACAAAAGGGTTCGTCAGGTCATGAAAATGTATATTTTGCTCAAAGGTATTTTTTGTACTCAAAGGAAGCAAAACCCCTGAGGCAAAAAAAATCACCTTCCTCCCCTTACAATAGCTGTGTTCTTTGTCACGGGAGTTCTCATCGGTGGTCTCCGGTTTTTGGGATCCCAAAACGTAAGTGGCGGGATACCTATGGCATCGCAAAAGTTGTCCGTCCGTCCGTCCGTCTCTGCGCTCTTTAACTCTCGAAGGGAATGAGATATTTTGATGAAACTTGGTGTGAGGATTCTTTGGGTCAAGAGCAAGGTCGAGTTCGTAGATGGGCTATGTAGCACTACATTTAGGGGTGAGGGAGGGGGTTCAAATTAAGGGGCGAATGAAATATTTTTAAACAGATAATGTGATAGTCGATTATGGGGTAAGAAAACATGCTGAACACCATGGTGAAAACCATTTTGTCATTGGACAAAAGCTTTATTTGAAATTGATTAGATTTTCGATTTAGGAGTAAGAAAACATGCTGAACACGATGGTGGAAACCATCTTTGCGCCGGACAAGCAGTTAGCCCGGAATCCGGCCAAAACCGGAAAGTCTGTTAAAAGTAAAAGATTTATTTGAAGTTTATTAGATGTTCGATTCTGAGGTAGAAGGACATGCTGAACACGATGGTGAAGACCATTTTCTCGCCGAACAAGCAGTGCGCCAGGAATCGGCCAAAACCGGAAAGTTTGTTAAAAGTAAAATTTTGTATTTGGAGTTGATTAGATGTTTGATTTAGGGTAAGAAGACATGCTGAACACTTGTGTGAAAACTATTTTCTACCCGGGCAAGTAGTTCGCCCGGAATCGGGCCAAAACCGGAAAAGTTAAAGTTTTATTTGTACGGTTTTGTACGGTAGTTGATTAGATATCCGATTTAGAGGTAAGAAGAGATGATGAATTCGTGTATGAAAATGTTTTTACCCGGACATATAGTTTGACCGGAATCCGGCTAGAGCCGGAAAATTTGTTATAAGTTAAATTTTTATTTGAAGTTGATTAGATGTTGAATATTGGGGAAAGAAGGTACGCTGAGTTCGTTTTTGAGCTTTCTTTTTTCGCCGGACAAGTAGTTCCGGAATTCGGCTGAAACCGGGAAATTGGCATAAGTGGCAGGAAGTTTTCGTCAAAAGAGATATGACTTATATGGGTAAACACACATGCTGAATCCATACCTGAACTTGTTTTTCTAAGATGATTAGCTATTTGGCCTTAATCTGTTTCTGAATTTTAATAGTAAAAATGTTCAAGGAGTCTGGCGACGACAAGACCCAATTGTCTGGATCAAATATTGAATTTTTCGGATCCCATCGAAACCTTTGGTCTTGTTCTTATAAGCCGTTCTTGCATCCTCCGATGACTACTCACCAGTCTTATAACCCGTTTTTGAACTAACCAGTGTTCGGTTTTATCTCACCGGTGCGGACTAACCAGAACCTGCTCGGGAGCCCCGCTTCAGCGAGGAGTTAGCCAGTTTTCATCAACTCACCGATGAACCAAAAAAACGCGTTTAAGAGAAGAACCGGACACTGGTGACAAAACACCAAAGGCAGCCCGGAGTGCAACAAACGCAGGTAATGCCTGCAGCTACCTAAAACACCCTATCCTGCGCGCTTGTGGAGGCAGGCAGGCAGTTCAAACCAGTTGTTTCTCATTATTCTGATTTCGGAAGAAAGGAAGTTTGGCGAGAGTGAGAGTACCGTTTTGGTTTAAACGATTACAACAACAACATGAAAAAAAAATGAATGAGTTCAAATGCAGCCATGCAGTTTGTTTTTATGATAGCTCGGCGGGAGAATTCTCGACGGGTTAGATCACATACCGTATCTTATTAAGCTGCCAGGCTGTAGTAAGGTGCAGGATAGAATACTATCCATCCAATGATCCAGTACGTCTGGTACTTGAGTCCACTTCCACGTTTTACTCTTACGCCTAATGAATTGTGAAGGTCGCTCTACCACTTGACAGTCTGATCCGGACTTCCGACGGATCAGCTCAGTTATTAGAACTTTCACTCTTACTAGCGACGAGTGACATCGCTAATTTGAATAGTTAGGTTACGCTTCGTTCCCTCGGATTAGGTATGATAATTATGTTCAGTGGGTAAATAATTGAATACGCCGACTTTCGGTTTGCCAGTACATGAGGAAGGAAAGCAAAACCGGCGAAAAAAATACCAAAAGAGGCGAATTCACCCGGTTAACGGTGAAAAAAGGCGAGGATATGCCGACAAGCTACTGGAAAACAACGAAGCGTACTAAACAAGTATGGTGCACACCAGGATTTTGGTGTTATACTTTAGATGAAGAAATATTTGGTGAAAATCAGGCGAAGAAATATTAACTGTTTACTGTAAAAAAAAATAAAGCGAAGATACACCGAAAGTCAACAAGCTGCAGCAGGACCGTATCCAGAAACATATTTCAGGGGGAGGGGGGTTGCAAGCGGGTCGGACAGAAAAGTACAAAAAAGACATAGATCAGAGGGAAAAGCCTATAAAATGATTATTTTTGTATGTTTCGGGGGGGAGGTCAACCCCCTACCCCCCCCCTTGATACGGCCCTGAGCTGCTGTAAACATCGATGCAAAAGTGTCGCTGAAAAAGTAGGTTTATTCGAGGCTTTGGTTTTAAACTTTAGATGAAGAAGAAGAAAACTGGCGTAAATCAGGCGAAGAAATAATAAAAGAGAGGTTGATTCACCAGGTTAAAAGGTGCAAAATAAAGCGAAAATATACCGAAAAGTCGACAAGCCCTTGAAAGCATCGTCGCCTGCAGCCAAAAACGCAGTTGAGCAAGAATGGATGGTTTCCGAGTAATTCCGAGGTTTTCAGTATTATACTGTAGACGAAGAAGAAAAACGGCGAAATAAGGCGAAGAAATACCCAAAATAGAGGCGAATTCACCCGACGAAAGGTGCAAATTAAGTGAACATGCATCGAAAAGTCTTGAAAGAACCGACGCGCACAACCAAAAGTGTGTTTGAACGATCATGGTTTCGGTTTAACATTTAGATGGCGAAAAAACACCGAAATGGAGGCAAATTCAGCAGGTTAAAGCTAAAAGATCAGGCAAAAATACCGGCGTATTCACCCAATGAAAAGTGCAAATTAAAGCGAAGAAAAATCACAAGGCTCTTGAAAGTACAGCTACAGCCAAAAGTTGTAGTTGGCAAAAAACTACAAAAATAGAGGCAAATCCAGAAGGTTAAAGGTCTAAAAAAGGTGCAAAATAAATCGGTTCAGAAAACCTGCAAACCAACGTTGTTATTTGCTACTCTTATTTCCTATTCTCATTTTCGATATTTGTAATTTTCTATGTAATTTCTATCCACGCCACTCTTTTGATTTTCCCACAAACAATGTTTCTTACGCAACAGTAGGCAGGGCATTGAAGACACGGGGCGATTTCCTATCTAAATCGCCCCGTTTTTATTTAACATGGGATTCCCTATCCAAATGGCTCCGTTTTTGATTGGTTGGTTTTGAGGCGTGGACCGCCCCCTCTTTTGTTGTAGCATTGTGTTCCATCTGGGTGTCCCCGGCGTTGGCTCTTTAAACAAGAGAGGGGGGCATTTGAATTAGTATTGATTTGTTGAGTTCCAGGTGTCAGGCACTGATCGTTTGTTAATGTAGCTGAGGCGCTGGTAGTCGCAAGGTTGAATATTTTTGAACGATGAGCGGTAAAAAGCCGCTCATAGTTTTCCCCAATGCAGGTGAGGCGCTGGGAGTCGCAAGGTTTTATATTTGTGAACGATGAGCGGAAAAAAGGCCGCTCATAGTTTTCCCCAATGCAGGTGAGGCGCTGGGGGTCGCAAGGTTGAATATTTGTGAACGATGAGCGGAAAAAGGCCGCTCATAGTCTTTTCTCACAGGGACACTACTGTTGTTCTAAGGCTCTGATTGGTCTGATAATTCACTCATTCCGCTCACGCGCTTGTTTTTAAAGGATAGCATAACAAATGAATGTTACTTTTACAATCATTTGTCAAGTGGAAGTGAAAGGATCTAAAAAAATGAGCTACTTGTGTCAAATGTGCTATCGTTTTATAGAAGACAGTTCAGACAAATGTGACTTGTGCGTACGGCCGTCATCTCTTGATCCTAATTGTCAACTATGCTACAAAGCGACTTGCGATTTCCACAAAGACGAACAGATGGACAAATGGTGTTTCCTTTGCATCAGAGCTGTATGTCACGCCCACGCAAGCTTCAACGCCATATGCCAACACTGTCATTCTTACGAAACATGTCTAAGAGGAAGTTTCATCGCCTTTGACCCAGAAGAAGAAGAAAATTCATTTCTGTTCACTGTTAAAAAGTTTGAAAGTGGAAAATAAACTCTCTGTGAAAAAAGTGACCCCAAAAGTCATCCTTTCTGTTTTTTTTACTTGTTGTTTTTCGTCTTTGAGCAAAATCTGCGAGTGAATAATTGACCTTTTAAGTGTTTGTGTCTGTAATTTTTATATGGGAATTCAATGGGAAAAGTGTAAAAACCGTCTTTTATGATTTTCGTACTTGCGTTTTTTCGCCCTTGCAGTAAAATGTGACAGTGAAAATCGATCCTTTGAATTTCTGTACTTGTTGTTTTCCGTCTTTCTGAATAAATGTGAAAGCTAAAACGTTCCCTGGGACTACAATTCAAACGAGTTTCTAGAAATTTTTTATTTTCACTACGACACATCTAAAGAAAATACAATACACTGACATACTTAATAAGACATAGACATTTCACTACAAACTTCATTCAAGCACTTCATTTTAAGGCTATCAAACTTGACGGCATACAAAGTACTTAGAACACTCTCACTGACGTAATCATTGACCAACAGATGATCGGAAAATAAGCTGACAATAGAATGAAAGGAATATTTACGCATACGGAGTAAAATAAACACTAAGGCGTGAAAACCACAGGACTGCGTCATTTCATGCTGAATCTGTCTCCTATTTTGGCTGATGTTCTTAAAGTTGGATATGTAGGGGGCTGTCGTTTTCCACTCTCTGAAATCCTTCCCGTAAGAGCAAAAAACTTCAATCCTTTTGCTCGAGTATAGGATCAGAGATATCCAGTGGCCGTAAACTTGCTCGGATGTAGCCGTGTTAGCCACAATTAGGGCGGGATAGCTAGAAATCTTCACTCGGTGTAGCCAATCAGCGGGTAGGCAGTGACAGTCGAGAAGCCTCGTAACAGGATCATCTTTTAGGAGTTTTAACACTTGCTGTGTATCCATCAAGGGGCGATGGACATGAATGGTATGTTGTCAGGTGTTATTTCTAGAACCGTCTCGTAAAAGCCAAGAACAATCAATGTGGTTGCATCGGCTAAACCTTCAGTGAAAGTGAGATCAAGGCGCAATTGTCCACTTCTAACAAGGCTCATATCAGGACCACCACTGATGTCAAAGACCATGATCCCTCGTCCTTTTATCCATTTTTCGTAAGAAATCCCATTCTCAAAGAACTGTTCATCTTGACCAAGACACTTCATTGACATCTCGTACAAAAGTCGGTAATTACTCTCAGTAAAGTTCATGGAGTAAGCTGGTTGGCCATTAATTTGAAGCTGTAGGCTTTGTAGGTTATTGAGTTGAAATGCAAATGGATTTTCTGTAAAAGCTCCTAGCTGACCAGCCGACTTGACCATCATAACAGCAAGCTTAGATGGCAAGGAGTTTGATGGCGTAACGTCATTCTCCGAGAACGTTAAAGATCCTTTGGACATGTTCCTTGCCATGCTCATGATTTTTGGAAACATTAGTTTAACATTGTTTCCTTGACTGCGAAGGCGCTCAACAGCTAAGCCAAGGCTTGGAATGACATTCACTTTCTTGACGTGCATGATGCACTGTTGAATCTGAACTTCACCGTCAGGCGACGTGTCCAACATTTTTCTTAGCAGGAATTTACTAGGCGAAGGGAATAGTTTGACTTCTATTCTCACATTTGGTGGTAAGAATTGACCGATCTGGAAGAATTCGTGAGATGGTCTTCCAACAAGGTGAAGTATCTTGGTAGTTTCAGTCTGCAGCTCGCTGTCCAAATTGTTGTCCTCCTTGTGATAGTATCCTACTCCACTTCCTCGAACTTTCTTTGTTCCCAGAGGGGTCATGAGCTCCCAGGACAACATTGAAGTGTATGCAGACAAGTTGTTGCCGTTTGATATCATCTGATCATTCATGAATACTTGTACGTTTTGGAAAAGAGCATTCAGTACCCCATTTTCGTAACACAGTTTGTCATCTTCTTTTGCCTGTTCTCTGTTGACGACAACTTTGAGTTTCACTTCAAGAAGTGTGTTTCTCAAGTCAATAAAATTGGATTCGGTTGCTTGAAACTTGAAGTGTATGGGCGATCCGGGTGTTATAGGAACGATTGGATAGTTGGGTTCATAACGGCTGTCTTTAACAGAAACGTCCACTGAAGGCGAGGAGAAAAGAGACATTGCAGACGAAATGCTTGGCGTAGCATCTTCAGACGGTAGGTAGCTCATTCTAGCTCAAAAAAGTCTTTTTTCGCTCTCTTTGCCATTTTCTTACGAATTTGTTGCGTATATGATACAAGAGCGTACATTATTCGTGCCCGTATTTCAATATTTGGAGTGTATAAGAATAAAAGTGTCGTACATAAGAACCATTTGCTCAGTTCTTTGTCTACTTGCAGTTGGAAAGTTCCTACCGTATGATAATTGCAGCATCAAGCATGTTGCATGTCTAATCAATGTACTTGGATAGCACGAAGGCACAAAGTGCCTTCCGATGCCCCCCGCGGGCCGCTGCGCCCCCTCCGCAAGGGTGCCGCGCCCTCCGCCGGGCGCTGCGCCCTCCGCCGGGCGCTGCGCCCTCCACCGCGCCCCTTCCGCCAGGGCGCAGCGCCCTCCGCCAGGCGCTGCGTTCGGCATCGGCAGTTTCTGCCGATGCCGAGTCGGGGGTGTAAATCAGGGGGGTGTATATAATCTGAGACTGTTCATTATTCACCCCCTCTCTATATGTTGATATGTGAACTGAATAAAAGTGTCGTACATACGAATCCTTAGCTCAGTTTCTTGACTACTTTCAACATGAAAGCTTTTCAGTTTGAGAGTCCTTACCGTATGATCATTGCTGGACCAAGCATGTCTGGCAAATCTACTTTTGTCTCTCGCCTTATACAAGAATCCCACGAAATTATTGCTCCTTCGCATAAAAGTGTCTACATCTGCTATCGTACTTGGCAAACAACTTACGATGACATTAGGAAGCACAGTCCAAACGTGCATTTCATTCAAGGGTTTGACATCCTAGAAAATCTCCCTCAAGATTCGTTGTTGGTGTTTGATGATCTGGCCACGCAGATGGAAAAGCATTCGGAGGCTCTGCTCGACTTGTGGACAGTGCAGTCTCACCATAGGAATCTGTCCTGTATTCTTATACTTCATAATCTCTTTCAAGCTACAAAAAGTGTTCGCACGATAAGTCTTAATAGCAATTACTTTGTTCTGTTCCGTCAGCCTAGAGACGAGTCCTCTATAATGAATCTGGCAAAACAAATGTTCCCCACAAATCCTCATTACCTTCTTGAAGCCTATAAGCATGCCACCTCTATAGTCTTTGGTCATCTGTGCATAAACTTAAATGCAAAAGACCGTAACCTGATGTTGCTCTCTAATGTGTTTGACAAAAATGTAACTGTATATCTAGAAGGGTCGAAGAAAAAGCTCAATTAGTCTTAAAGATGCAGCGCGTTAAAGAACATGTGGCACTTCTGAGTGTACTAAGCAAAGCTAAACCGCAACTGAGACGGGCAATTTTGGAAAATTCTGACAAACAACTGATTGATATTATCTCCGAAATATGTCTAAATGTAGTGAACTGCAACGTAAAAATGCCAGACTGTCAGAAGCAGCGGTGCTTTAAACATCAAAATATTATAAAATATTTGAGTAAAAAGAAAGTTAGCTCAAAACAAAAACGAAATAAATTAATACAGAAAGGTGGAAGTATTTTCGGCATATTGCTACCCATAGTTACGAGTCTTGTTGGTGGATTGCTCAGCAGGGGATAACATGGCTCGTGCCTACAAACTTATCCCTTTTGATGCTTCATTCTTGCCTAAACAACACTTTGAGAATGATATGGCTGGACTATTAAATGACGAATCGATCTCGGATGAAGAAAAATTGCTGCTTTTTCAGTCTGCAGTTAAGAGACTTGAAAAATACAAAGAGACCACAACTAAACCGCTCAAAGTGAATATCGTACCGAATAAAAGTGAAGTAAACTCGACTGTCGCCCCATCTACACCTCCAGCATCGCCACAAAACCCCTCTAACCTCGTTCAGGTTAATTTAGAGCTCATTCCTCGCTCTCAGAGACCACAAGGGGAAGCTCTGTTAAACCATCTGTTGACGGTGGATGGAGCTGTATATTCAGCGGAAAGTGGACTGCTTACGGTAGATGGGAGAACTTACAATACACTCGATTTTGTCTCCGATGCTGTATCCTCGAGGAAAACTAGATATGCTATTGACGACCATGCAGTTCATTTTTTGGCTCAGTCTTCCATTCCACTTTCCCTCATAAAGAACAGATTCTTGCTGCATGATGTTCAAGCGAGCAAAAATGATATCTCAACGAGTCACTTCTCTTCACTGATAGATAATACACCTACGATCTCTTCCACCCCTCAGTCAACGAAGAGACCTAGTGTGGCTAGTACCTTGAAAAGATCATTCCTTCTGTCGCCCGTAAAAACTCCACAAAACACAGTTTCTCCAGATTCATCACCAATCACCCTCAACAATAAATGGATGCAGTTTTAAGTCGTATTTATTCTAATGTCGGTAGTGTGGGGGCACTGGGGTCTCCGGAGGTTTTGGCTAGAAAGAGTGGTCTTCCTCTGAAAACAGTTAAAGAGTTTCTCAAGAAGCAGGCAGCTTATACCCTTCATCGAAATCGAGCCTTGAGAGCAAAAGAATACAGAAAAACTATAGCTTTCTACAGAGGAGAAATAGCTCAGAGCGATCTTATGGTTCTTGATGGGCCTTACGTTAAGGCCAACGCCCCTTTCAACTACTTGCTCATCGTCATTGACGTTTTCAGTCGTTATCTGTTCGTCGAACCTCTTGTCTCCAAGACCAGCAGTGAAGTGAGCAAAAAGCTCTCGATTATTTTCAAGAAGCAAACATTTAAAAAGTTTCATGTTGACAGAGGTAAAGAGTTTCTGGGGAAAAAGATGCGAGAACTGCTAAAACATCATGGAATGGAACTATACCATACCCACTCGCATTTAAAAGCTGCTATAGCAGAACGCGTTATCCGAACGCTGCGACTGTACATCTCACGCTACTGTACATTTAACAATACTTATTCATTCGTGAAAGATATTCAGTCCCTGGTTGGACAATATAATAAGAGTGGGCATAGGAGCCTTAAAGGAATCGCACCTGCAGACGTTGGTCTACATAATACCCCACAGTTGTTTGATCACATGTACAGTAGTGAAAAAAAGAAAAAAGGCTCTAAAAACAATCTGACTATTGGTCAAAATGTGCGCATATCGAGAGCCAAAGGCGGGTTTGAGAAAGGAAGACACAACTTTACCGATGAAATATTCATAATAAGTAAAGTGAACAGCACCGAGCCTGTGACATATGCCCTCTCAGACATGAACGAACAATCTATACTTGGTGGGTTTTATATACATGAAATCCAACCAGTCTCTCCTCCATCGCAGTATCACATCGAAAAAATACTTAAGAAGCGAACACGAGGAGGAAAGCATCAGTTTCTTGTGAGGTGGCAGTCATACGGTCCTGAATTCGACAGTTGGGTTAACGAAGACGATTTGCGCGATGTCTAAAGATTCATTTTACTGTCACTTTTCTTCTGATGTCGAAGATCCGGTTTACAATGGTCAAAATAAAATAAGTAACTTCATCACACGTCTATCGCCGCCCATTAAGCTGGATAGTTCCGAGTGGAAATGTAGTTTGGTGGAAATGCACATGACGAACAGCTTCGACATTCTTAGAACTGACAAAGTCTACAGAATCCACGTCTCCTATGAAAACCCGACGGATCCAAGTAACAGAAAGGGCATGTCTATCACACTGTCCAGTGCAAAAAGCTATATTAAGGTCGAAGAAATATTAAAAGATATAAATGAAGGACTGCGAACAGATCGAGGAATAAAAGGCATCGAATTTGTATACGTAAACACGTATGACCGAGTTTCTGTGATTGGTCTTCGTGGTGGAGAGATAATAAAAATGACAGAGGCGCTCCGGAGTATTCTTGGCTACCAACGCGCTGTCATTTCAGTAAACACGGAATCGGACTTTGAAATGAAATACGGTGTTGAAGCCAAAAGCCCGCCTGGTCTAGGCTTAAGTTGGAGTTCACTTATTGTCTATTCGGACATGGTCCACAACAGTAGAATCGGGAACACCACAGCACCAGTTCTCCGCGTACTTCCGAGGAAAACGACGTCCGATGCAGTGTTGCACTACTCATTCCAGAACTTAACCTATGTAGACGTTGCCATGAAAGATATTGAAATTGTTACTTTTAGTCTCCGAGACGAAAAGGGAAATTTAGTGAATATAAATAGAGGCGTCATATCACTTACTGTTCATTTCCAAAAACAATGACGAAGCGAACACACTTCAATTGTCCATCGGTAGACTGTTTTGCTCTTACACTTAAACAAAGAGGAAATGGTGTTTCATACTATGGAGGTCGTCAGGACCAGATGGTGGGCTATGGTGCGTTATCTCAGTGGTTTGGTAAAATCTTTCGTTTCGCCCTTCCTCTTGTTCGAAAGTACGTTGTACCAACTGCAAAGGATCTTGTGTCGAACACTCTTAACGACTATGAACAGGGCAAAGACCTGGGTCAATCGTTTCAGGAGAACATAAAATCCACGATCCGCAATGTAAAGGAAAAGATCCAGAAGGGATCTGGGGGATTTAAAAGGCCTCTTAAGCGACGCTTGATTAGTCTTATGCCAGCAAAGCTCAAGGCAACACGTAAGAAAAAGGCAAAGAGAGCGAAAAAAGACTTTTTTGAGCTAGAATGAGCTACCTACCGTCTGAAGATGCTACGCCAAGCATTTCGTCTGCAATGTCTCTTTTCTCCTCGCCTTCAGTGGACGTTTCTGTTAAAGACAGCCGTTATGAACCCAACTATCCAATCGTTCCTATAACACCCGGATCGCCCATACACTTCAAGTTTCAAGCAACCGAATCCAATTTTATTGACTTGAGAAACACACTTCTTGAAGTGAAACTCAAAGTTGTCGTCAACAGAGAACAGGCAAAAGAAGATGACAAACTGTGTTACGAAAATGGGGTACTGAATGCTCTTTTCCAAAACGTACAAGTATTCATGAATGATCAGATGATATCAAACGGCAACAACTTGTCTGCATACACTTCAATGTTGTCCTGGGAGCTCATGACCCCTCTGGGAACAAAGAAAGTTCGAGGAAGTGGAGTAGGATACTATCACAAGGAGGACAACAATTTGGACAGCGAGCTGCAGACTGAAACTACCAAGATACTTCACCTTGTTGGAAGACCATCTCACGAATTCTTCCAGATCGGTCAATTCTTACCACCAAATGTGAGAATAGAAGTCAAACTATTCCCTTCGCCTAGTAAATTCCTGCTAAGAAAAATGTTGGACACGTCGCCTGACGGTGAAGTTCAGATTCAACAGTGCATCATGTACGTCAAGAAAGTGAATGTCATTCCAAGCCTTGGCTTAGCTGTTGAGCGCCTTCGCAGTCAAGGAAACAATGTTAAACTAATGTTTCCAAAAATCATGAGCATGGCAAGGAACATGTCCAAAGGATCTTTAACGTTCTCGGAGAATGACGTTACGCCATCAAACTCCTTGCCATCTAAGCTTGCTGTTATGATGGTCAAGTCGGCTGGTCAGCTAGGAGCTTTTACAGAAAATCCATTTGCATTTCAACTCAATAACCTACAAAGCCTACAGCTTCAAATTAATGGCCAACCAGCTTACTCCATGAACTTTACTGAGAGTAATTAGCGACTTTTGTACGAGATGTCAATGAAGTGTCTTGGTCAAGATGAACAGTTCTTTGAGAATGGGATTTCTTACGAAAAATGGATAAAAGGACGAGGGATCATGGTCTTTGACATCAGTGGTGGTCCTGATATGAGCCTTGTTAGAAGTGGACAATTGCGCCTTGATCTCACTTTCACTGAAGGTTTAGCCGATGCAACCACATTGATTGTTCTTGGCTTTTACGAGACGGTTCTAGAAATAACACCTGACAACATACCATTCATGTCCATCGCCCCTTGATGGATACACAGCAAGTGTTAAAACTCCTAAAAGATGATCCTGTTACGAGGCTTCTCGACTGTCACTGCCTACCCGCTGATTGGCTACACCGAGTGAAGATTTCTAGCTATCCCGCCCTAATTGTGGCTAACACGGCTACATCCGAGCAAGTTTACGGCCACTGGATATCTCTGATCCTATACTCGAGCAAAAGGATTGAAGTTTTTTGCTCTTACGGGAAGGATTTCAGAGAGTGGAAAACGACAGCCCCCTACATATCCAACTTTAAGAACATCAGCCAAAATAGGAGACAGATTCAGCATGAAATGACGCAGTCCTGTGGTTTTCACGCCTTAGTGTTTATTTTACTCCGTATGCGTAAATATTCCTTTCATTCTATTGTCAGCTTATTTTCCGATCATCTGTTGGTCAATGATTACGTCAGTGAGAGTGTTCTAAGTACTTTGTATGCCGTCAAGTTTGATAGCCTTAAAATGAAGTGCTTGAATGAAGTTTGTAGTGAAATGTCTATGTCTTATTAAGTATGTCAGTGTATTGTATTTTCTTTAGATGTGTCGTAGTGAAAATAAAAAATTTCTAGAAACTCGTTTGAATTGTAGTCCCAGGGAACGTTTTAGCTTTCACATTTATTCAGAAAGACGGAAAACAACAAGTACAGAAATTCAAAGGATCGATTTTCACTGTCACATTTTACTGCAAGGGCGAAAAAACGCAAGTACGAAAATCATAAAAGACGGTTTTTACACTTTTCCCATTGAATTCCCATATAAAAATTACAGACACAAACACTTAAAAGGTCAATTATTCACTCGCAAATTTTGCTCAAAGACGAAAAACAACAAGTAAAAAAAACAGAAAGGATGACTTTTGGGGTCACTTTTTTCACAGAGAGTTTATTTTCCACTTTCAAACTTTTTAACAGTGAACAGAAATGAATTTTCTTCTTCTTCTGGGTCAAAGGCGATGAAACTTCCTCTTAGACATGTTTCGTAAGAATGACAGTGTTGGCATATGGCGTTGAAGCTTGCGTGGGCGTGACATACAGCTCTGATGCAAAGGAAACACCATTTGTCCATCTGTTCGTCTTTGTGGAAATCGCAAGTCGCTTTGTAGCATAGTTGACAATTAGGATCAAGAGATGACGGCCGTACGCACAAGTCACATTTGTCTGAACTGTCTTCTATAAAACGATAGCACATTTGACACAAGTAGCTCATTTTTTTAGATCCTTTCACTTCCACTTCCACTTGACAAATGATTGTAAAAGTAACATTCATTTGTTATGCTATCCTTTAAAAACAAGCGCGTGAGCGGAATGAGTGAATTATCAGACCAATCAGAGCCTTAGAACAACAGTCAGTGTCCCTGTGAGAAAAGACTATGAGCGGCCTTTTTCCGCTCATCGTTCACAAATATTCAACCTTGCGACCCCCAGCGCCTCACCTGCATTGGGGAAAACTATGAGCGGCCTTTTTTCCGCTCATCGTTCACAAATATAAAACCTTGCGACTCCCAGCGCCTCACCTGCATTGGGGAAAACTATGAGCGGCTTTTTACCGCTCATCGTTCAAAAATATTCAACCTTGCGACTACCAGCGCCTCAGCTACATTAACAAACGATCAGTGCCTGACACCTGGAACTCAACAAATCAATACTAATTCAAATGCCCCCCTCTCTTGTTTAAAGAGCCAACGCCGGGGACACCCAGATGGAACACAATGCTACAACAAAAGAGGGGGCGGTCCACGCCTCAAAACCAACCAATCAAAAACGGAGCCATTTGGATAGGGAATCCCATGTTAAATAAAAACGGGGCGATTTAGATAGGAAATCGCCCCGTGTCTTCAATGCCCTGCCTACTCGCAACTTTTCCGTGTTTCTCACCTAAGCCGAAAATATATTCAAACCATTGCTGAAGAACTTCGTAGGTTCCTTTTTGGGATCCCAAAACGTAAGTGGAGGGATACCTATGACATCGCAAAAGTTGTCCGTCTGTCCGTCCGTCCGTCCGTCTGTCCGTCCGTCTGTAAGCACGATAACTCTCGAAGGGAGTGAGATATTTTGATGAAACTTGGTGTGAGGATTCGTTGGGTCGTCGGACCAGTCAAGTTCGTAGATGGGCTATGTAGCCCTACATTTAAGGGTGGGGGAGGGGGTTTAAATTAAGGGGCAAACCAAATATTTTGAAACAGCTAATGTGATAGTCGATTATGGGGTAAGAAGACATGCTGAGCACGATGGTGAAAACTATTTTGTCATCGGACGAGTAGTTCGCCCGGAATCCGGCCAAAACCGGAAAGTTTGTTAAAAGTAAAAGTTTTATTTGAAGTTGATTAGATGTTCGATTTAGGGGTAGGAAGACATGCTGAAGACGATGGTGAAAACCATTTTCTCGAAGGATAAGTAGTACGCCCGGAATCCGGCCGAAACCGGAAAGTTTGTTAAAATTAGAAGTTTTATTTCGAGTTGATAGTTTGATAGTCGATTATGGGGTAAGAAGACATGCTGAGCACGATGGGGAAAATCATTTTGTCATCGGACGAGTAGTTCGCCCGGAATCCGGCCAAAACCGGAAAGTTTGTTAAAAGTGAAAGTTTTATTTGAAGTTGATTAGATGTTCAATTTGGGGGTAGGAAGACATGCTGAAGACGATGGTGAAAATCATTTTCTTGACAGACAAGTAGTTCGCCCGGAATCCGGCCAAAACCGGAAAATTTGTTAAAAGCAAAAGTTCGAGTAGATGACAGATTAAGGGGTAAGAAGGGAGGCTGAGTCGGTTTATGACGATGTTTTTTTACCCGGACATATAATTTTTCCGGAATCCGGTTGTAACCGGATTTTTTTTTAAGTCAAACTTTTATTCAAAGTTGATTAGATGTTCTTTATAGGGATAAGGAGATACGCTGGTTTTGTTTCTGTATTTTTTTTGTTTGCTGGGCTAGTAGTTCGCTCGGAAATCGGCAGGAAGTCCCGGTCAGTATTGTCAAAATAGATATGGTTTATAGAGGTATATCTGAACTTGGTTTTCTCTGATAATTAGCCTGTCCAAGACTGGATCTGGCGAAGACAAGACTCGATTGTCTGAATCAAATATTAGATTTTTGGGATCCCATCGACACCTTTGGTCTTGTTTCATTTGTAACTCCATCTTGTCCGGGCATAAATTACTAATACTAATAATTACGTTTTTCGTAGTCCCGTTACACATTTGACTGATCAGTTAATTAACAACACATCACAGCCTATTTACAAGAAGCTTGGACGCCTGAAAAAAGGATGGAAAACACACCTCCTAATAACAAAATCGAGCTCAGCTAAAAACACAGGACAAGCCAGCACTTAATGTAGCAAACCCGGTCTACAATAGTGAAAGTTCGAACAGCTTTTAATTAAGCAAAATATTTCCAACATTTATTATCGTAGCTTCAGGGAGGAGGTAAGATCAACATTCGTCGGCTTTATCATCAGGCAGGACTACACAGGAGGTAAAAAACGGCCCCCAATAATAGATCACAGCATTCGTTCATTCATACTACACAGACTACATAACATGAATATAAGGCAAGAAACAAGACCCCTGAAGCTATGGTGTTTAGGATCCGGTGACCCGCTACCAATACACTAACCTGAACTGAAAATATTCAGATTACAGTAGTTACATCACACTACAAGCATTAACAAACTACACATAGAGAAAAATATTAACGTCAAAAAAAAGAAGAAAATGCACTGAAAAGATAGAAAAAGAAAGGGACGGAGATAGTAGACAAAAACACGGACAAATGATTATTTTTTTTATCGACTTTACTACGTCCTGCTGAAGTGTCTCTAAGCTCTTAGCCTCGTCTGCGTTATGTCATTTATCCCTCTCCATAGAATGTCTATCTGTCTGCTGTTCCTGTTATGACTTCTGGTTTAAATCGAAAAAAAAAAAAACTGAAGTAGAACCACATTACTGACCGCCAATAAAATAGCAGCGGCGGAGCCAAACAAATATTCATAAATTTAAATTACTATTCACTGCCAACAATTCCGATCGACTTTCATCCCTCCATGAACACCTCTCAGCGATCGCCTATTCACCCACGTAGTAAAAGCCAGGCTTCATTTTCTAGAATTCCAGATATCTAGGGCTCGCTATCCTTCCGAATTTTCATGATAATGAATGATAGCCTAGTTTTGCTATTCTCCAGCATTTCCTAGATGTCCCCTTCAAATACAGTTTGCCTCCCACCACAACTGTCAGACACTCTTCCTTTGCTCTCCTACCTCAATACTCTATGAGCGTGTTCCACCCTTCTAACAATTGTTACTAATAGTTACTATTTCCGTTCCATCCTCATGAAAGTTACTACGCTGACCGTTCCAACCTTGTCGGAATAGTAACTAATAGTTACTATTTGCTTACCATGCTCGGGACCGTAGTAAGCGTAGTAACTATGCATCTCTGTAACGTGATTGGTCGGATTCGCCCCTGGCGTGAGATCCTGCTGGAAAATAGAAAAATCGTTCCAGCCTTGCCGGCGAAAAGCTAGAATTCGTGACGTCAGGCGTAGTAACTACGGTAAGAACACGCTCTATATGATTAAGTCCAATACCCGACAGTGATCCTCGGGAAGAACGAGAAAACGTGGCACTAACGACTCAAACTCAACAACTCACTCCTATGTTAACCAATCACGGCAATGTTTGGGAGCAGCTGTGATACCGCTTCCGGCTCTTCCGCTAGGTACATCAAGTAATATGTGCATATTTATTGTCTCAAACGTGTTGCCTCCATGACAACCTTCCAGAATACGCTTGATGACGAATGGTTCGTGCTGATGAAGAATCGCCGTGTGCCTAGCGAAGAGCCAAAAACGACAACAAGCGTTGTTGATTGGTTTACACTGGGTTTGAATCAATTTAGAGGGTTCGTGAATGAATAAATGAATGATCGTTTTAATTTAAAAGAAAAACTATCACAGCAAAATGCCGAATTCGTTTCTTCGTGTCAAACGTCAAAATTACACGGAATGAAATATAAATTATCAAAAATAAAACATTGTCATAAAACAAACTCAATTTGCATTATACCATTCAGTAAAACTAGGTACGAAACTTTTCTTGAACCGGTCAGTGCGGCAATGAATTGGGGCGAGCTTTGGGACCTTCACTGCTACTGCTCTAGGTTGGCGAAGTCTCTCGGGTAAATGGGGACTAGGGAGGTTTGGGTGACGTTTCTTGTTCTTCCCGCGGTTCATTGGCGTGTTCCGGACTTGGGTCATATCGGTCGTTTTTGGCCTGGAGTCACTTTCCGGGCCCATGTCGACGAAAACGGATGTCTGGAATCCGGAAAAACTGATTCCTCATTCAAGTTCATTCATTCCCTTTCTTTCTAGATGTCAGCAATAGCCCTGCCAGCAGTCGGATTATCCGCTGCTGCCGCAGGTCTTGCGGCAGCGGGTATAACCTTTATACCCTTACTTGTGGCAGCTATTTCATACTGGCAGTACGATACAATCGATCCGGAAGGGCGACCGAAAGACACGAAGAAAATTTACAAATATTACGACTTCATTGTTGTGGGGGCTGGCTCTGCGGGTGCAGTTGTGGCAAGCAGGTATGTGGTTATTACATTAAACCAATTATCCTCGATGTGTGGAAGCGAGAGCGAAAGTTTGTTGCATCTAATGTGCAAGTATCGTGAATTAGCCTAGAACCTGTAGAGCAGTGGTTCCCAACCTTTTCTGTACCGTGTACCCCGAATCAAGGGTAGAAGTGGTTGCGTACCCCCTTTTCGCAATATTATTTTCGTTAGTTTAATTCACAATCTGAATGACAATATCACTTGCAGTGTCTTCGATCCTTCTTGAAACAATATTGTTTGACAAAGGAATCGATTTTACGGCAGTAGGCTAGCTGTTTTGGAACGAATACTATTTCATTGACTTTCACTAGGGCTTGTAATCAGAGACGTCACGCATGAGTTGCAAACACCCCTCCACTCCAAGTGGTCTTTCAGACGGTTGAAAAGAAAAGAGTCGGCGCGAAGCTCCGCAATTCGTCACAGAAACATTTTTTTTCTTTAAGCAGTTGGCAAAAAATGACCAGCCAGTCAGCAAAAATACCTTGCCCCCAAAAAAACATCTTGGCCTCTGCTCGTATTAGCCTATTAGGCTTTCGGAAATCAAAAATGAGCGAGGCGAGACTTTTAAGCTACAGAATAAACCGACTCCTTTGGGTACGCGAGCCACCGGTTAGGAACCACTGCTGTAGAGGACTTAGAGGAACATTTGTCTCTCCCGTAGGGGGTTGCCCCCCCCCCCCGAAACATACAAAAATAATCGTTTTTATAGGCTTTTCCCTCTGATCTATGTTTTTGAACTTTTTTGTCCGACCAGCAGGCAAACCTCCCCCCCCCCAAAGGGGGTATAAGCACCCGCGTTATTCGCCAAACATGTTTATGAGTGGAAATCTGCAATCTGTTTCCCAATCACTGGAATTTTTGCACTATCTGAGGAGTAATAAGTGAAACCTATTAGGTTCTGCTCATCATGGATCCATATTTTACTATCTCTCTCTCATAAGTATCGATAATAAGACAATAGCTGCGTTCTTGTTCGACTTTTCTTTCGCCTTTTCGACGGCGTTTTACCTTTTTTGCGTTTTAGTAAAATGGTCCTAAGCACTGTTTGACAATTTACTGTTTTTGTCAAAAAGGCAAACGCCGACTTTCGCCTTTTCCCTCGGCTTTTTGCAAAAAGGCAAACTTGGTACGTGACTAAGTTACGCTCTCCTTTCTGCTTTTGCTTCGCGATTTTTATCAGTTTACCCCAAAATTCAACAAAAATGGATTTGAGTCAAAATCTTTATTAGTATTTGAAGACTATCCCGGATATTTAAGATGGACAGTTTATAGTAGAAATAAAATACGAATAAAATGGCATTTGTCAAAATTGTGTTTTCATCCAAGAAAAGAGAGAAGTCCTTAGTAGACTTTCAAAAATCCAAATATGTTCAAATGGCCTGACAAATGCTAAAAGCTAAAGCTGAAAAGGGAAAGGCAAAAGTCGAACAAAAACGCAACTAATAAGGACTCCGCTTGGAACGCTGAATTAGTGGATAAGATGGGTGCCGGTAGAACGCGGCGCGCCGTTTCAACTCCCAAGTCGATTTATTTTCGCGTCGCCTCTTTCGCGCTGAGGAAATTCAGGAAATTAACAATCAATCTGGCCAAATTAGAGTAGTTATATAAGTTCAAGTTTTTATTTTTCCAACAATCACAAATAAATAAATAAAAAACAACACTTTTGGGCTGGAGAAAAAACCTACGAGGGTTTCCATTCGCGCGAAAGTCCACATAACTACTTACCTATATAAACAAGAAAAGAAAGAAAATCCAATCTCTCTCACTCATCAATACTCAACTCCCCCCTTCCCCCACTCTTCCCTCCCAGCCTCACCTTACCCCCCTAGCCCACCCTTCCTTCCCTAGCCACCCATGATAAAATTCAACATTTATGCCCCAGAAACTAATCTTTTAATTTCTTTTTAAACTGAGGTACATGTTCCGCCGCCCTAATGTGCTCACTGGTATTTCATTCCATACAGATGGACCCAGGTGTTTCTTTGAAAATGAAGACCGGGTACCATGACGTAGTATATAACCATAAAGTTGACTTTTCTCCCTATTTTCGTTCTAGTCCTACGTATCGTATCCACGTATGCATATCTAGTCCTGGCGAATTCGTTCACGTATTCGCTGCCAGTGGGGTCTAAGAAACGAATTCGCTGAGCGACGCGAAAGAACAAAATTCGTTGTCGGAAAAAAAAAATCGCGTTCTGTGGCACCATCTTTTAAGGCGAATTTGTAAGGAACAAGATGGCGAATTTTGGCTGGGAGCAGGGGTGATAATTCTCCGAGGTCTTTGTGTGTAGATGTCTGGGGCGATAAATATAACATAACTGGTGAAGTGGAATAGCGTGGATGGACGTACGTAATTACCGGATACTAAGAGATTGGGAAGGTTCCTGAAGCTAGTTTTGACCAACACATTTAGTTCTATAGTTCAGTTGATTCTTTCCGTTTATTTCTTTGCGCTCCATGCCTCCGGCTTTCTGTGCCAATAGTTACTATTATTTCAAATTATGTTTCTCGGAAAATAGTAAAATCAGAATCCTCAATACCTACTTCCGATTAATACCAAAGACCTCAGAAATTTATCTTTCCCAAATCCTTCCCAAATCCTTTTTAGGTAGAGTCAGGACTTTGACAGCGTTTCGAGATAAGCGCTATAAATCGTCTCAGCATCCAGTTTTGCCACACGAAAACTGGAGGCGGTTTATGGCTTTTAACTGTCGCTGTTGTTCTCGGTGAAAGGGAGGCGCTGTTTAAAGTTCGTTTTATTGTGCTAATTCTCCACACGACGCAAAGGAATAAATGCACATTAGAAGTATGAGTCTTAGACGAGACTACGAAATTTAAAGGACCACTCGTGTCTATAATGCCAATGCAACCTACTTCAGTAACTCGTAAAAACCTACTTACGACCCCATGAGGCCCTCTTTTCTTGTTGATGCTGGTTAGTTTGTTCATGTTGTTTGTTAGTTCGTTCGTTATTTTTTTGTTAGTTACCATTTTTTTTTCATAATACTCCGTACTTTCTGTTTTACACTTTACGGGTAATAAAGTTCATTCATTCATACTTCAGTAACTGTATTCATTAATTCTTGAGTTCCGGAGACCCGAATTTCATGTTACATTCTAAGCCCGCTTACGATACCTCACTAATCTTTGCACTTGCCACATGCATAATATGCCACAAGTCAATGGGCCTGGATAAAGGCTTACAACAGCCAAAGCCGTGGATAATTTGTTAAGACCAGAGCCTAGTTTACAATCTTCAAATAGTTTTGAAAGTAGAACACGAACAGTAAATAGTGCGAGCTGTGTTTTAAGAGAATGGTAGTAATGCCGATTTCCATATTGATTAATTTATTTGTTTTTTTCTCGCTGATGAAACAACCTTTTAATACGACATTGCCTGATGAGACAATTAGACGACCGTTATAATCGTGACACAGGTTTCAGACAAAGGTGGAGCCATAGGGGACACGTCACCTATCACGTAGGCTATATTTTCCGTTCTGCTCAAAGCTGATTAAAGTCAAGAATGTCAAGACCCCATCAAGTTAAATAGACAACCAACCTTCTAGAAGACAAACACACCAAGTACCCTAGGGGTGACAAATGTCATCCTAAAAGCAAAACCTGGTTTTATAGGTTTCCGGTCTTTCCCAGATCCCGTGAAAGATATATATTTCCGATCAAGAGAAAGTTAACACTCCATTTCTGGTTTCGCTGGACTCCAATCCAACCGACCTATCGACAAAAAAATAAGCACGTTGATCAATTATAACATGTGCGGGATTCCGGACGAAGTATCGGTTCAGATCGAAAACGCAGCCGGAAGATCGACTTCTGACCCCTGCATATCTCTCCGACGAAGAAAGAACTAAAACTATAGATATTCCCGGTTTCGCCGCATTCCAGCCGACATATCGACCCTACAGGAAAACAAAACAAACTTGTTCGACACTGGAAGGAAGGAGGCTGAGGTCCTAGGAATAGAGGGAGGCACTGGATGGGGTTAAGGTTGACTCCATATCTTATACTACTAGCCCGTGCATGCGAGGGTGTGAATATAGTACTATTCTCATCCTCGGAGGTGCGGGCTAAATCAGTTCATAGCGAATCTGCTTTTCCCAATACCGACACTTAATGACTAGACCAAGAAATCGTTAGTACTACCGGATTTATTGTTTTCCGCGGATTCCAGCCGAAAATGAAAGGAAAGGAAGCAGGCCCGTATCCAGGAATTTATTATTTCGGGGGGGGGGGGGGGGTTGTCTGCGGGTCGGACACAAAAGTACAAAAAAAAAATAGATCAGAGGGCCTAATAAAAAAGCCTATAACAAATATTATTTGTGTCTGTTTCGGGGAGGGGGGAGTCAACGCCCTACCCCCTCCCCCTGGACACGGCCTTGAAAGGAAGTATAGACACACAAATTCAGCATACCGTACTATGAAACTCTATCCGACCTAAGACAAAACTTCCACTTCTACGAATGTACGTTTATTTTTCCAAATTCCGGGCGAAAAAAAAGAAAGGGTTGACATGGATCCAGCCTCTCTCCCTAAAAAGACAATTATATCGCGCCTTTATTTGTAACTCCCTTCAACTTCAAATTGGCTTTGGGTCTGGCTTGGAGCCAATCCCTTTCCACCGTTCTCTTCTTTTCATCTGATTACTGTTGAGCGTCGTGCGGCAAAATGATTTTAAAACCTAATTTCGAGCCTACTATATTTGTAATCTCTGAACCCTGTACTTTGGCCCTAAGGATCATCGCCTTATATTCCAAGAACACTCTTGATGACTCACTCTCCTTGCCGATGCAAAATCGCTATGTACCTAGCGGAAGAGCCAGAAGCGGCACCATTGCTATCCCCAAAGATCGCCGTGATTGGTTGACACAGGATTTGAGTTGTTGAGTTTGAGTCGTTAGTGAGACGTTTTCTCGTTCTTCCTGAGGAACACTGGCGTGTTCTGGACTTCGTCATATAAGGGACCCATAAATTTCCTGTAATGACTCGCCATTCAGGGGGCTTGTCAATAAGAGATTTCTGATGCGCCCTTGACCGAGCGTTCAGATAGTTCGAGAAATACCCACGGGAATAAATACCCGGCTATCCAGATAGACACAAATTTTCGCAGCTGTTGTGCTAAATTAGGAATATTTCTCTGTAATGGAACAATATCCTGGATCTTTTGCTTAGGTACCTGGTGGCATGCTGGCAATTTTGTCTGTCTGAGCAAAAACGCCGATTCGACCCAAGCGGAATTTTTGGAAACTAGGTGAGGCTCCGGCAACATAGCAACACAGAATAATAGGAAATGACAAGCCCCCCTGAGTGGCGAGTCATTACAGGAAGTTTATGGGTCCCTGGTCATATAGAGTAGGCTATTCTCAACGGCTTTGCAGTTACGGCGCTAACCGACGAACGGATAAACTTGTCGAACTCATTGCTATCCCCTCACTGATGTTTTGGGATCACAAAAGTACGTAACCAGCCTAGTCCTTTCATCTATGTAACACACAATTATTGCACTGTCACTTCTCAGGCATAGTCGCGGTAAAACCCAAACACATGCCTACGGTCAACAATACTTTTTCAAGCATAACCCCTTTAAAACTTTCACCTTGAGAAAAAGAAAATGGTAACACTAATTAAAGCAAAAAATGTTGACTTACAACACGCGAATTGTGTTATAATTTCCTTGAGAACTCGGAAGGATATTAAAGAACATTTACGGTAAAAATCCGGTAGGGGAGCTCGGGGTTGACCCGGGCATTAATTTTCCTTTTCCCGCTAGGACGCCATTTTTTGCGGATTTACACCGTTTTTGTTGTCAAACTTGAAGAATGTCTGAGAGAATAGCTGGTCATATTTTCAGACTTGTTCTGTATCAGGTTTTTAAGTAAAAAAAAATTATATTTTCAATTCGTCCAAACCAACCCCGTACCTGTTGATTGGTTCGAACATTATTTTAATTTTCTATTTTATACTCAGCTCTGTTTAAATCTGTAAAAACAAGACCAAAGGTTTCGATGGGATCCCGAAAATTTAATATTTGATACAGACTCTTGTCTTCGCCAGATCCAGTCTTAGCCAGGCTAACCATTAGAGAAATCAAGTTCATATATACCTCTGTAAGCCATATCTATTTTTACGATACTGACCGAAACTTCCTGCTTTACTTCTGCCAAATTTCCTGTTTCGGCCGAATTCCGAGCGAACTACTTGTCCAGCAAAAAAAGAAAATTCAGAATCGAATTCATCGTACGGTATCTCCTTTTCAAAACATCTAATCAATTTCAAATAAAATTTTAGCTTCTAAAAAAAAATGACGGTTACAACCGGATTCCGGAAAAATTACATGTCCGGTTAAAAAATGATTGTCATCGACTCAACGTCTCTTCTTACTCCTAAATCTGTCATCTAATCAACTTCAAATAAAACTTATTACTTTAAACAAATTTTCCGGTTTAGGCCGGATTCCGTGCGAATTAGTTGTCCGAGTAGAAAATGCTTTTCACATAAGTGTTCAGCATGGCTGCTTACTCCTATACTGAACATTTAATCAACTTCAAATCAAACTCTGACTTTTAACCAACTTTCCGTTTTTTTCCGAATTCCGGACAAACTACTGGTCCGACGAGAAAATGGTTTTCACCATCATGTTCGGCATGTCTTCTTACCCCTAAATCCAACATTTAATCAACTTCAAATGAACTTTTACTTTCAACCAAATTTCCGGTGTTTGCCGGATTCCGGGCGAATGACTTGTCCGACGAGAAAATGTCTTGCATATTCGTGTTCAGCATGTCTTCTTACCCCATAGTCGACTATCACATTAGCTGTTTAAAAATATTTTGTTTGCCCCTTAATTTGAACCCCCACCCCTAAATCTAGGGCTACAGAGCCCATCTACGAACCCGACCTTACCCTTGACCCAAAGAGTCGTCACACCAAGTTTCATCAAATATCTCATTCCCTTCGACAGTTATCGTGCTAACAGACGGACAGACGGACAACTTTTACGTTGTCACAGGTATCCCGCCACTTACGTTTTGGGATCCCAAAAAGTGGAAACTTAACTCAAAAGTAAAAATAAAACTGAACACAAATGCTCAAGATCAGCGGATACTGCAAAGGCCGAGGTTGCCTAAAAATGAAAGTGCTTTGTTTGCCCTTTAATTTCCTCCAGCAATTCCAGGGGCTGGTAACTTCAAACTTATGTCCCCCACTATTCGATTCTACAGAAAGATGATATTAGTCCCACTCTTGGGCAGAAAGAATATCTTTTTATTTCCTTTCCTCATTCGACTTTCCCAAAAACCAGAAGCTTCGGTTAGACTCTTTCCAAATCCAATTTCACAAGTATGAATTCGTCTTTTTTTGTCCCTCCCTGAAAATATCGTAAGCAAAGCAACTTTATTGTTGCCAATGCTACTAGCTAATTTTCTTCAGCTGAGGCAGTCTCATTTTAGCTTCAATTTTAATTTTATTTTCATAACTAATTCTATTAACAAACAACACGATAACGATTCTGATAATATCTTTTTGCATTTTATAACTCGTTTTTGGGTGTTTTCTAAAGTATCAGTAAGCAATGACTGTCAATCAACCCCTTCAAAACTGTCCGAACCAACCCCACCCACACAAAAACAAATAAAATGGCGTTTGATCTATCTAGAAATTACTAAGCAGGCTTTAAACCCCGATCACTAAGCTATTCTTACCATTTAATTACCTTCCAGTCACTACTAATCTTCGGGGTACAGCTTTCTAACCTACCATGAACTAAAACGTTTTACGTCAAGCCATTTTTTTTTTTCAACTTTTTGTCTAGACCAGAAAAGCGAGGGCCATGAAACTTAGGTACAAGGTTTGACCACTAGAAGGCAGACCTTATGCATTTTTTTCAGATTTTACCAACAACTTTTATATTTGTTTTGCGAAGTATCCAGACCAGCCCCCTGTTCGATCCAACCTCGAGCACCTACACGTGCAATAAAATGAGCACTTATATAGAAACTGTGGCCTACTGATATAAATGAGGAGAAAGATATCATTTTCAGACAAAAGCTTCACAACTTACGAGGGGATCTTATACGGGATTTGCTTTATCTCTATTCCCCCCCCCCATAAACACAGTATTACAAACTCGCAAAGTTCCTGCTTCGCCTCCCTTTGTGGGAATCAAATAGGCAAATTAGCTGTCGGTTAAGTATTGTCAAACCCAACCAAAAGTCTTCGAATCCTTTTACGAGTAAGTGTTATCTCTACATATTTATATGTAGAGATATATAGTAGATATCTACTAAATAGTTAATATAGTAGAAATACTCTTTCAAACAAATTTGGAACGAAGATAATGTGTTGTCCCCAGATGGCCGATCTATTCTCCCCTCCCGTCTTCCGTGCGTCGTTCCGAGAGAAATACTGGTAATCAGTTTTCTACATATCCTGCTAATTGATTAATTGATCCTGCTAATTCTTCAGCCCAATTTGTATGTAGTTTCATCCCGTCATTTATTTCTGGTCATATCTTGTAACTGTATTAGTTAATTTGGTTCGTGTCTTATTTTGTAAATTTGTATTTCTCTTCTAGCTTTTAGCTATTCGGATTAAACTTGAATCATTGATTGATTGATTTAGTTAAAAGTCGTGCTCTGTCAAGTCCGCTTGTCCTTTTTGTTAGTTAGATGTGGCAGCAATAAATTATTACTATTATTATTTATTCAAACAATGTTTACAACGGATACGTCAGCTATGATTTTTCATCAGCGATATTTCGGCCCTTCTTGGCAAGGGTCCTCGTCAGGCTGTCAATCTTCTTGTTCAACTTCGGGGAAGAAAACAAACCTGTAATTACAGGTTTGTTTCCTTCCTTACAGCCTGACGAGGACCCTTGCCAAGAAGGGCCGAAATATCGCTGATGAAAAATCATAGCTGACGTATCCGTTGTAAACATTGTTTGAATAAATGTTTCAAAGTCAGCTTGGGCTCAAAGAATATTTACTATTATTATTATGAAGTTAAAACCCCCGAAAAATTTATATTTGTAGAAAGAGCTTTAAGGGCTGCAAAACGGTTCGAAGTATGAACTTTATGTTGGATATTCTCATGCTAATTATTTTTGTGAATTTACGGTCTTTTCAAATTCCGTTCCTTTACCATTTAGTTATACTCCCAATTTTTTAGAAGTTCTTTTCATTATCCGTTGATAGTATGAATTTCCAGGATCATTGAAACGACTGCAGCAAAAACATGGCCAGTCTCCAAGATGAATCAATTTGAGTAAAAATACCAAACTGGGAGTACAAAACGTAGTGCCTAAGAAATACGTGACGTACAGGATATCCAACCTCGGACAAGATTTCAAATTTCCAGAGAAGTCTTCCTTCAGAATAATCTATCTGGCTTAAAAAGGAACCAGAAATATGACAAACATACTACGTTGAAGCGTATTCTTTACATATCGGAGAAAATAAATATTGCTTCAATATTTCTAGTTAAACATATTTTTCTTTTCAAACAAGACACCTCATTCTAACCTTAGCTCGAATTACTCGCCGTGACTTAAAAATGATGAAAAAGGTGGAGTTACCAGGAAATCTCTTTGCAAAGCAGCTTCAATTCAAAAAAAGGCACAGAAAAAAAAAGGCACACAAAATTTGGACACTATTGAAACGAGACCAAAGGTGTCGATGGAATCCCAAAAATCTAAGATTTGATCTAGACAATTGGGTCTTGTCTTCGCAAGATCCAGTCTTCGCTAGGCTAATCATCAGATAAAACCGAGTTCAGATATTCTTCTATCTATCTATCTATACCTCTATAAGCCATATTTTGATGATACTGACCGAAACTTCCTGCTTTACTTCTGCCAAATTTGCGGTTTCGCCCGAATTCCGAAACTATATGCGAATTCAGAAACGAATCCAGCGTATCTCCTTATCCCTATAAAGAACATCTAATCAACTTTAAATAAAACTCTGACTTAAAAAAAATGCAGGTACAACCGGACTCCGGACTAGTTATATGTCCCGGTAAAAATTATTGTCATATACAGACTCAGCGTCTCTTCTTACCCCTAAATCTATCATCTAATCAACTTCAGATAAAACTTTTGCTTTTAATATATTTTCCGGTTTTGGCCGGTTTCCAGGCAATCTAGTTGTCCGGCGAGGAAATGGTTTTCACCATAGTGTTCAGCATGTCTTCTTACCCCTACATCAAACATTTAATCAACTTCAAATAATACTTTTACTTTTAACAAACTTTCCGGTTTTGCCGGATTCGGGACGAACTACTTGTCCGACAAGAAAATGAAACAAAATTTGTTCCTTAATTTGAAACCACTCCCCCACCCTCAAGTATAGGGCTACAGAGCCCATCTTCGAACTTGAGCTGTACTTTGACCCAAAGAATCCTCCCACCAAGTTTCATCAAAATATCTCAATCCCTTCGAGAGTTATCGTGCGGACAGACGGACAGACAGACGGACAACTTTTGCGATGTCATAGGTATCCCTCCACTTACGTTTTGGGAATTCCAAAAAGTCATATTTTGCGTCTTGACTGCCAGGACAGCATGTGCATTTCATTTTAACTTTTTCGCGGAAACATTCGAGGTGGTGTAAAAACGAGATTACTCCTGTACTTATTTTGGCCACATTGTCTGATCAGTGGTTGTCTTTGTTCGTGTCTTGTTTTTGCGAATTTGCGATGAGGCAAACCGGCTCTTCAACTTTGCTAACAAAATGATTCTGCAGTTTCTCTAAATCCAGAAGCAGCAGAGATTATTACATGGTGACGTAGTCACTTTGACCGTACCAGCTGATATTGCTTAACCCATATAGACAAAGCAACATAGTCACGAATAGTGTTTTCTATACACAAATGGCCCTACGTGATCCAGAGCTCAAGGCTGGTTAATCGGAGCAGTTTCTCCCCTTCGCCTCAGTTTTAGTATCAATCACATACAGATAGTAAACTATATCCACGAGCTGATGAACAGAAACAGTGATGGTGATGATCTGCGCTCTTTCTATACTATTTCGTTCTGGCGTCACTCACGTTCTGCGAAAAAAGACGATTAAAAAGATGAGATCATGTTACTTTAAATATGCAAAGTACTTGCTTCACTTGTCGAAGTTATGTCATAACCATCTATTGACAGAAAAGTTCAAAATTCAAGATGCAAGTGTTACCCTTTTGGATGTTTCCTCATCGCTTTCAAAAATAATGGACAACAGGGCCCAACCAGCGCACGACGTCATCCACTGCTTCCTTGCCGAAGATTGAAAATTAAGTGTCTTTTTGGGATCCCAAAACGTAAGTGGAGGGATACATATCAGTATCATCACAAAAGTTGTCCATCTGTCTGTCTGTCCGTCTGTACGCACTGTAACTCTCGAAGGGAATGAGATATTTTGATGAAACTTGGTATGAGGATTGTTTACGTCAAGAGTAAGGTCAAGTTCGTAGATGGGCTCTGTAGCCGTACATTTAGGGGTGGGGGAGGGGGTTTAATTTAAGGGGCAAATGAAATATTTTTAAACATATAATGTGATAGTCGATTATGGGGTAAGAAGACATGTTGAACACGATGGTGAAAACCATTTTGTCATCGGACAAGTAGTTAGCCCGGAATCCGGCCAAAACCGGAAAGTCTGTAAAAAGTAAAAGTTTTATTTGAAGTTGATTAGATGTTCGATTAAGGGGTAAGAAGAAATGCTGAACCCTTATGTGAACAGTATTTTCTACCAGGACAACTTGTTCGGCCGGAATCAGGCCAAACCGGAAAAATTTGTTATAAGCAAACGTTTTATTTGAAGTTGATTAGATGACAGATTTAAGGGTAAGAAGACACGCTGAATCTGTATATGACAATCTTTTTTTTTACCTGGACATATAGTTCGTTTAGAATCCGGTTGAAACCGGATTTTTTTTTTTATAAGTTAAAGTTTTACTTGAAGTTGATTAGATGTTCTTTGTACGGATATGGAGATACGCTGAATCCGTTTCTGAACTTTTTTTTTCTGGACAAGTATGGTAGTTCGTTCGCAATTGTCTGGATCAAATATTATATTTTTGGGATCCCATCGAAACCTTTGGTCTTGTTCTGTGTGTTTATGTGTTTTCTTTATTTTCTTCATTTACTCCGCTTTTCCAAAATGGCGGGTCATAAATAAATTACTTACTTATTGGAGGGGAGCATGGCCGAACACAGTATCTTCAAACTTACAATAGAATAGAATTGTATTTTTCAAAAGTAGCTGTCACAGCGTTACCGCCGAATTTGACCTTTTTGTCATACAAAATGAGGAATAACATAACACTTTGTCACGAACGCTTACAACGCTGTAATTAATCTTTCTGGTTACCCTCTACCCCTGGTTGTTAGCAAGAGCGATATGAACCCCAACCCACCACTTTGACGAACGGTAGAGCCATTTTACTGATGGGTTCTAGCCGACAGGTCCCTAGCAAAGGTTACTTGCCAGTCACTGTTTTATTATTTTTCAGGTTATCGGAGGTGGAAGACTGGCGAGTGTTATTGCTTGAAGCAGGAGGAGATGAAACTGAAATTTCGGACGTGCCAGCGTTGGCTGGCTATTTGCAATTGACGGACATAGACTGGCAGTATAAAACTGAACCCCAGCCTACAGCATGCCTAGGATTCCAAGGTAATGGCGGCCAGGATGTCCCCCCCCCCATCTGTGATATTTATCTTTTCTAATATGCAGAGCGAACAGAGCGATAATATCAAGAACAAATATTAGTTGCGTTCTTGTCTGAATTCTTAGTTGTCAGTTCTCGCTTCTCAACTTTCGATTCTCGTACAAAATGCCATTTCCTCTTTTCGCTTCTCCATTCTCGCTTTTGACAAAACTACTAATTCAGCCCCCCCCCCCCTTTAGACCGATCAGGAAGGAGAACGGAGAATGAGAATGGAGAATTGACCATCGAGCAGTTTATCGATTCTGCAGAACTGCGAAGCTTCCCCAACTCTCGATTCTGACAAAAACACGAAGAAGGAAAATTGGCTTCGTCTCAACAGTCATAAAACACAAAATAGGAGAACTGAGAGGAGAATAGCGAGGATCGCGAACTGAGATAAAACACGCAACTATTCTGTAAAGAAGCAAATGACAGAATGTAAAAACTGCTGCATTGTAAATCCTATATAAACATAAACAAATTAGTGTAAAAACGGTTATGCAAATTTTGCTACGTTCATCATCCAAGGCAAGAGACATGGAAAGAGGCTAAAAACAGCCGAAACCTTGTGTTATTTGCATTATGCAAAGCTAAGATTCAAATTAGTCAACTATCTCAGACATCTTAGTAGAAACAATATGCAGTGCAAGGCTTCCTTTAAGATATTTCGCCAAATCTTTAAACCTAAAAAACACCCGATTTTTTCTTTCTACTTCCACCCATTTACTCTCCCGCATTTCACTTCTACTTTCTGTCTCGACAATCCTTCACATTCATACATCAACTGGTGCAGATTGTCATCCACATAACCACACACAGGGCATATCAATTCGCTAATTTTATAAGAAAAATTGATCACGGGAAATTCCTACCTAGTCTATAAGTTACCTGTTGACCCACATTGAGCTCAGTAGAGAAAAAGATAGACTCTGAAATCATCACGAACTACAAAAATTTGATTTAAAAAATGTGATGATTTTCACGCACGCACGAGTACTTCCGTGAACCAAATCATAATTAGTGCAAAAGATCCCGCTCGATTATATAACGAGTCAGTCGGATAATTTAAAATCAACAAGCTAAGCATGAGTAGACACATATGTTTAGTTTTTGGAACGGTATACGATACGAGACGATTTTTAAAAGGAGTGCAACCCTTCCGCTAAAGGTAGACGGATTTATTGCATAGGAAACCCGACTAGGTACTGTACACAATATAAACTTTAATCTAGAGAGACAAATATTTCTCCATAATATGATGATGTGTTATGTTCCAATAAAAGAAAGTGGGTAGATTCCTCAAGTTGTCAATGATTCACAGAGATGATTTTGTGCAGTTTTGAGTGGTTGTTGGACATAAGTTTGTCATTTTGTTGGTTTTGTTTGTATTGCCATGCCCCTTCGACTTTTAGAGTAATAAATATCACATCATACCCATCCAGTGAAACCTTCCAAGTGGTTTGATGGATATACAGATTCAGAGTCAAAGCACCTTAAAGTATCTCACATAACACAAAAACAAATAATCACAGGAACCTCCGTCTCCCTATCTCCGTAATACGACCATTGCCGTCTTTACCCTTAGGCCGGTGCTGGGGGCCAACGAAAGAGAGAGGCCAAGCGTCCGGCGAGGAATTGTTGAGAAATCAGGCTACGGTTGCAAGCCGTGTTATGTTATTCATTACGGTCCAGGTGTCACCAGCTGCATTGCGCGATTGTCGTACTTACCGAAATTGTGCTCAGATATGACATTGCGTGGCTCACAAATCATGTTTGCTGATGCGCTGCCGCTTTTACGTTTTCGACTCATGAAAAGGGGCCAAAAACCCACTAGATGGCCTAGGGTTCATCAAAAGTAAAAGAGGGCACTGAATAGGACCATGCAGATACGAATGTATTATCAATATCCTACCCGATGCAAACGAGCGGAGAGTAGAAGCTACGCGTAAACTCATAGTTCCTTACCCCTACAAACAGCTATCTCGCAGTAGAGCCCCAAAGAAGAAATTTCCTTACAAACACCGTCTGAGTCGTCCTTTACAGCTGATTGAGTCACTGCAGACCGGGTTCTCCAGGCCTGCAGGCCTGCTGTTTTTCATCTGGTATGCACAACGAAGAAGAGGGAAGTAGACGGGTAAACTCAAAGCTCACAGCAAGTACATACTACGCTCAGTTGTGTCTGATATCCATAGTCGCTGCATGGGACCAAAGACCGCTGAGTCCAGGCCTGTATCCAGGAATTTATTTCGGGGGGGGGGGTCCCTTTGGATGGGGGGGGGTTTATTCCCTGCTGGTCGGACAAAAAGTACAAAAAACACATAGATCAGAGGGAAAAGCCTATAAAAATGATTATTTTTGTCTGTTTCGGGGGGGGGAGGTTCAACCCCCTACCCTCCCCCCGGATACGGCCATGGCTGGGTCTATTGGATTATTTGTTCTTGATAACCTTAGTAGCGACTTCCGGAAGTGGTAAACTGAAAGACAAAAATGCTCCCGGGGCGGGGTTTGAATCAGCGACTTTCGGTTTGAATTGCCGTTGTACGAACCAACTGAGCCACAGGGTGGCTAGTGAGCATTCTCCCTAATCCCCTAAAATCAGGGACCCATAAATTTCCTGTAATGACTCGCCATTCAGGGGGCTTGTCGCTTCCTATGCTTCTATGTTGTTATGTTGCCTCACCTAGTTTCCAAAAATTCCGCTTGGGTCGAATCAGCGTTCTTGCTCAGATAGACAAAATTGCCTGCATGCCACCAGGTACCTAAGCTAGGATAAAAGATCCACGATACTCTTCCATTACAGAGAAATATTCTTAGTTCAGCATAACAGCTGCGAAAAATGTTGTCTATCTGGATAGTCGGGTATTTTATCCCCGTGGGTATTTCTCGAACTATCTGACGCTCGGTCAAGAGCGCATCAGAAATCTCTTATCGACAAGCCCCCTGAATGGTCAGTCATTACAGGAAATTTATGGGTCCCTGCTACAATGGACAGACAGAAGCGGGCTACGTCGTCAGAGATCCCGCAGAAGGAAAGTTGGCCTAAACAGCTGACTTCCCAATGTCACGGAATTGAATACTTTCAAGTATTTTTAAGTTATTTTTGTAGACGTCCAGTCATTCGCTCGGGACAGCTTTAACCTCATGTTATTCGTACTGCACTCAAAACCAGTTCACATCATTACGTCGGCGTTACGTTGAAGCTTTCCACGGGGAAATCCATACAAGCTTCCCGCAATCGGGTGGCATATCGATTTGAGAAAGGCACTAAGCCACGCCCATATTTACCGCGGAAACCTTTTGACGAGGGAGAAGCTTTACTGCTTATCATAAGAAGCAATATTAGTCTCGCTTTTGCAGATACCATGGTATCTGTTACCACGGTAACTGAATCTGTAATTAGTCGTTTTTGCAATAACCGTGGTACCTGATACAAGGTTGCTCTGCAAAAACAATTATTGCCGAAGTCACACTTTTCGTCTGTTCGAAGTCATCCCAAAAGAAAAACTGATATCCAGTTACTTCACCAAGTGCTAAACTTCTTTCTCACCAATTTGACAAAGTTTGGTGAAAGTGAGATGACTTTTCAGATACAACGATCAATTACCACGGTTGAACCGTGGTATCTGAATATCAGATAGTAGTGTTGGGCGATATTTAGGAATATCGAAATATCGATATTTTCAAATTTGATTATCGATATTTCGATTATCATAAACCGATATTTGAAACTGTTTATACTGCTACATTTTTCATGGACAGCAAAAATTAACAAGACAAAAACTGAAATAAATTAAACAAAACATTCCCATTAAGAAATAGTAGCATTTCCACGCTTTTCCTTCCCGGTCGTTTTCTCCTCCCCAATCATTTGTTCTTTTATTCTGAAAATCCCGAATGATAGAGCTGTTGCACATCGTCATGCAACTATCGAAAATATAGGCTACATATCTGAAAAGTCAATATTGAAATATCGATATTTTCAGTATTATCGATATTTCAATTATCGTATCGAATATGGCCCAACACTATCAGACACCACGATAACTGCAAAAACACCTTTTGATCCTGGTATCAGATACCACGTAACTGCGAAAACGACTTTAGGCCGTGGTATCAGATACCTGCAAAACCGAAACTATTGCAATCTCTCTGGTTCCAAAATCGTGTTCATCATAAAATAATAATTCCACGTGTAAAGTGCTATAGAACACTGCGTATTAATTCGTTCGATCAAACAGACCAAAGGGCTATTTCCTAGCAAATTCAAACAACTTCAGATAACCGTTTTTTTTTTTTAAGAGTGAGCTTCTCAACAACAATCTCGGGAGCATGACACGCATCGAAAATAGTGAAACAAGTCAAGTGTGAAAATCAATGAATTTGTCATTATGGGTGTTAAAGTGTACCATGCGAAAGTCGGGTCTGGGGGTTTAACAATGGATAGGGCGATAACGGAAGTAGGTTCCATTAACATTACGGGTAATGCGGGTCCTTCCAAACAACACAGTTTGTCTTTTCGGTCCCGAAAAGCAACTATACCCTCATGCTCATGAGGTAATCCTTACTAGTGTTGGACGATATTCGATATCGATTACGATATATGGATAGGTATCGCACCAAATATTGAACATTGAAACATAAATATCGATTTCGAAAAATTGTATTTGCACAGTTCATAATTATTATAATAATCCTTCATAAATAACTCTTTTGCATCCGAAGTTGGTTTAACATATTTTTCATAAGCCATTATTTATATTATCCTAAGTTTTTGAAAAGATGATGCAAAAATGCTATTAGATGACAATTTGTATTCTTATATTTTGCGAAGCGAGACGTATATCAGAGCGGAACGTGGTACCGAAATATCGACACAGTTTGATCAAATATGGGAAGTGAACATATCGATACATCGAAACTACAAGTTTCTACTTTCAGGTCGCCGGTGCAACTGGCCCAGAGGCAAGGTCATGGGTGGATCGTCGGTGCTTAACTACATGCTCTACGTCAGAGGAAACAGACGGGACTATGACAGTTGGGCAGCGATGGGCAACGAAGGCTGGGACTACGAAAACGCGCTCTATTACTTCAAGAAGTCAGAGGACAACAGGAACCCATACTTGGCAAATACGAGATATCACGGAGTAGGTCAGTTGTTTTCACTTAATTGAAGCACAACAGTCACCGGCAGTGAGTTTTTCCAGTTCAAAATTTCAGTGCAATCATACACGACATCCATAAATCGATGCACCCATTCCCTCTTTCTTACGCAATAATTGAATATGTTTGTAGAATGTTATTATTAAAGCAATTATATGGTGATTCTCACGCTAATGTTGGCCAGTTTAGGCTACATTTTACCAAAAAACCTAGCCCGCGTCTAACGAGATACAGACTCCGTGAAATCAGGCTTTAAAGTTCCTGTTTCAGGAAACATTTTTGGTCGTGAATTATTTTTCGGTCGTGAGAGGTTCTGGTTCGTAAACTTCATATAAACTGGAGCATGTCCGACACAAATCGCAACTAAATTAAAAAAAAATCATATTTATTTGACCGCAATTACCGAATGAGTGTGAGAATTCACATTCGCTGTTTTTCAGGAGTGATTTGAGGCTCGGCAAAGGCAAGTTCGAACAGAAAACAGAAAATTAGCTTAAATAATTAAATACCTGAAATACTTAAATTGCTTGAGCCTGAAGAGGACCCTTGTCAAGAATGCCAAAATGTAGCTCTAGCTGAGGTATCCGTTTTGCACCGTCAAATATAGTTAAATACAAATTTGAGAAAGTCCCTTTTCCGACTTCTCCTTCTTTTGGGGTTTGGTATGCCTTTACTAGGCTACGGCTTGCTAAATCTAATAGTGATTCACTACTTAGGCCTATGGAGTGAAAATTAAATCAAAGTTCGAAACTTCCACATTTAGCAAAAATAACGTGGAACAGTGCAAGAAAGAAGTAAACTATTCGGCTGAAATCAATCTTTAAAGGATACCTGAACAATGAAACCATACATGGACACACCATGGAGAATGCATTTACAGAAATGGCCACGGAGAGTACTCTTCTCCTGCCCGTGACGTTTTCAAAATAAGGATGTTCAATTCTGGAGGTTTGTACATGCAGACTCCAAGACAAAAAGCGCAATTCATTCAAATCTTGTACAGCGCTGATTGGATCGTATAGGAATTTCTTCTAGATATACGTTTGGGCTTAATGGTTAAAAAATATTCCAGAAGAAGGGTTGATTGGAGACATTTGTTCATTTCTAAAATTGTTCGGTACTGAAACAAGGACAGGTGCAAAATGGAGCAAAAATCATAGCTTGGAAACATTATTTCGTATTTGAATTGGGTTTTCTGTAGGCAATATTAACGGAAGTCATACAGATAGGGATGATACTTGGTACTCTTCATTCAGGTATCCTTTAGGTATGAAGACTGAATTTACTACTTCTAATACTTGGAACATCACAAGACTCGTCACGGAAACTATGGTAACGTGCCTTAAGTCAATGGCCTGCGCGGACATGACTTAATTCTCTAAAGACACAGTTAGATGATCTTTTCAAAATAGAGTAATGGACTGTAAGCTGGAGTTATAATAAGTCATTCTACCCATACTTTCAAGACGTCTTTGGACAATCTGTATATCGAACAGGGTTTTAGATGAGCTATTCTTCTTGGACTCAGGGTCGTATTATTGATGATTATTCTGTTTAACATTATTAACAACAAGACCAAAGGTTTCGATGGGATCCCAAAAATTCAATATCTGATCCAGACAACTGGGTCTTGTCTTAGCCAGATCCAGTCTTCGCCAGACTCCTTGAACATTTTTACAATTAAAATTCAGAAACAGATTAAGGCCAAATAGCTAATCACCTGAGAAAACCAAGTTCAGATTTGGATTCAGCATGTGTGTTTACCCCTATAAGTCATATCTGTTTTGACGACAACTTCCTGCCACTTCTGCCAATTTCCCGGTTCCGGCCGAACTCCAGAACTACTAGTCCGGCGAAAAAAGAAAGCTCAAAGACGAAATCAGGGTATCTTCTTTCCCCAGTAATGAACATCTAATCAACTTCAAATAGAAATTTAGCTTGTAACAAATTTTCCGATTCCAGCCGGATTCCGGTCGAACTATATGTCCGGGTAAAATACGATTGTCACACAGGGACTCAGCATCTCTTCTTACCCCTAAATCGCTTATCTAATCAACTAGAAATAAAACTTTGACTTCCAACAGTTTTCCGGTTTTGGCCGGATTCCGGACGAACTACATGTCCGGGTAGAAACTTGTTTTCACATAAGTGTTCAGCATGTCTTCTTGCCCTAAATCGAACATCCAATCAACTCCAAATAAAACTTTTAATTTTGACAAACTTTCCGGTTTGGGCCGGATTCCGGTCGAAATACTTGTCCGTCGAGAAAATAGTTTTCACCATCGTCTTCAGCGTGTCTCCCTACCTCTAAATCGAACATCTAATCAACTTCAAATAAAACTTTTACTTTCAACAAACTTTCCGGTTTTGGCCGGATTCCGGGCGAACTACTTGTCCGATGACAAAATGGTTTTCACCGTCGTGTTCAGCATGTCTTCTTACCCCATAATCGACTATCACATTAGCTGTTTCAAAATATTTTGTTTGTCCCTTAATTCCAATCCCCTCCCCCACCCCTAAATGTAGAGCTACAAAGCCCATCTACGAACTTGACTGGTCCGACGACCCAACGAACCTTCTCACCAAGGTTTCATCAAAATATCTCATTCCCTTCGAGAGTTATCGTGCTTACAGACGGACGGACGGACGGACGGACAGACGGACAACTTTTGCGATGTCATAGGTATCCCTCCACTTACGTTTTGGGATCCCAAAAAAATAGATTCATTGGTCGCCTGGAATCATTCTTTTAGTGCAAAGGCTAAATTTACTTCTTCTATTACAAAATTCGATACTTGTGCGAGTCGGCTCGTATTTGCCATGCAAAAGTGTTAAACTGATTATTTGGTGAAGCTGTGTGAACACAAATTAGTAGTTCGTTCTTCGCCTGGAATCAATCTTCAAGTGTGAAGACTGACTTTACTAATTTGAAAGTTTGATGCCGGTCGTATTCTTGCCATCGAAAAGGCAAACATAAAGTTTAGAGGAATAATGTAAAACAAAAATAATAGATTATTTTTACCAAATCAATCACAAGATCTAGTGTAATTTACTACCTTGAAATTCCGAAAATGATACTTGTTCGAGTTCGCAGTGAGAAAACTCCAAGCTCGTAAGACGTACCAAATTCTAGGACAACAGTCGGTGTCAAACGGGTGAGCATCGAACAAATCAATGCTTTCTGCTTGCTCAGAAAAAGGCGAACCATATGCTTGAAAAATTACCACGGCCCGTTAACATGGACTGTAACTCGAAGATCCAGATGTCTACACATTCTTTTACTTTTCCCGGTTCCGAATAAGCGGTTCAAACGATGATGACTCTCACTGCCTTCTCCAGATTTTGCAAAATAAATTGTTATTTATGATGATGATGTTTTATGTATCGCCCGTCAAGATACGTCTCTCTCTGTAAACGTGAAAGCCTGTATGGCGTATGTAATATTATTAGAATGTAGTATTATGACAATGTATATTATTATTATTAATAGGTAAACAGTACAAAGCCAAATACGGAGTAAACATAAAGAAAGGGAAAGAACGAGAATGAAGCAGAAAGCTAGTTAAAAAAAAAAAAAAGTCTAGCCTAAGCTTAAGGCTTGTAATTACCATGATTTATATTTTGGTAATATTTTCCACTTTCTGTATCTATTGCTAACTATTTTTTCAACCGAAACTGACTGCGCTTTCCAGCTTGAGGCTGAGGAGGACCCTTGACACCCGACGAAAAATTTGTAGCATGCGTAGTAGTATGGTAGTAGTACGAAAACGTTGCATGTAATACTATGTAATAGTAAAGAATACTAACATTTAATGTGCCTCAGACTGGTCCAATCTTATGTAGTAATATCCAGTAGCATCCTGTCTTGCCATAGTAGCATCCAGTCTTGCTAATAGTAGCATATAGTAGTATGTAGTTATACGGTAGTACTGAAGTAGAAGCATGTAGTAGCATCGTTAGTATTGGATGCCACTTTTTCGTACTACTTCATAGTACTATTTACAAAAAACACACAGATCAGAGGGAAAAGCCTATAAAAATGATTATTTTTGTATGTTCCGGGAGGGGGGGGGGGGCAAACACCTAACCCCCCCCTGGATACGGCCTTGACTATGTCTCTATTTCTGTCGGTGGCTCACTCACTTCGTAACGTCTGGGAATTATCTAAATTCCCCCCCCCCCTTGGGAAGTCGCAGCCTGGACCTCGACTAGATTCAGAAACATTTTTTTGTTTTGTTTCTAACTTTAGACAAAGACAAGCAGACTATAGACGCTAGCATCATTTGTAGTATACAAATATCAACCATACCATATCATAACTTCCACTTTGTCCGCGGCCCATCTCGAGGGACATAATGCATAGGCATAGGCTTGCATAGACAGAAGTTCGCCAGTCTGGTAAACCTAGTCTCGCCAGTACAAACCACCGATCCATTTTGCCGGAATATACCCCTCCCTACAAGCGAACACGGCAAGAACAAGACCAAAGGTGTCGATGGGATCCCAAAAATCTAAGATTTGATCCAGACAATTGGGTCTTGTCTTCGCCAGGCTAATCATCAGAGAAAACCGAGTTCAGATATTCTATCTACCTATCTATCTATACCCCTATAAGCCATATCTATTTTGACGATACTGACCAAACTTCCTGCTTTACTACTGCCAAATTTGTGGTTTCGCCCGAATTCCGAGCGAACTACTAGTCCAGCAAAAAAAGAAAATTAAGAAACGAAACCGCCGTATCTCTTTATCCCTATAAAGAACATCTAATCAACTTTAAATAAATCTTTGACTTAAAAAGAAATGCGGGTACAACCGGAACCGGACTAATTATATGTCTGGGTAAAAAATGATCATTATATACAGACTCAGCGACTCTTCTTACCCTTAAACCTATCATCTAATCAACTTCAGATAAAACTTTTGCTTTTAATCCTATTTTCCGGTTTTGGCCGGATTACAGGCGAACTAGCTGTCCGGAGAGAAAACCCCTAAATCAAATATTTAATCAACTTCAAATGAAACTGTTACTTCGAACCAACTTTCCGGTTTTGGTCGGATTCCGGACGAACTGCTTGTCCGGCGAAAAAATGATTTTCACCATCATGCTCAGCATGTCTTCTTACCCCAAAATCAAACATTTAATCAACTTCAAATGAAACTTTTACTTTTAACCAACTTTCCGGTTTTGCCGGATTCCAGACGAACTACTCGTCCAGCGCGAAAATGGTTTTCACCATCGTGCTCAGCATGTCTTAACCCCTAAATCAAACATTTAATCAACTTCAAATGAAACTTTTACTTTTAACAAACTTTCCGGTTTTGCCGGATTCCGGACGAACTACTTGTCCGGCGAGAAAATGATTTTCCCCATCGTGCTTAGCATGTCTTCTTACCCCATTATCGACTATTATATTAGCTGTTTAAAAATATTTTGTTCGTCCCTTAATTTGAACCCCCAACCCCAAATACAGGGCTACAGAGCCCATCTACGAACTCGACCTTACCCTTGACTGAAACAATCCTCACACCAAGTTTCATCAACATATCTCATTCCCTTCGAGAGTTATCGTGCTTACAGACGGACGGACAACTTTTGCGATGTCATAGGTATCCCTCCACTTACGTTTTGGGATCCCAAAAATAAACTCACACGTTTAAGGCGAAGGTAGGCTAAAGTATTTAGTTATGCTTCTGAGAAAAAACGGTAAAGATAGATCGGATTTCATGTTTTTACTTGGTTGTTCATTTTTATCACCTCCAACGTTGCAGTAGCAATAACAAGCAATGTATAACTTGGTATGGGACGTTAGTGGTACTAAATTGAGAGTTAACACCTGAAGGAAGAATGATCAATTTGAACTTTTTCTGGTCACTTATTGATGACGATAAACGATAAATATTACTTCAGCCAGAGCTGACCACAAATCGTATCTGACTGCGCCAAACCGATGTCAGCTGATACTTTTTCTAATGATATCTGAAGATGATCCTTGCCAAGAAGGGCCGAAATAAAAATAGAACGATGCTAAATATAATGGATACAAGAGCTGAACAAAACATGGAAATGCATAAAGCCTACTTCGCGCAGAGAGTCAATTTCACCGCGCCTGGCGATATTCCTCACGCCAGGCGCTGAAAAAACGCATCGTCAGGTAAAAGCAAGTGCTCAGGCGCTCAAACATGGAGTATTAAAGTAAAATGTTTATCACATATTCTATCCAAAAAGCGTTAGAACCAAGACATTCTACATCCCTACACTGTACAAAGTTTGTCCGTATAAAGATTAAAGTTAACTGCAGTATTTGCTACTCAGATTCATCTTGTCTCTATTTGGTATTAATCTTATCTGCAGAGAGATAAGAATAATCCGAGTAGCAAATACTGCAGTTAGCTTTAATCTTTATACGGAAAAACTTTTACAGTGTGTAATAACCAAACAAGTACTGAAATAACCTAATTTGAATCACCCCACTTTAAAAGCTTTTCATGTAAACAAATCTCATGCCAGGACACTTTCAATTTCATTACTGAATGTCTTGCCAGCCAGTCCGACCCTTTACACTTCTTTTCAATTAGCAAGATTGTAACACGTAAAATAAACCGAAAAGAAATCGCAACTCCAGGCAAAGGATTTGAAATGCAGAAACGATGGATGTAGGACAGTTTAGTTCCGAGTTACCCATCATTTACGATGATAATGAATATAAAGACAATTGAAGAAGAGAAAATGCATGGAAGGAAATAAAATTCGGGCGGATTTGCTCCCCGTCTGTAATACCCTGCAATTTAGACCAGACGTCACGAAGCGTATGTTTGCCTGCCAATATTTAGATGCCCTCTGTGTGAATTCCGCTTAACACAAATGAGCGGTGTTTATTGGTCAGTCTAACATGAAACAATCCGCCAAGTCCATTTGGCAAAGTGTTGGAAACTTTGAATACACACTTTTACAGACGAGCCAGGAAGTTTAAAGGATTCGCGTTGCCAACGACAGCAGATAGGATTATATCGTATAGTCAAATACTACGTTAACTACTTCTCCGTGAACAAATCTGATGCCAGATAGATACCAACTTTTACAACAGTTGACAACAAATCCTAGAAGATGGAGCAGACTGCACAGAATGCTAGGGTGCAATTAGCGGCGTCAAACACTGAAGGAACAGACCGTACAATATCGTACGGTCATATATTCCTCCGACTTTTTATCCGCGACAAAATATGATGCCAAATACAAGACCAATTTTTACTCCACCTGACGATGCAAATCCTTGAATCTGGAGTAGGCTGCGCTGAACGCTAAGGTACATACAACTGGCAGCGTCAAACATCGAAGGAACAGATATAACAATACTCTATCTTTCCGCCAACATTTTATAAATGACAAAATGTGTTGCCAAGGAAAGTATGCTGATAATTACGTAAATTACGTATGCTGATAATTACAAATCCTACATGGAGTGACTGCGCTGAACTCTAGGGTACATGACAGGGTAGGGACAGACGATGCATAACACTAGAGGTTGTCAGTCCCTTACCACCTCAAAACGGAAAGTTGACCCATGGAGGCTCGAACTCTCGCAGAAAAGACAAAAGTTTTTTCCCCAGTTCATTTTCAATCCTGAACAGCTTCAGACCCTGACCCTTGCCAAGACGGGCTGAACTATTCTCTGATAAAATTCAGCTGATGTATCTGTTTTGCACTGTCAAATTATGAAAGGACACTTTGACTATTTTCTGATGATCCAAACGAATGAATTAATTCCCAAAAATCCGTGAGGCCATCGATACTACTAAAATATAAACACACACGAATTCAATAAAAACACCAGAATCGTTATTTCGAACGTGGGAGAATTAGCAGCATCGGCGAACGATAGGATAGTTTCATCCTTGAGTTCTGCCGATAAACCTTGACCAACCTCAACTTTCGTTTACTACCCCAACCCTTTTAGCAATAACAATATGTTTTCACCTACGTCCGGTATACCCCGAACATCTGAAGGTAGCTGGAATTGTTTTGCAAGTCCAAGAGGGAAAGCAAGGTCAAGGTTTAAATCCTTGTCTATACGGTACCCGAATAACCACGCCCATTGAAGCCACGGCAACCGGTCAAGACTCGAATCTCGACTCGACTATCTGTAACCAGATTATAAGAATGAATAAATAGAACACAAATATCACTTCTCCGTAAAATGCAGCAGGTTAAAGACGGCCCAAAAATGCCTGCTTTCTGCTTGTAACTAGGTACTCCCTGTATTCGTGAGACTCGTGACCAGGTGGCAAGGCCGTGTCCAGAGGGGAGGGGGGTAGGGGGTTGACCCCGCCCCCCGGAACATACAGAAGTACTAATTTTTATAGGCTTTTCCCTCTGACCTATGTCTTTTTTGTGCGACCCGCAGGCAAAAAACAAACCCGAAAGGGGAAGACTCCCCTCCCCCCGAAGTAAATTCCTGGATACGGGACTGCCGGGTGGTGTTGGAACGAGGTGCTAACGGGAAAACCCTATTCTTTCGACTAGTATGAATCACCTGTATTTTAAATGTTATATTTACTTAAAGAAGTTTTACCATCCCGTGCGTTACAAATGTGTCTTCTCTGCCGAGCTCTGGAGTTTTTTGTTTGTTTAATTTGTTATCAGTAAGTTTCACTCTCGTTTGCAACTATACAAAAATCCATTTCCTTCAGGATGTTAAAATTGGAGTCTCTAGCCCTTTGCTACACGATACGATACTTTATTGTACAACGAGCATTCACAGCATTGGATTGCCGAAGTTGTCGCTTTTGTCAGGTACATCGTAACTACATAACATCATAGATAGATAGATAGATATTTAATGCATAAAAGCCAACAAGGGCCATCGCACCACAACAACAAAGAAAAAAAGATTTAACAACAATAACACTGTGTCAATATCTAAATTTACAGGGATATACAATTTTCCCTGTGTGCTAACCCTATCCGGAGGAACCTTCCAAATAGTTGAATAGCCTGGAAACTTTTCTCTTTCATTCTCTCAATTATCCACTCACTCCCACACGTTCTCACTCCAAACAACTCTTGTCTCAACCCATTCAATTCCTCACACTCTCCCACAAAATGGCTCATACTTTCATTTTCGCATCCACACATAGGGCAAGAGTAAGGACCAGTTTTAACCCTGACTTTACCCAGATATTTTCTTCTTTTACCATAAGGTGATCAGACATAATAAGGCAATATTCATACGTAAGAAGGCAATAGTCAATAGTCATAACCGGTCAAATAAAACCTTAAACAGTCAAAACATTGTGGGATTTGTGGGGGATACGTTTGTCACTTATTCAAAACTTTGACAAACACCAAAGCTCTTTCTGTAACGCACGGTTCTTGTGCTGATGGGGTTCAGAACCGGGACATTTTGTGCTTTAACTTGAGGTAATCTAGGTTTTGGCGGGCAATGTGGGGCTGGAAACAGGTGCTCAAAACTTAGGTGGGAACGCAGATTATTCCCGAAATTGGCACAAAGAGTAACACGTCAGCACTTTGCCTGGCAGTAGATACTTCTCAAGGCTCTCTTTTGAACAGTTTCAAGCCTGTCAGACTGATCTACCGTCAGGCCCAAGTGCCAAGCTGGATACTCAAGCAGTGGACGGATGAAAGCGCTGTAAAGGCGGAAAACATGTGATTTGGGGCATGAAAATTTGGAAAACAGTTAGAGGAGAACAGAGACGCACTAACAGGCCCGTATCCAGGAATTTATTTCGGGGGGGGGGGGGGGGGGGGGGTCTTTTGGGGGGAGGGGGTTGCCTTTCGGGGGGGGTTGCCTGCTGGTCAGACAAAAAAGTACAAAAAACACATAGATCAGAGGGAAAAGCCTATAAAAATGATTATTTTTGTATGTTTCGGGGGGGGGGGGTTCAACCCCCTATCCCCCCCCTCCTGAATACGGCCTTGCGCGCTAGCCTGTTTAATGATCGAACAAATATGAACTTCCCACTTCAAATCATAGCTCATCACCTGTCACTGTATTGCGTTGTTCAGCGCCGCCTCGATTCTCAAAATTCCTTCTATTGGCACAGTGAATCGTCAGTGAATAACAATTAAAGGAATATTTTTTTAGGTAGGAAAACATGTGACTTTGGGCATACACATTTGGAAAACAGTTTGAGGAGAACAGAGACGCACTAGCAGGCCCGTATCCAGGAATTTATTTCGGGGGGGGGGAGTTTGCCTGCTGGTCAGACAAAAAACACATAGATCAGAGGGAAAAGCCTATAAAAATGATTATTTTTGTATGTTCCCCCCCGAAACCTAAAAATATTCCTAAAACAACAATTAAAGGAATATTTTTGAGTTCTAGTTCAACTTGTAAACATATAATCCTCACGAATATTTTGAGTATCTTTTTTAACTTTTACTATCTTTCTTGCTCGAAATTAGTTGCTGTTTAGAACAAGGATGACACCTGAAATCGCGGTCCAATCTTTACCATAGACCATATTTGTTTGAAGGTTTACGTGAGGCAAAAGCTGAACATCTTATTAGGATTATCAATCAATCATTATTAAACCAGGGGTAGCAAGGGCAGAAATTGGCAATAGTGGATTAGGGAGTCCATTAGATAAGGGTATGAAGACTGAACGATATTTAATCCATCATCAAAACCTCCGGCATGCATGTACTTTTTAGCCGTAGAACAGGTATCTAGGAAAAACCGTTAAAAGTGAGAGAAGCTTCGGATGGCTAGACTCCAATAACACATCGAATTCCTGATCAATTGCTGTTGAAAAGGACAGGTACTTTTTATATATGCCTCGCAGCCAGACTTACCTGTTTTAACTAACCTATTTATTTAACCCATCCCCACGGTGACCTGCAAGCGATTTGGCGTTTTGCTTTTTCCTTCGTTAAGGCATTGTCCTAATAGGTGTAATAAGCTGAATAACGCTATACGCGATGTTTACGTCTTAATACACGCGCCTGTTCAAATACAACCCAAGAGGTTTCTTATCAATGTGGCATCCGGTGTTGCCAAGGTAATACAATTTTTCGAGCTCTTAAATACCCGAAAAGGTTCTTAGTACTACTTGAAGTACACGAGTAAAATATAACGCAAATTATACTGTACAAGAAGCTATTAAAATAACGGATGGACAGCATTGATCCTCGAACTGACGAAAAGCCGTCGTAATAGAACAAAAACGTTTTTTTAAAGAAAAATTGTTTCTTTAGCTTCCAACAAAGTAGAGTAGAACTGCTGTGCTTTCTTTGGCAACCCTGACGACATGCCCGCTGGCGGAACCAACCAAGCGATCTGATTGGCTCTGCATAAGGAAGAATAGAGCCGAGCTCTATTTTCCTTATTCGCCTTATTACAGCGCGCCCAGAGGAAAAGAGGAATCTGTAATAAGTTTTCTACGCCGTAATACACCTTACAACACCTATTAGGACAATGCTTAACTGAGCGCCGTGATCCGGTTGAAACAGCTTCTCATCATCCCCGCTTGGTCAATAGCCTACCTCCGACCCCAAGTACTCAAACTTGCAGTTCCGGTTGTTGTTCTTAGTTTTAGTTTCCACAATTCTTGACTTGGTATGATGTCCACAAATTCTTAGCGGGTTCTTCAGGTAATCTGAACGTAGGCTTTTGTTCATCAGTAGCATCACCAAAATACAAACAAATACATGTCATAACGGGTTTTAACAAAACATGCGAAGGAAGATGAAGAACGCAATGGGGACTATGGAAGAAGATTTGGGATGTTAATATTGTAAATAAAAATTAAATGATTGAACACAATTAAGAACCTCATTATTCACCATGGCAACATTACGACACGCCTCAGAAAAGAATCGAACAAGAAATTAAAAAAAAAATAACTATTTAGCCAACTTAGCATCACCAAACATGATTCGCAGTCAGTTCGGAGTAGAGGTAAAATTGCCTACCGTAGAGTATCAAACAAAGTTTTTAGAAGCAGCAAACGTCAAAAACAAGAGAAGTACCTGGGCTATTGCTTGAACGAGGGTGGGCTCATACAATCTTTTGCCACAGGACAGCTGTGATGCTTGCCAATAACCATCTTCTCGATTTAGGTGGCCCACTAACCGTCCAAGAAGCCCCCTGGCGGTCACCTCTCGCCACCGCGTTCGTACAAGCCGGCGAGGAAATCGGCTACGAAAACCGCGACGGAAACGGCGAATATCAGAGCGGTTTCATGATCGCGCAAGGAACGATCAGACGCTCTGCTCGATGCTCAACTTCCAAGGCGTTTATCCGACCGGCGAGAAAGCGAAAGAATTTACATGTCTCGATGTACTCCTATGCTCAGAAGGTAAGGATAGCAAGCGGATGAGCTTCCAACTCCCGACATAGCAGTGTAGAGTACTGTCAAAAATACTAGGTTGCGTTTTTGCAGATAGCATGGTATCTGTTACCACGGTAACTCAATTTGCAATTAGTCGTTTTTGCAGTTATCGTGGTATCTGATATACGGATGCTCTGCAAAAAAGACAAATTGTGCTTTTCGAAGTGATCCCAAAAGAAAAACTGATATTCAGTCACATTACTAAGTGCCAAACTTCTCTCCCACTAATTTGACAAAAAAAATATGAAACTGCGATGACTTCTTCAGATATCACGATTAGTCGCCACGGTCGGACCGTGGTATCTGAATATCAACTATCCAGATGCGACGATAACTGCAAAACCGCTTTTTGACCGAGGTATCAGATACCACGATATCTGCAAAACGACTTTAGACTGCGGTATCAGATACCATGGTATCTACAAAAACGCAACTTATGATGCGCAACATCCATAAAAAATTGACACCGAGAATTCCGTGCGTCAGCGACAACAATCACAGCTCTGGAAATAAAGAAAATCCACGAAAACCCTTCAAAACTCATGAAGCACCATTCGATCATCACCCTACCCTTGTAACGTGTCTGGAACAGACACTTCCCCAGGAGATACTGAAGTTAGGGTCAATATGTGCACAATAACACCAGTAAAAGCTACAGCAAAGCAGCAGCCAAGGCCGTATCCAGGGGGGGGGGCAGGGGGTTGACCCCCCCCCCCTTCAAAAAAAAAAATCATTTTTATAGGCTTTTCTCTCTGATCTATGTCTTTTTTGTCCGACCCGCAGGCAACAAAAACAAGACCAAATCTAAACACATCCAAATCCAAACAAATCCAAAAACAAATCCAAATCTAAACACATCTAAACAACTGCACACCTAAACACGCCGCACTATTTACGGTTTCTGTCCCAATATTCAAGACTATTTGAACACTTTAAAACTAGACTCCGCTTTTAACAAATTATCCCCGGCTTTGGATGTTTTATGCCTTTTCCTAGGCCCGTTGGCCTCTATAGCAAAAATCCTGATAACCGGTTTTACGCATCAATAGCATGATACGTGAACACTCGACAGAAGCAGAATGCGCATGGAAAATGGTGAATCATGGCAAGTGCAAAGAATAGTGAGGTGTCTTAAGCAGTATCAGAATATAAAATATGAAATTTGGGTCTCCGGATTAGAAATTAATGCATGCAATCACGGAAGAAGGTTGGGTGGCATTATGGGTGCGAGGGGTCCTTTAACTAAGAGCCAGACTAAGAGCTTCTTTTTCTTCCGGTTTACGTTTTCGTCGACCGGATTCGGAAGGGGAAGCTAGGCCAAAAACGTCCGCAAGTCCCAGAGGCTCCCCATATTCCAGATTCTAGAAGGGTGTCATAGAGCAGAGGCACTATCGGGGGGGGGGGCATGGGGCAAATCGTTTATATAGGAGAAAAATGAAGAATGATAGACACTTCTGACTGGGAAGAAAAAGATATTCAAAGGAGCCATCTATGTGGTACTGAATTGAAGAACAGCACAAAAAGCTATTATCGTGAAAATTCGGAAAGGTTGAGTTTCAGTTAGCGGAAGCTCAGATATTCGAGTATCTGGAAGCTGAAGCCTGGCTTTAACTTCTGCCTATTTTCCAGATCCTTATTGACCCCCACACAAAGCGAGCCTACGGCGTGCAGTTCCAGAAGAAGGGGAAGATCTACATCGCCTACGCGACGAAAGAGGTTATCGTTTCCGGCGGCAGTGTCAACTCACCGCAGCTCCTCATGCTTAGTGGGATTGGACCTGCTGATCACTTGCAAGAGATGGGTATTCCAGTCATCCAAGACAGCCCAGTCGGAAACAATTTACAGGTAAAGGCTTCTACGCATCCCCCGTTCAACGCAATCGCCTGTTTGAAAGCACCAAGGACTCTGACCCCGGTGGTCTTTTTCACCCGTGCCCCTTCTAGAAGTAGACCCCGCAGGAAAAATCCGAGAAGTTCGCAAAACCAGTAAATTGCATACACGAAAGGTAGCCTACAGGAAAAGCCCAGGGTTGGTCACCAAGAACCAGGGTGTACGAGTTACTTCAGGATACTTTGAGTTACTCAGGGTTACTTTTGGTAACATTGGGTTACTTTGGGTTACATTGCATTGGGTTACTTTGGGTTGCATTAGGTTACATTGGGTTACTTTGAGATACTTTTGGGTTACTTTCCAGGGTGTACGAAGTTAATTTTGGTGACCAACCCTGGGGAAACGCTTCGTTCCGTCTTTCGCGATACTTTTTTATTCCAAGACTAATCACAAATTTCTGTTCTCTCATTTGAATTCATATAACCAAGCGCCACACTTTTCGAAATTTCGTCGGCTCTGCCAAAAACAATGGACAACAGGGCACATTCTTTTCTGGCCGATGAAGGAAAATTGTATTTTGTATTTGTTGTGCTTTATTTAATTCTTTTATTTTATTTTACATACTCGCTTCTGAAATCGCGAGTCAGAAATAAATTGCTTACTTACTTATAACCTTGGTTGTGTTAAAATTGTATACATATTTCACATATTTATATCTGTTGCAAATGTGGAATTGACGATACTTTTGTTAATGACTATCAGCGTGCTCCACACCCTTCCAACAATAGTAACTAGTTACTATTTCGGTTCCATCCTCACGGAAAGTTACTACGCTGACCGTACCAACCTTCTCGAAATAGTCACTATTTGCTTACCATGCTCGGTGCATACTACGCGTGGTAAATACGCATCTCTGGAACGTGATTGGTCGGATTTACCCGTGGCCTAATATTCTGCTGGAAATAGAAAAATCGTTCCAGACTTGACGGCAAAAAGCCAAAAGTCGTGACATCATACGTAGTAACTACGGTAAGTAGGGTGAAAAACGCTGTATGTTGACATGAAATTAAAGTTCGGCATCATTGCTGTGAAAGCCAGTTTTAAATTAAATTCTGCTCTAAGCTACTCTATAATTAGCATTTTACCACTAATTTCTTGGCTTTTAGGCTCCTAGCTTCCGACAGAAGTGTTAGATTTTGAGAGCATCAAACTGTTCAAAACAAGTCGTCATCAATCGCGTAAAGTAAGTAAGTAAGTGAGTAATTTATTTCTGACCCGCCATTTGAAAAGCGGAACATTTAAAGTAAAACAAAAGAATTAAATAAAACACAACAAAACAGAATATACAATGTTCTATTCATCGACCAGACAAGAATGTAGTGTCGTGCGCTGCTGGGCCAAGTTGTCCATGATTTTTGGCAGAGCCGGCGAAATTTCCAAAAATGTGACGCTTGCATCTTTAACTTGGAAACGCTCCGTTAGCATTTGGGAAACTTTGGCAAATAAAGTAAGTGCTTCTCATACGTAAAATGACGTCTTCTCATCTTCTGCAACTCCTTCTTCCGTAGAACATGCGCGACCCCAGAGCGAATTAAAATGGATAAACAGGTTTCGGGGACAAGTTTGCGGTCTGTATGAACCAACAATGAAGTAGCATTCTTTTTCAGGACCATATTGCTGCTGGCTGGATGACCTTCCTCATCGATCAGCCCGTCTCCCTCATCCAAACTCGATTTGAGAACATCCCTGCGATCCTACGCTACGCCATGTTCTCGTCTGGACCTCTAACGGTTATGGGTGGAGTCGAAGGGTTAGCATGGGTCAAGACGAAATATGAAAATCAGACGGACGATTATCCCGATATAGAGTTTCACTTCGTATCTGGAACGCCAGCTGTAGATGGAGGCGCGCAGCTACGGAGGATTCATGGACAGTCTGATAGAACTTGGGACGTAAGTAGAAAGATTTGCTGAGGCTTCCTCAAGCGAAACTGGGTTCGATTATCGACCATTCATCCAGGTTTAGGTTCAGGTTCTTTAATTTCAAAATTCGCCAAATTCAATCAATCAAAAATCGGCAAATAATTTAAATATCGGCAGTATATTGGCGATTGGGGCAGGATGTATGGCTGTCAGCACAGTAAGTAAAGCTCGTTGCCCCAAGAACGGGGATTCGCGTTCGCCTACGAGGATTCGCGTTCGCCTACGCGGATTCGGAGCCGCTCCCGGAAAAAATTTGCGCCGCGTCATTCCAACTCAAAGTTTGATTATGTTCGCGTCGCGGAAAAGATTTGCGGTTTGTGGACACCAAGCTCCCCAGGGCAAAGAAAATGCTCAGAAACCGACAAAATCCAGAAACTGGGCAGAACCAAACGAATACTGATTTTATATTTTTGCGCCGACTTCTGATCGGAACGGAATTCGAAGTCAACGGGAAACTTGGTAGGGCTAAGAAATTCTTAGTCGAAATTCCTGAAATTCAGACATACGGCAGAGAAGACATGCTAAACCTTTTCTTCCGATCATTCTCTCACTAGACCGATCTCCAAAGGAATCCGGCGAATCAACCGAGGGCTGGGGGCTGTCAATGTCTTTTCCTTTTTCTTGCAACACCGATAATGACCAGATCAAGAAAGCCAAACATACCCGCTTGGATCACATCGCCCTTCGATGCTAATCTTTAGTCCCAATAATTATATAATCTAATTCTTTCTATTTTACAGGAATACTACGCTCCGATTTCATTCAGAGATACATGGTCAGTTATCCCTATGTTGCTCCGACCCCGCTCGAATGGGTATATACGGCTGAGATCTGATAGCCCTTACGATAAGCCACTCATCATCCCCAATTATTTAGTGGACGAGCAAGACATCAAAGTGCTAGTGGAAGGAGTGAAGATCGGACTGGCCCTGGCTGAAACACAGGTAAGCTGAATTCTTCAATGAGTAAACTTTATTACCCATCATAACAACAAACAACATTATGGAACATAAGGCGAAAACAGAAAAAGGGAAACAGAGCACAGAAAATATCATACGTCCAACCTCAAACTCAAAACAAAATAGTTTTGCATTGTTGAGAGAAGGCTGGTTTAAGACAACTGAACTGCGAGTCCCGGCAAACACGGGCTCCGTAATCCCGAATCGGCGAACAAAATATATATTTCTGTAGGCTTGAGATCTGCAGAAGATACTAAGCCTTCTTGTTTACTTTCTACTCGGACCTTTAACGACTGTGGTTCAGCCATGGTATCTCACCCTCTCCACTCAGAAATCCTTCCTTCTTACTACCAAAAATCCAGAATTCGTAAAACTTTTTAACGAAGCGTAGTTGATTTTTCTACAGAACAAATGATACGATAGAACTTCTGTCTTTAGTCCCATGCAGCGACTATGAATAACCCGACAAAACTGAGCGGACCTAGAGGTGTTTACTCTAGCTTTGAGTTGATCTTGATACCCGTTTACTCATCTTCCGTCTTCGCCGTTGCTCATCACAGACACAAATAGTACAGGAGGCTGGCAGGAGGCGTACTCCACGCTGACCCGCTCTGGAGCGCGTCCATAGAGCCAATCAGCCTTGACTTCTACTTTTCCTCACCGGCGATTTAGCTATTTTCAGAGGTAACAAAATGTGAAAGTGGCACGAAGATACTAATTTATTTAACTTCATAATCCACCTTTACGGCATATCAGAAAAAAAAAAGAAAAAAGAAACAAACAAACAAAAACGGAGAACACGAACGCTCTCATCAAAAAAATTCAGCTAAACGCTAACCCCCATCGAAGACAGACTTATTCAATGCGATCCAAGCGGGAATCGAGATCTGTAGCCAAATCGAGCATATCGCGGCAAGTAAGTGTAAGTAATCTCCGCTCATTCGTAGCGGACATGGTATGGCAAAATATTGTACTCCACATAGTCATATTACAGAGATAGGGAGACGGTGTCAGATTATTTTTTCTTGGTTTCAAAGCTTTTAACTTTTAGGCATTCAAGAAGTTCGGCACGAAGTTCTACGCCAAACCATTCCCCGGCTGCGAACACGTCCCCTTGTGGACGGACGACTACTGGGCCTGTTGCACCCGGCACTACTCCTCCACCATTTACCACCCAGCAGGGACAAACAAAATGGGTCCTAGCTGGGACAAAACGGCCGTGGTGGACCCTCAATTAAGGGTATATGGTGTCAAAGGCTTACGAGTTATAGATTGCTCTGTAATGCCTAATGTAGTGAGTGGCAACACAAACGCACCAACAATTATGATTGGTGAAAAGGGTGCTGATATGATAAAGGAGTACTGGCTTGGTGCAGCGTATAAAAGATAGTGAATCGAAGTCACGATTAGTCTGTTATTTTAATCCCTAGCTGACACCGCTCAACTATAGTGATATCTAGCAAGATTTTTGTGATCCGGTTCCTATGGTAACCCTAGAGTAGTTGGCAGCACAAAGAAGGGCCGACCAAGCCTCCAGCATGGCCAAGTTATAGCAAATGATGACAAACGCTAAAGAGACTTTCTGTTAGGCTGCGGGCGGACGTGGGCGCCGCGAGTATCCGATCCGGATCACCTTTGTACAACATCAGGTCTAAGTAACGTTAATACTCTATATGACTAAAATACGCCAGTGATCCTCAGGAAGAACGAGTAAACGTCTCACTAATGACTCAAACTCAACAACTCAAATCCTGTGTCAACCAATCACGGCAATCTTTGGAAGCAGATGTGATATCGCTTCCGGCTCTTCCGCTATGTACCCAACGATTTTGCATCGGCAAGGAGAGTTAGTCATCAAGAGTAGTAACTGGGCTAAGTTTCTTACGCAATAGAAACCAAGTCTACTTAAGGAACGCCATGTGATCTACTCAAAATCGCAAGCCCGTGTGAACGGCTCTTCGTCAATGTGATAGTTCCCTGGTGATGGTTGCGTTGCAGGAATCGAATACTAGCTTTAGCCTGACTTAGCTCAATAAGCAAACTAATCTAAAGTCTGCATAGATCCATTTTCGGCAAGAAAGTCCAAAGTGTTACCCTACATAGTGAGCTGCCACCGTTCAACGTCCTTTGAACAAGTGGGATGACGATGGACTATTGACGGGAGGTTGAAACACACCCTAAGGTTTGGATGAAAGACAGAGCAGCACAGTGAAACTTTAGAGACCTTGACAGAATTTTGCGCTGAGTTTATAATCTACTTCGTGTACGCATACCCTCAGGGTTATTCTCAATGTGATGTGCCAATTTTAAAATGTTCGTTGCTCTATTTATTCCGTAAACTGTTATTTATTGACTAAAATATTTTTCCGGTCTCAGGCCTTGTCCCTTCGTTGACCATGACAACACATGAATAAATCTCTTACCTCTAACTTCAGAAAAAATAAAACAAGTTCGTTTAGAGACAAATTTTGACACGAAAAATCGAAGAACAGCGGCTAAGACTCTAGAACATGTAAATGGAGCTTCAACATGAGCTTTCAGCAATCAAACATACATGAAATAGACCGAAAATTAACTAGATACGCCCAGATAATAAGTAAGTGAAAGATTTGACATCTCTCCCCTGGGAGAAATAATACATATGCTACAGAATTTAGGTCTGTACAAATAGGCCTACATACAGACTAGTTTCTGTAAATCCACCCTTGTCTTACTATCAGCGCTTGTCAACAGCCACAGTAACATAGATCCACAGTTTGGCCCCTAGAAAATCTGCAATCTGCCTCCGAGCAATGGAAGTTTCCCTGTTGTCGGAGTAGAACGTGAAAGCTGTTATGTTCTACTCATTGCTGGATCCGTTTTTGGGACCCCAAAACGTAAGGGAGGGATACCTATGACATCGTAAAAGTTGTCCGTCTGTCCGTCTGTTAGCACGATACTCTCGAAGGGAATGTGATATGTTGATGAAACTTGGTGTGAGGACTCTTTGGGTCAAGGATAAGGTCAAGTTCGTAGATGGGCTCTGTAGCCCTACACTTAGGGATGGGGGAGGGGGTTGAAATTAAGGGGCAAACAAAATATTTTTAAACAAGTAATGTGATATTCGATTATGCGGTAAGAAGACATGGTGATCACGAATATGCAAAACATTTTCTCATCCGACAAGTAGTTCGCCCGGAATCCGGCAAAAACCGGAAAGTTGGTTAAAAGTAAAAGTTTCATTTGAAGTTGATTAAATATTCGATTTAGGGGTGGGTAGACATGCTAAACACTTATGTCAAAAGCATTTTCCACCCGGACAACAAATTCGACCGGAATCAAGTAGTTCGCCCGGAATCCGGCAAAAACCGGAAAGTTGGTTAAAAGTAAAAGTTTCATTTGAAGTTGATTAAATGTTCGATTTAGGGGTAAGAAGACATGTTGATTACGATGACAAAAAACATTTTCCCGCCGGACGAGCCGTTTGTCCGGAATCCCGCAAAAACCGGAAAGTTGGTTAAAAGTAAAAGTTTGATTTGAAGTTGATTAAATATTCGATTTAGGGGTGGGTAGACATGCTAAACACTTATGTCAAAAGCATTTTCCACCCGGACAACAAATTCGACCGGAATCCGGCCAAAACCGAAAAATTTGTAAAAAGTACCGGTAATAAGTGTTATTTGAAGCTGATCAGATGACACATTTAGGCGTAAGAAGAGACGCCGAGTCTGTATATGACAATCATTTTATTACCGGACATATAATTGGTCCAGAATCCGGTTGTAACCGGTTTTTTTTTAGAAGCTAAAATTTTATTTGAAACTGATTAGATTTATAGGGATAAGGAGATACCGGAATTACATTCTGAATTTTCTTTTTTTGCTGGACAGGTAGTTCGCTTGGAATTCGGCCGGAACCGGAAATTTGTCCAGAAATAAAGCAGGAAGTTTGTTCAGTCTCGTCAAAATAGATATGGCTTATAGAGGTATATCTGAACTTGATTTTCTGTAATGATTAGCCTGGCGAAGACAAGACCCAGTTGTCTGGACCAAATATGAGATTCTTGGGATCCCACCGAAACCTTAGGTCTTGTTACTATGTCTGTCACAAATGTTGATGAAGAGACGGTGGAGGACTCTCAAAAACTAGTCCGCTTGGAGCACTCAAAGAAGAAGGCGAAGTAGGGGAAGGTAAGAGAAATAAGAATAAGATACAGGAACTGCCCGATAAACTTAATTAACGGTTACATATTCTGACTCAGGATTGTTGTTTCTTTCCTGGGAAAGATCAGTAGGCCGCAATCTGGTTAAAACTGGCAATTTTAAAATGAAAAAAGGGGACTGATTTATCTAGTTCCAGGGTCAGTAGAGTAGAGGTATGCCTCTGTGAACTTCTGCTACCAGTGAACGATCGCCGAAGAAAAATCTAAAACCCAAACCATGCATTTTTACTATGAATGTTTGTAATAACCACTCAAAATTTGTCACTTTTTGATTATTTTGCTAATTCACTGCTGGAAGTGACTCAACTGACACCTGGTTTGCTTTTTATAATCTGAAAAGTTTGGCAGGAGGAACGCACCTTCAGTGGAGAAGATTGCGGTCCGAACCTGCAGATGATTTCAAAAGAGGAAAGACTTTTTTAGCAAATTCAAAATCAAAGAAAGTTAACTGAATTTATAATTCAAGTTTGTGCCAGGATAGCCCTGAAATAGTTGGCTGTTAGCTGATATCAAGTTTGTTATTTTTCTTTCCCATTTTACTTTTGTATATGCAAGTAACAAAGCCAAGGTAGTGGAACAGTTGAAAAGCGGTCAAATAAGCATACCTCTACTGTACATCCGGAAAATACGATGGGTCAGGTTTTGCTACTAGTTTAGGCTCAGATAGACATTTCATTTAGAACATGGTCAAAGTCCTTAGGAGACTGACTGTGGAGTCTGAATTGGGGTAAATAGCGTGATAGACTAGAGCTATTAAGCTTCTCTAATTCGTCCGCCTCCGTTAAAAACCGGGTGTTTTAAAGGCCGTTAAAATTCGCGACTAGAAAAGGTTGACATAGCCTAAAAGCAGGACACACTTTTGGCATGAATTTAGCGAAAATCCAATTAGCACATAACTGGAAAGAATGAAATCAATAATAGAGACAGATTTTATGTCCCATGTGGATAAAACATAATAAACAAAGAAACATATTTTCGAACTATGGCTAAAAACGTATAGTCAGCTTTGATACTTTGGCAGCAATATTTCTGCCCTCCTTGGCAAGGGTCCTCTTCAGGATGTTGAGCGTCAGGGATTGGAAGAAAATAACCTGAACCTGAACCTGACTATCCGTTTTTAGCCATTGTTTGAATATATGTTTCCCAGTCAGCTTGGGCTCAAGGAGTATTTATGCATCAGGAAGTCCTGTTATATTTGCCCAAAACCGTCAAAAAACGGAAGAGCATGGACGAACTAAGACCCTGGCAGAGCTGATTAAGAGGTCCCTGGAGATACTTAAACCAAAATCAATCAATCAATCAAGTTTAATCCGAATAGCTAAAAGCTAGAAAAGGAATGCAAATTCACAAAATACACAGACACACAAGAAACAATTTAACTAATACACTTAAAAGAAATTACCAGAAATAAATGATGGAATGAAACTACATCCCATCATTTAAAATGCGAGGTTACCCTAGCTATGCTGCTAAGCTTGGCCTGGAATGACTAGTTCGGCCGAAACTCGGTGAAAGAGTTATACTTGGGCTCTTGAGCATTTAGCATATGCCCTTCATTAAATTCCTTCCAGATTCCTTTTTTTTTGCCGCCGGATGCGCGAGCATAAAGTAAACAATGACAGATTGCTTCTTGGTGTACGTTTAATCATGTTTGTTTGGCTATTTTCAATTCCTCTTCGGTCTAGCCCTATTTTTGAAACTGTTTAAAATGCCCATGCTACTATCTGTGCTCTACCCAACTCTTTCCGTCAAACTTCGTCAAGTTTGTCAATCCTGGCGTCCGACTTTTCCACGGGGCTAATGGGCGACTCGGTATGAATCAAAAGCCTAATCGCTTATCCCCCGTTCAGATAACTTATACCAAGATCTAACGTGTGACAGTTAATGTTTCTCAATCACATCTGGCGGCAATTCATCATTCGATTTTATGAAGGGCGTGGCGTGTTGGCATTGTCTGTTCCAGCACGCTGATCCAGATAATTAATATTTTAGAATAGTATCGTGTATTTGTATGGGTTATACTAACCAAACGTAATTCACTCATCATATTGCAGAACACAAAATTAAAAACGCAACCAGGTCTGGGATCTCAAGAAGCATCGGGTCTTGTTATTACAACCTAGACTTTTCAAAGTTTAATGGCAGCTCAAGCAACTTTACTTTGTAAAGTCAAGAACAAATAATCTGACAAAACCTCTGTCTCCCTATCTCTGTAATACCCCCATACCCTGTCCGCTACGAACGAGCGGAGGTTAGAAACTTCGCGCCACATCACGTTTCGTTACCTCTACAAATAGCTAAATCGCTGTAAACCCACCATGAGGAAAAGTAGAAGTCAAAGGTAATTGGTTTTATAGACGCGCTTTAGAGCGGGTCAAGGCGTGGAATACGCATCCTGGACCATTTTTTCTACGATGAGCAACTGCGAAGACGGAAGATGAGTAACGGGTATTAACATCAGTTCAACGCTAGAGTAAATACCTCTAGGTCCGCTCAGGTTTATAGGGTATTCATAGTCGCTGCATGGGACTAAAGACAGAAGTTCTACCTGATTATTTGTTCTTGGTATAGTCCCGGGTTGTTATTCTCCAGCGTCTAATCGTCTTTCCAAACTCCCAGAACATTAGAACTTTGGGGCTGAAAATGTTCGTCTGTTGACAAGTGACAACCTGTTAAATATTGCTTTTATCAAGGAAGCCTATCTGAGTGCCTGACATATTTATGACAGCTCCTAGCAACCAAATATCAACATAAAGACAACACCTTAGGTCTCTTCCAATTACAATCAGAGATGTACAATAAAGTAAACAAAATTTGCGCGCCCCTCCAACTCCCCCACCGTCACCGGATGCAGTTCAGGCCTTTCATTTTAATACTAAGCTGGCTGCTCGTACCACACAACAAGCTTAGCATGAGTAGGATGATATATATATATATATTGATATTTATATTGAGAATATTGAGAAATTGATGATATATATATTGAGAACTGTAATTTGCAAGAAATAATCTGGTACAACTCCCAGTAGGTGAGATCACCAGCCCAGAGATGGGCGAATCCGAATCCGGACTCGAATCCAGGATTCGTCCTTTTGTCCGGATTCGAATCCGGATTTGAATCTTCTGCTTCTCAGGCTGGATTCGGATTCGGACTCGGATTCCAAACCCTTAATCTTACGAATCCGCTCAAATTTCTATTTTACATCCTTCCAGTTTCCGTTTTCCCAATTTTTACACAGTGGGCTTGGACAATCAAATTTGTTTGGTGTCCACCAACATAAAACATGGTAAGTAATCTATCGCATTATCTGATTACCTGAAATATCAATGTTTTTTGCCACCTCTGATTTTTAAACTATAACCTATGTGTAGTAAACGATTTGGGAACCCCTGGTTAAGTATAGTCAACCCTAATTAGCAAAGTAGTACTTTCACTGTTGTTTAGGTATATAGATCCGGGTGGGTCTGTGGCGCTAGTATATAGATGTATATAGGTATTATCTATAGTAACGGGAGAAAGTAATTCTAGGAAAAGAAACGTTGTTTAAGTTTGAGTGGGAAAAAGAATAAGGGTTTTGAGTTAGTTGAGTTTGGAGCATCGTACGGTTCATACCGCAGAGTTGTACAGCACTGTAAGTGACGTGGTTTTCTCATTAAACTTATTAAACCACTCGGAGTTCATGACATATTTGGTGTTCAGAAGTGTGGATGTGAACAAACTTCTTTGAGTGAAGATTGACAGTTTACTCAATATCAGCCCATAGACAGTTATCGAATCGTGCATCCTTGTACGAGAGGTGGTGAAGTGCGTACAGCACATTTGGTGGTGCTTCACAGCACATTTGGCGGTGCTTCACAGCACATTTGGCGGTGCTTCACAGCACATTTGGCGGTGCTTCACAGCACAATTGGCGGTGCTTCACAGCACATTTAGCGTGCTTCACAGCACATTTGGCGGTGCTTCATAGCACATCTGGCGGTGCTTCACAGCACATTTGCGGTGCTTCACAGCACATTTGTCGGTGCTTCACAGCATATTTGGCGGTGCTTCACAGCCCACTCGGTAGTGCTTCATAGCACGTCTGTGAGTACTTCAGAGTACATTTGACGGTGTTCAAGCCCCAAGTTCGGTCGGGCCTATCAACACCGTTCTCTGCTTGTAACGAGTCGGCGACACCATTCTTCACAGGAAGGTCCACTGACTGAATGAACAAAGGCTCAAAGGTGGATCAGACTGCAAGAGAGCGAGACTTGGTTGAAGTAGCAGGTGTCCGAACCCGAAGTGCAAACCGACGAGAAGCAGGCAGTGAAGCAGGAGCGAAGATGGATCAAGAGCAAATGTTGGAGCTGCTCAAACAGACGATGAAGCTGAACTTGGAAGCAATGCAGACGACCATGGCCGCCCAGATGCAGTCGCTCACGGCCCAGTTCGCTCCTTTGGCTCAGACCCTCCAAGAAAACCAGGCGGTCGCCCAAAATGCCCCAGTTCCTCACACAAACACGACTATTCAACTTGTTAAGTACGACGAAGGTGCTGATATCGACACGTACCTGACAACGTTTGAACGAGTGGCAACGCAGAACAATTGGGACAGAGCTACATGGGCAGTACGACTGCAAGCAGTGCTTTCTGGAAAGGCTGCCGAAGCCGTTGCTCTGGTTCCACTTTCTGAAAGCAGTAACTACGATCGAGTGAAGGAGGCTGTTCTACGAAGGTTTCAGGTCACCCCTGAGACGTATCGACATCGGTTCAGAACTACAACCAAGGAGGGCGACCAGTCATTTACCGATTTTGGTAATAAGTTGGAACAACTGATGCTCAAATGGCTCGGATGTGGAGACTATACAACAGTCAACGATGTAGGGACGCTTCGAACATACATCGAATCGATTCTGAGGAAGCTGGTAGTCGAACAGTACCTGATGTCCGTCCGAAGTGAACCGCTTCGTATTCGCCTGCGGGAACTCCAAGATCCTACTTTGGCCGAGATTACCAGACTATCAGAAAATTTCTGCATCGCCAGGAAGGACGAACGGGAATCCACCAAATCAACAGGAGCTATAAAACCGGCGACTAAGGAGGCCACACCTCGATGGAAAAGCGATAAGGCCAACGAGGAAAAAGGTGCAAAGCCTGAAAAATGGAGACCAGCCCCGGCAAATGGGAACTTTCAAGGATCATGTTATCGGTGCGGGAAGAAGGGACATAGAGCAAATACATGCACAAACCCGAAGAAAGAAGTATTACTCGCTAAGAGCCCAGTCCGGGACGCGAAAGAAGGGGAGTTTAGATGTGATGGAAGAATAGATGGTACGCCTGTTCAGGTTCTTATCGACTCGGGAGCAACTCTTTCAATTGTTCACAGCAGGTTTGTTGGGAGCAGCCCGACTGGCGTTGTAAGCGAAACCGAAGTTTGTTGTGTTCATGGGGACCACAAGAGATATCCAGTCAGGCGGGTGCATGTTTCAGTTGGGCCTGATGGCAGTACCTTCGACGGCAACATTGAGATGGCAGTTAGCGACTCCTTGCCCGTGGACGTCATCATCGGTCGTACTTTTCCCGGATTTTCAGATCTATACAGCTCTGTTGCCAAAGAGGGGAACACTAGATGTTCAGTCTTTCTCTCCACAAGAGCAAAAGAGTATCCTGTCAAGACAACTGAGTTCGTGGAACTTCCGGAGAACGATTTATCCCAGATCGAGGTGGTTACAGACCACAAGGAGATCAAGGAAAAGAGAAGTCGTGGATCAAAACGCGAAGAAAGGATCATTCACCTTCAAAAGCAAACCCATTCCGAAGGCATTCCAGAAGATCCTTACGTGCTGAACGCGAAGCAGCTGAAAGAACAGCAAGAAAATGATCCATCACTATCAGGATGTTGGAAAAAGGCGAAACTTGGCAAAGAATTCAAAATCGTTCACGATATGTTGTACCATATCAGTCAGTCTAGATTAGATAATGGTGAACAGTTGCAGCTTGTTCTACCAAAGGTATGCAGAATGGCTGTTCTTAAGACCGCGCATGACATACCGATGAGCGGTCACACAGGCCGTGCAAGAACCACCGACCGGATCTTGCAGAGGTTCTTCTGGCCGGCCGTGCGACGGGACGTTGCCCGCTACATTCGTACTTGCGAAGTCTGTCAGCTTACGGCGAAGGTCAAGCCAAAGGAGAAAGTACCAATGAAGACAATGCCAGTGATCAGCGAGCCTTTCAGACGACTAGCTATGGACATTGTCGGTCCTTTGACTCCCTCTCGAAATGGCTCCAAGTTTCTGCTGGTTATTTCCGACTATGGAACTAGGTATCCCGAAGTTTTCCCGTTGAGGACGACAAATGCCAGAAAAATTGCTGAGGCTCTGGAACAGTGTTTTTGTCGCCTGGGAGTCCCTGAAGAAATTTTGACTGATCAGGGGAGTAACTTCTTGTCAAAAGGTCTTCAAGATCTATACAAAATGGTTGGCATCAAATCCATTAGGACGACACCGTATCATCCACAGACAGACGGCCTGGTGGAACGTCTCAACGGTACATTAGTGTCTCTTCTGAGGAAGTTCACCTTGGAAAATGCCAAAGATTGGGACCGCTTGCTGCCTTATATCGTGTTTGCATATCGAGAAACTCCTCAGGCTTCCAGTGGGTTTAGTCCGTTTGAGATGGTCTACGGACGTCGGCCAAGAGGCCCGTTGGACATCATGAAGGAGCAGTGGGAGAGCCCTGCAGCGGAGGCAGACAAGTACACGACAACTCCGGTTCACCACTTGCTTACAACGCGCGAAAGGCTGCGACACATTATGGGAACAGCGCAGGCCAATCTGCAGGTAGCGCAAGACCGTCAGAAAGCTTACTATGACAAGAAAACGAAACATCGAACCTTGGAGGCAGGAGAGGAGGTTCTGGTGTTACTGCCTACTGGGGCACACAAACTGGAAACCCGCTGGAAGGGCCCGTTAAAAGTAATTCGTCAAGTGAATGACGTAGACTACGAAATAGAAGTACCAGGGAGCCGGAAGGAAAGCAGAATACTTCACATTAATTTGCTGAGAAAATTTGAGAGAAGAGAGGCCGAATTCATTTTATTTAGTGGAGACAGGGATTTCGTACCTACCTTTGGTCGCCAGGAGCAGCCGGCCGAACCAGAAGTAGCGGAAGATACCATAAGACATCTGTCGATCCACCAAAAGGCGTTATTGTTAAAGCTGGTGCAAAAGTACAAGCAGACTTTCTCCAATAAGCCGGGGAGAACTCGGCAAATGGAGCATATCATCCGAACGGGACCAGCCCGTCCAGTGCACCAGAGGCCCTACCGCATTCCGCAAGCGAGGCAGGCAGCGATTGAGAAAGAGGTAGAGCAGATGCTGGAACTGGGAGTCATTCGACCGTCTACGAGCGCCTGGGCCAACCCGATTGTGACTGTGCCGAAATCCGACGGATCTATCCGGTTTTGTTTAGATTTTCGAAAGCTGAACAGTGTTTCGGAATTCGATTCATATCCTCTTCCGCGCATTGATGAGTTGGTTGAAACCATAGGGATGGCGAAACATATTACTGTGCTCGACCTCACCAAAGGATACTGGCAGATTACCTTGTCGGAAGAGAGCTGCGAGAAGACCGCTTTCCAGACGCAGTCAGGCCTATACGAGTTCACGGTCATGCCGTTTGGCTTACACGGAGCGCCTGCCACGTTTCAAAGGCTTATGGATAAGATCCTTCGCAAGTCTCGGCATTTTGCAAGGGCTTATCTTGACGATTTAGTCATATTCAGCAACGGGACGTTTGAAGAACATTTAGCACTACTGGACGACATTCTCGGAAAGATCAAGGAGGCAGGGCTAACGATAAATCTCCGCAAGTGCAAGTTTGCTCAAAGCGAGGTAGCCTACCTGGGGTTTAAAGTGGGAAGTGGTCAGCTACGACCCATCGACGATAAAGTCAAGGCAATAGAAAGTATGCCGCCTCCTCGCACGCAGGGCGAAGTGCGCACCTTTCTGGGGATGGTTTCGTATTACCAGCGGTTCGTCCGAGGTTTCGCAACGTTAGCCGCTCCACTCAATGATCTACTGAAGAAAAATCAACAAAAGACGGTTGTCTGGACTAAAACGTGCGAGGAGAATTTCAGGAAACTTAAGAAGGCCTTGGTGGAAAGTCCCGTGCTACGCAATCCGGACTTTAACCGACCGTTCACGATCCAAAGTGACGCATCCAACACCGGCCTTGGGGCAGTTCTCACCCAGTACTGGGAAGATGGGGAGCATCCAGTGGCCTATAAGAGCCGGAAGTTGAATCCGGCAGAAACGAGATACTCCACAATCGAGAAAGAGGCATTGGCGATGAAGTGGGGCATTGAGAGCTTTCAGTATTATTTGGCAGGAAGAAAATTTACGGTACAGACAGATCACAACCCTCTGCGCTGGCTGAATGTTGCTCGCAGCGGCAACGCTCGCCTGTCACGTTGGGCTTTGGCCTTACAGGAGTTCAACTTTCAGATTCAGGCCCGACCAGGCAAACAAAATGCAAATGCCGACGCCCTTTCTAGGTTGCTCCCGTAAAGTAGTGTAAAGTCACTGTCGAGCCTTGTACCTATGTTAATAGTCCTCTCCTTTCTGTAGATGTCCATCAAGTCACTGCCGGTTTCAATGCGCGGTATGCTCGAGAGCCGAACAGAGAAAGGACGAGCCTCATGGGAACTTAGAGATAGTCAGCGGGCAGATCCAGAATTACGAAGATTTTTCAACCTGCAGGCCGTCGAACAGGAGGACGACAAAGGTGCGGCCTATGTCCTGCGTGAGGACACGCTATACCGGAAGACCAAGCGAGTGACGAATGGGATGGTACATTGGCAAGTGCTGATCCCAAACAATTTTCGCGAAAGGTTATTCGAAGCCAGCCACAAGCTGCCAGACCGAAACGGCCAGTTTTGTCATCGTGGCCGCAATATTACGGCAAAAATGTTGCTCACGTACGTCTATTGGCCGGGGATTCAACAGGACATTAAGAAAAGACTTGACAACTGCAGCTGTAGGAAGCCCAAGACTTTCTTTGGCGGAAAAAGAGTGCAGTTTAAAGAAAATAAGTAGTTAACACACATCCGAGGAGGGTTGACTTTGGGGGGGAGGAATGTAGTAAACGATTTGGGAACCCCTGGTTAAGTATAGTCAACCCTAATTAGCAAAGTAGTACTTTCACTGTTGTTTAGGTATATAGATCCGGGTGGGTCTGTGGCGCTAGTATATAGATGTATATAGGTATTATCTATAGTAACGGGAGAAAGTAATTCTAGGAAAAGAAACGTTGTTTAAGTTTGAGTGGGAAAAAGAATAAGGGTTTTGAGTTAGTTGAGTTTGGAGCATCGTACGGTTCATACCGCAGAGTTGTACAGCACTGTAAGTGACGTGGTTTTCTCATTAAACTTATTAAACCACTCGGAGTTCATGACACTATGTGAATGATTTGATTTCTGTTAAGGTCGGATTCGAATCGGGATTCGAATCCTCAGCATGAAACGGTGGATTCCGATTCGGATTCGAATCCTGTCATGGTCGGATTCGCCCATCTCTGTATGCACTGCCTTCAACTTAAAAAGTAAAAGCTTTAAAAAGTATAAAGCAGATCATGACAGAGCTGACGCTAGAACAATTCGTCAACAGTATTTCCTTTCCAGGCCTAGCAGTCAGACACGCAGAAAACTACGCTGAAGCTAACAAAGGGGCCAAAACACAGACGCGATTTCGAGCTGGAGGAGGGGATACTGCTGCGGAACCAAGCCGCCAAGCAGATAAACGGCCAAGTAAGTACAACACCGCAGAAATCAAATGTTTTAAGTGCAATCTGTTCAGGCATTGCGCCAGGGATTGTACCGAGACAAAGCCAGACAGACGCACAGACATAAAGCCGAAAGCCAAATACGTTAACAGCGCATACGTTCGTGCTTCGAAAGTATCGGGTTCGCACCGCCCACTCGACGGAATTTTGCTACACGACTGTAAGTCAGAGAGTAGCCCTGCACACATAGTCGTAGGAGACATAAATGGGATGGAAACCGAGATGCTTATTTACAGCGGGAGCGACATAACTCTAGTACGAAAGGAGCTAGTAAAGAGCGTTCCGCTAAATGAATCGGTAGTTTTTAAAGTAGATTTCGTTCACGCAGATATTAAGATCTTACCATCAGCTACCGTTCAGCTATCGTACAGCGATAAAGTATTCGGAAAACGCACCGAAAAGATCAACGTGGCAGTCTCAGACAGGCTGCCATACCTGATTATTATCGGAAGGGATTGTTTCATTTTTGCATCCATTCTAGGAAACCGTTCCAAAAGTGAAGAAAACAGCGATGCCACTTTGTCGAGCGGAGAGTCACCCGTTTTAGACTGCTATTTGGCAGAAGAGTTCAACTTCGAAGATGACTACTTCGGAGGCGCACCGCACGAAGAAAAGTCTAAGCGACAAAAATGTCAGAAAAAAGCAAACCACAACGAGGTTTGCACAGCAATAGCACCAGCAGACCCATCAGAGGCTTTCGCTAACATCCAAGCGAGGGACTCCCCATCCCTCAAGTCGCCGTGGGAAAAGCTCCGAGCATCCGAAGCTGAAAACAATCAACTAAAAGAAGAAATTAGCAAGCTGAAAGACCGCTTGGCACGAATCCAGCGTGCTGTCTTGAGGGAAAACGCAACGGCGACATCCAAACAGAAAATTCATTACGACAGTAAGACATCCGGGGCAGCAAAAGACCTGAAGCCAGGTGACCAAGCTCTCGTCCTCCTAGAAACACCAGGCTCGAAGCCGGAGCGACGTTGGCAAGGCCCAGTATCTGTCGTCAGGAAGATAGAAGCCTCTACAAACGACAAGGCACGAGCCACCATCACCAGGTTCGATAATCTACTACCAAGTTACTCAGCAGAGAAAGCCGAAACAAGGTTCTACGAAGAAATGAAGCAGAACCAAAAATTCCGCACCTTCGTCCTCACTGATCAAAGGAACCCACGTCCAGACATCGCATTTGCCTACCTGTTCAGGATTTGGAAAGGACAAGAGATGACCCTGATACTCCCATGCACTTTCCGAGGCAAAGTCATAAAAGCAGCCCACTTAAGCCCAAGAAGCCCAGCCATACCCCACTCCAATTTGGCAGAAACCATCCAACGTGTCAGACAACATTTCTACTGGCCCCAGCTAGAGCGAGACGTGGAGCTGATCGTCAAGACCTGCAACAACTGTAGGAGGTCCGAGGAGGAGAGTTGAATTTTCGGAAGGGGTATTGTCACGGTGTGACTACAATCATTTCGGAGTGGCAAATCCCTCTTCATATCATTTCACCCGAAGGCAACAAACAGTGAATGAATTAGTCATAGTGATACCTTTTTGTTCTGGATCTTGTTAGAATATATCTGGTCTCGTTAGAGTAAACACCTCTGAGAGTTTTACCGTGTATTAGCTCAGCACAGCGAGTCACAAGATCCTAGAATCCTGTCCACTCTCCACGGACTAGCGTACTAGGCCTTCAAAACCTAGTACCTACCTAGTATCTATTTACTGAAATTCTATGAAAGATAAGCCCTTTTACATGTTTTAAATTCTCTGCATATGCTGTCCCCCCTAAAAAAAAAATAAAGAACTGACCATGTGCAGATCTGATTATGTCTCCTGTTTCATAGTAATGAATTGTATCAGCTTCTTTACAAATTAAACCATATTAGCTTCTTTAAATAACTCTAAACTTGTTGGGAAGGCAAATTAACAAAACTCCAGTTCTTCAGTAAATGCTCTGTTTTCTACATTTTCCAACATTTCACGCAATGTCATCAATGACCAGGATACAGGTAGACGGTGAAGAAAGATAGCTTAACGTCGAAGTCAAAAGCAGTTTCACAAAATAGTCTAGAAAGCAAAATACCACCCTAGGCTTCCTGTAGTCATCACCACCTTCCTGCCAACATAATCCTTGAGCTTTATGAAGCTTGATTGATAAAAAAAAAAAAAAAAAAAAACTCTCATACGAACAACATTCAGTAAAAAATACAAGTAAGCAAGTGCATGAGAGGAACAAAAAACAATATGCTAACAGGATATCAGGTCCTGGATGGCAACCCTGGAGTATCATCCCCCTGGGAATCTGGAGAAAGTCTGTGGGAAATTTAAAAGGGTGGTCCTTACTACTGCCCAGTGTGTGGATGATAATTTGTTTCCTGGAGTCATCACCATCTTAATGCCACCATAATACAGAAATACTCTTTCAAACAAATTTCGAGCTAAGATAACGTTTTGTCCCCAGATGACCAATCTATTCCCCCCTCCCCTCCCGTCTTCCGTGCATCGGTCCGAGAGGAATACTGGCAACAATTTTCCCCCATATCCCGCTAATTCTTCTACCCAATTCTTACGTAGTTTCATTCCATCATTTATTTCTGGTAATTTCTTGTAAGTGTATTAGTTAATTTGTTTCTTGTGTGTCTGTGTATTTTGTAAATCTGTATTCCTTTTCTAGCTTTTAGCTATTCGGATTAAACTTGATTGATTGATTGATTGAAATACTTGAGCTTTATGAAGCTAAAATGACTCATAGCTTCCCTCTCATACAAACAACTGTCTGTCTGTCTGTCTGTCTGTCTGCCTTGACAACGAGTAAAAAGACATGTAAGCAAGTGCAAGAGAGGAACAAACAATTCCCAAACAATTTGTATTCCTTTTCTAGCTTTTAGCTATCTGGATTAAACTTGATTGATTGATTGATTGAAATACTTGAGCTTTATGAAGCTAAAATGCCTCACAGCTTCTCTCTCATACAAAAAACAGCGAGTCAAAAGACATGTAAGCAAGTGCAAGTGAGGAACAAACTATTGTTCCCAAACAATTTGTATTCCTTTTCTAGCTTTTAGCTATTCGGATTAAACTTGATTGATTGATTGATTGAAATACTTGAGCTTTATGAAGCTAAAATGCCTCATAGCTTCCCTCTCATACAAACAACAACGAGTCAAAAGACATGTAAGCAAGTGCAAGAGAGGAACAAAAAAAAAAGATGTGCCAACAGGACGACAGGTCTTAAACCCTGGCGTATGAGTAGAGTAGAATTTAATTTAAAAATGACTTTCACAGCAATCATGCCGAATTTGCATTTCTCGTCAACATATAATACATGAAAATGTTGTCAATGGACATTTACAGCAAATTTGCAGATGTCAATATATATATATACAATTTAAGCACAACCAAATTATAATGTATCATCTCCCTGGGAATTGGGAGAAAATCTGTGAGAAGTTTAAAGCGGTGGTCTAGTGGTCCTTACTTCTGCCCATTAGGTGGTTTTTGTGGATGAGAATTTGTTTCATTTCATGTGCAAATATGTGTAGTTCAATGATTTGAGAGTTGAAATATCTGGGGAGCAAATTTTTGGGAAAGGATGGTTAAGATGGTTGGTTGAAATATATGGGGAGAAAAGTCTGTCTAGGGTTAGGCAACTTGGAAGGTTCTTGATTTGGAGAGATTTGAAGAGTTTATTTAGTTAAGATTCATTAGGAGGCTTTCTTGTTTGTTTTTTAATGTGTTTTGTATGGGATGGCCCTCGTGCTTTGACTAATATATATCATATATCATATCATAATAGATTTCTGGATAGGATTCTTAAGTGAAGGTAATGAAGCAGCCTCAATGCTTCTAATCTCTTCCCCTTCCCTATAACCACCACTACCACAAACCAAATAGAACTTAGTCTTAGAAGACACAATAGCCTACTTAACCATCTACTGAGACCTGAGACACATGTAAAGATAGCTCACAGAAACCATTCCTGGAAAATGTGACAAATGACTGGAACAAGCTAAAAAATTGAACTATTCCTGTGCTCGGCCTCATTCAAGTCTCATTCGGAAAAGGATTAGATGAAAAGCCCATTCAAACATAAATGGGGTGGCCTTGCCAAATTACTCTTCCAAATCCAGTCAACCACAAACCCCTTGTTTTTGGGTACCCTATGCCAAACGCTGGATAGCTGTTGGTATCCTAACCCTGACCTACCTTACTACAGATGAACCCTGATTGGTTGATTTCTGAGCTTTACTCAAATCATGAACATTTTATTGGATCCCAGTATCCATCATTTGGCATAGTGTATCCAGTGCTAGGCATAGGGTATGCCCAGGGTTTGCCAAATGCTAGATATACCCAGTATTTGGCATAGGCTTCCCCAAAATCGAGGGATTGTAGTAGACTGTACAAATCAACAGCTGAAACAACTTGACCTACTGCATGGATACTAGATAGGCCATCCTGCTTGCAATTTACAAACTGAAAGAACCATCTTGGCCCAAGGCTTGGGGTTGAGCTTGGAACTTATTCCCAACAGGCAGACAACAGCAGTCTAGTACACTAGCCCCTTTTCAGGCACGGTGGCTCAAACGTCTAGCACCATGCCTGGGTGCTAGACGTTCAAGCTCTGTACCTTGGATTTCATGTATGGTGCATGGATTTCAGTATACAGTGCATAAATCAAAAACACAGTTTCTGTCATAACAACTGAGCACCAGCTCGGACAGGGCTGAAATTACTACCATAAATTAGAGAAATCAAAGACAATCCTTTACATATTTTTCACAACAAAAACAAAAGGGCTCGGCTGATGACAGATGTGAAAAACCTCATTTCCTTTTCTACATAGTCAAGGGTTTTGCATGCAAAGTGTCCTGTGCCTCAGCTATTTCTACCTAGCAGCCAACCAGAATATTGGCTCTTAGGGAATAGATAGGGAAAATACATGGAAAATAGATAGGGTGCTGTTAGGTTTTTCATCTCCATCATCATTAGAGCCCTTTTGTTTTTGTTGTGACAAATATATAAAGGATTGTCTTTGATTTCTCTAATTTATAGTAGTAATTTCAGCCCTGTCCGAGCTGGTGCTCAGTTGTGATGACAGAAACTGTGTTTTTGATGTATGCACTGTATACTGAAATCCATGCACCATACATGAAATCCAAGGTACAGTGCTTGAACGTCTAGCACCCAGGCACTGACCAGGCATGGTGCTCGACGTTTGAGCACCATGCCTGAAATGGGGCTAGTGTACTAGACTGGACAACAGGCTCAAAAGAGAAGATTACTATAGGCTAGCTAAGAGGAATAAAATGATCCACCAAACAATATCCAAATTCTGTAACTTTGTTCTCATTAATGTTTGCATAAGTACAGTAGAGGTATGCTTATGTGAACGTTTGCTAACAGTGAACGATCGTCAAAAACAAAACTAAAACCCAAACCAGGCATTTTTTCCTATAAATACTAGTAATAATCACTCACACTTTTGTCACTTTTTGAATATTTTGCTAATTCACCTATGAAAGTGACTCAGCTGACATCTCTGTTTTGTTTTTTTATAATTTGAAAAGTTTGCCGGGAGGAACGCACCTTCAATGGAGAAGATGGCAGTCCGAACCGTCACATGCCTTCAAAAGAGGAAGGACGTTTTTAATAAATTCGAAATCAAAGAAATTTAATTGAAACTCAGCTTCAAGTTTGTGCCAGAATAACCCTGAAATAGTTGGCTGTTAGCTGATATCAAGTTTGTTATTTTTCTTTTCCACTTTACTTTTTTATATGCAAGTAAGAAAGCCAAGGTAGTGGAACAGTTAAAAAAGCGTTCAAATCAGTCTAGTACACTAGCCCCTTTTCAGGCACGGTGCTCAAACGTCTAGCACCATGCCTGGCTGCTAGACGTTCAAGCACTATACCTTGGATTTCATGCATGGTGCATGGATTTCAGTATACAGTGCATGCATCAAAAACACAGTTTCTGTCATAACAACTGAGCACTAGCTCGGACAGGGCTGAAATTACTACCATGAATTAGAGAAATCAAAGACAATCCTTTATATGTTTTTCACAACAAAAACAAAAGTGCTCGGCGGATGACAGATGTGAAAAACCTCATTTCCTTTTCTACATAGTCAAGGGTTTTGCATGAAAAGTGTCCTGTGCCTCAGCCTCAGCTCAGCCTTTTCTACCTAGCAGCCAACCAGAATATTGGCTCTTGGGGAATAGATAAGGAAAATACATGGAAAATAGATAGGGTGCTGCTGGGGTGCTGTTAGGTTTTTCATCTCCATCATCATTAGAGCCCTTTTGTTTTTGTTGTGAAAAATATATAAAGGATTGTCTTTGATTTCTCTAATTCATAGTAGTAGTTTCAGCCCTGCCCGAGCTGTGTATGCACTGTATACTGAAATCCATGCACCATACATGAAATCCAAGGTACAGTGCTTGAACGTCTAGCACCCAGGCATGGTGCTAGATGTTTGAGCACCGTGCCTGAAATGGGGCTAGTGTACTAGACTGGTTCAAATAAGCATACCTCTACTGTATGAGAAAGCAAGCTTGGAAAAAGAGCAGACATAATCAAAAGAACTCACCTGACACCATAATTGCTTCATTTGGTCCTGCTACCACGATGTTGCCCATGACTTATTCTTAAAATATCCAGGTACACTATCAGGTCTAAATCACAGAAGCGAGAAGTAAGTTAACAAGTAGAATATATATACCGCGGGGCCAATCCCTTTTGAAGCTGTTGGGTTACCAATAACAACCACTCGACTCGGATATTTTGAAAATCCCTGGTAGGAAGCAGATAATCCGTATTGGGGACGGGATAAAATAATCGACATTTTCATAGGCCAGTCCAGGGGCAGCAGAGACTCAAATTTCTGACATGTAGCCTCGGAAATGGCACTTTTCGAGGAGGGGGATACCCACCACCCATTTCAAATTTAAACATTTGCTGAAAAAGGGATCACCCTTAGTCTCTACCGCCCTCTGTGGACCGTAGAGGGAGACATTCACATGCACTAACTACAAGGATAGCCAGAGGATAGCGAAAAGCAAAGAATAAAGTGAGTCAAGAACTTTGGCATGCAAAGTGTTAGTACAATGGAAAGAAGAACAAGAGCTAAAAGTGGAGACACATACAAATTCCAAAGACAAGATTCTCCGGCTGACCTCCTCTCGCTAGGACTGCAGCTCCACCGAGTTCCCTCTACCCAATCCACTGAAGGGGGAGGAGCAATGAACGAATCTTTATGAGCGGTCTTCAGCTGCCACACAGAAGCCCTATATCTGTCATCACATTTAATGTCAATGGAACAAAAGACAAAGACACCATTATTGATAATTTCATCAACTGTAATGACATAGTATGTAGCCTATCCAGGAACACCACTTGCTAAAGACAATTTGAATTTTCTCCTGAGGTCTTCAAACCACGACGCATTTCTGATTCCCGCGAGGAAAACAAGAGGCAGGCCTTCAGGTGGGCTGCTATTATTACAAAAAATACCTGAAGGCTTCATTAATTTCTGAATCTGATCGAACTTTAGCAGTCAACGTCTTAGGAACTGGTTTAATTTGGGCATAGGTCTTCAAACCACGACGCATTTCTGATTCCCGCGAGGAAAACAAGAGGCAGGCCTTCAGGTGGGCTTGCTATTATTACAAAAAATACCTGAAGGCTTCATTAATTTCTGAATCTGATCGAACTTTAGCAGTCAACGTCTTAGGAACTGGTTTAATTTGGGCATACCTGACCACTGACTATCGCTCCACCGCTTCTATGTCCCGCTTTGTTAAGGCGTGTGATGGCCTCTCTAAAGAGTTGAGGGAAGTAGCTGCGGCTAATAGGCCGTGGATAGTATGTGGCGATCTGAACTGCAGCCCTACTCAGCAAAGCATCAGAGCTGATGTCCTCCTTAATCCCCCCCCCCCCGCTTACGTAGTCTGCAAGACAGACACTGACTTCACGTACACGCACAACAGCGGAAGTACTTCTGATATTGATCATGTGATATCTTCTCAAAACACCAATATTCTGGGCGAAACGGCTGTCTTAATCGAAGAAGAACTGTGCAGTCACCATCTTCTGATCGGGTTCAAGTTCCAGCCTCCCATGGAAGTATTAAAACAAAATCCAAAATGGCATGTCAAAAGTAATTGGTCTAAGTGTGATAATGCACGATACGTACTGACTCTGATCTCTTTTCTGTCAGTAATCAAAGTGCCATACCATCTCTTGACTGTTGGAATGAACAACTGGTTGAAACAACCATCCGCCCCTGCGCTATTAAATCTGAACACATATTACGCACAGATCGTGCACTGCCTGAAGACAAGTGAAACTCTCTCCGTTCCTCGGATACGTGTGCGCTCTGATTCCGAAAAGCTAGGCTGGTCTTCATCCCCTGAACTATTGAAGGCTAAACAACACGCCAAGTTTTGGCTGACAATCTGGATAGCATGCGGGTGACCTAGCAGAGGAACTGTCTTTGACCTCAAGTGCAAAACAAAGCGCGAGTCCAAGAAAGAGCTCCGTAAATTTCGATTAAAAGGGATACTGAAATTCAATGGTTCCAAACAATCTTGGCGGCAGCTTACGCGAGCCGAAGGATCGACGTACGGACAGCCTCCCTCCAATCTCTCTATGAAAGATTGGGAAGGTTATTACAAGAACAGTTTCTCTGATAAAAACCCACCATTGACAAAAAATTTTCGGATTTAGTAAAGTCGCTACTCCCACGCCAGTTCTTACAGTGTCACGTTCCACCTATTACTCTTTAAAATGTATATCTTGGTATTTCGAAGTTAAAACCTTCGATCTCTCCGGACGGGGATGGGTTGTGTACTGAACATCTAACTCGGGCTCCTAACGCACTTGTCGCCCATCTCCACTTGATGTTCCAAATGATTTTGTGTAATAGAATAGTACCGAGTGGCTTCCTAGCTGGCCATATTATTTCGGTTTTAAAAAGAGGCAAGTCGGCAGATCAATGCGAATCTTACCGGCCAATTACTGTCGCATGCAATTTAAGTGAGGTATCTGAATACTCTATTCTGCCTAATGTGACTGTGGAGGATTACGGCGCGTAATCAAATTGGATTTTCAAAAGGATTAGGTTGCCGACATGCGCACCGTGTTTTAACGAAAATGTTAGTGGAGGCTAATGCTAAACATGATTCCATTTTCTTGTGCACAGTCGAAATTTCTGAGGCATTCGACTCAGTGAACCACCATCAGGCCGTCTCGTCGCTGCTTAAAGCTGGTGTGAACGGCAGCATTTGTGCCACACTGCTGTATTGGTATCAAAATGCTGTAGTTTTTGCAAAATGGGACTCTAAACTGAGTTGTTCAATCCCTGTAAAAGTGGTGTGCGCCAGGGCAGTGTTCTTTCACCTTGTATTTTCAAGTCGGCCATATCTCATTTACTTAATAGTTTGGTGCCAAGTTCATATTTATGTGGAGTTGAAATTACATATCTAGCGTATGCTGACGATGTTCTATTAAGTCGAACCCGAAGTGGAGTTCAGCGTAACCTGGATAATAGTGCGAACACACGATCAGGGTCAGGAGCGGACTGGAATTCCTGCCCGGAAATCAGCACCATCATCACTTCCATATGGAAAAGTTGAAATTTTTTCAACTTTTTCTTTGAAGTGATGATGGTGCCAAAAATCCGGTCAGGAATTCCAGACCGGGAGCGCCCGACCCTGATCGTGTGTTCGCACTTTAAGCTGCTAAATGGTCTCTCCGATATTGGTCTAAAAATTAACGTTTCGAAATGTGAGTTTATGGCCTTTATTGTCCTGTAGAAATCACTTTGGGCTCAACAGTTCTTAGCCCCAGAGTCTTTTACGTACCTGGGTGCTCGGTTTTGGAATAAGCTTCGATCAACTAGAACATTATTATGTGGACATTTTCTGTACTTACCTGCCCGTCATAGTAAGGTATTATGGGTTATTTCAATATTATTGATCCAGTTGGAAGCCTACTAGAAACTGAGCGGCTAGCGTGTAGACGGTCGCATTACAATATTATTACTAAATATTGGAACTAAATTCTGGGTTTGTTTGTTTATCCCGTTTGTCGCCCGGCTTTCGAGCCAGTCTCCCTGCTGGGGACGTTATGTGAATATTGTTAAATATGTATGTGTAAATAATAAAAAAAGAACTTGAACGCATACATCGAAGTCAAGATGCTTGCTCCTTTTAGTTCGTTGATACGTTATCTATATTTTTCCCTTCGTCTTCCACTTTTTTGTGTATAGTGGGTTTATAATAAAAAAAGAAGAAGAGCGGTAATATTCAACACTAAGATCAAATTCCACTTTATTTTTGGTTTTGATTATTCTGATTTTTTAAATTAATTTTACATTGCACCAACACCGGCACAAATTAATTCCCCTCCGAATCTGAAAGGGAGTCCTTTTTGGTGATGGTGATGATAATCGGAGCATTCCCCATCCGTGGGGACTCGCGAGAATACGGGAGTGAGTCCCTGGGACAAACAAAAACGTGGGGACTCCTCAAGTGGAGTCCTCGGGGAACGGCGAGAATGCGCCTAGTCAGTGTTTGCACTTATGTGAACTTTGCGCTGTTCTCATCGAATTCCAACTTTCTGACTAGTATAATTATTTAGAAAAGTTAAATTTCGCTCGCTGAAGTACAACAAAAATACGGTTAGGCCATACTGCTCGAGTCAAGGGTCATGCTTGACAAGTAACAACCAGTGTCTCCTAATACGCCTTAATTTTGTCAACTACATGTTTATTTTCGAACAAAATCCATTTTTATTATGTTTTATTATTCACCAAAATTGAGTGATAATAAAATAAATGATTATAAAAATACGCAAAAACAACACTGGAACGACTAAAATAAACAACAACACATGAAAATGGCAAAGGCAGATCAACACAGCAAACAATGACAAAAACCTAAAAAAAACTTTAAAAACATTAACATTTAAAAATTCAAAATTTAAAACAAATAAATCAATAGAAAATAATTTAAAACTCATCGCGGAAAGATGACAAATTACGTTTGAGCTCTTGCAACATCCGTCTAAGCTTTTCATGCTTTTTCATCATTATTTCAAGAGGGTTTTTGGGATCCCAAAACGTAAGTGGAGGGATACCTATGGCATCGCAAAAGTTGTCCGTCTATCCGTCCGTCCGTCTGTCAGCACGATAACTCTCGAAGGGAATGAGATATTTTGATGAGACTTGGTGTGAGGATTCTTTGAGTCAAGAGTAAGGTCAAGTTCGTAGATGGGCTCTGTAGTCCTACATTTAGGGGTGGAGGAGTGGGTTTAAATTCAGGGGTCAACAAAATATTTTTAAACAGCTAATGTGATAGTCGATTATGGGGTAAGAAGACATGCTGAACACGATGGTCAAAACCATTTTCTTGCAGGATAAGCAGTTTGTCCGGAATCCGGCAAAAAACGGAAAGTTGGTTAGAATTAAAAGTTTTATTTGAAGTTGATTAGATGTTCGATTATGGGGTGAGAGGGCATGCTGAACACGATGATGAAAACCATTTTTTCGTCGGACAACTTGTTCACCTGGAGTCCGGTCAAACTAGAAAACTTTTTCCATTAAAGCCACTAAAAATTTAGTTATCGCGGCTCTCAAAGAAAAATTGCGGAAGACTTATGGAATGTTAGCACGAACTAAAAGGCCAATTTGATAAAGTTACGCTTGGCCGTCAATGCAACGCCATGTTCGCGCCCCATGTCTTCTTCTTAACCCCTCTGTGGAATTCCTTGAATAAAACTGAGCGTAAACAAGTCCGTTTTAATTTTTCCTGTACTGCAAATATCTACTGGGAATTCCCATATGGTTCCGAAACTCTTACGTATCACAAAGGTACCATATTTTCGAAATAAGTGAAGAAACGAATGAGCTAACCAGTCCTTTCATTAATCGAAGTAGAAAACTGCAGGATTTTCCAGTGGCTAGCCTGGTATAATCATGTGACTCAAGTTTGTTCTTGTTGTGGTTATTTCTAGTTATCGCAGCTTAATTTTGTATCGTAGTGTTGTGTAATTCTCTTTTCTTTTTCTTTTGTTTCTTTACCAACACCTCCGACCATTTACATTGTATTGGTATGGAGGGTTTAAATAAAATTATTATTATTAGATTTAGGGCTACGAAAAAACGCTGAGCCTGTATATGACAATCATTGTTTACCCGGACATGTAATTCGTCCGGAATCCGGCTGAAACCGGAAACTTCTTAAATTAAAGTTTTATTTGAAGTTATTAGATGTTCTTTATAGGGATAAGTAGATACGCTGAATTCGTTTCTGAAGTATTCGTTATTTGCTGGATAAGTAGTTCGCTCGGAATTCGGCCGAAACCGGAAATTTGGCAGAAAGTTTCGGTCAGTATCTGAATCTGCACTTGATATCTGAACTTGGTTTTCTCAGATCATTAGCGTGGCGAAGACTGGATCTGGCTAAGACAAGACCCAGTTGTCTGGATCAAATATTAGATTTTTGGGATCCCATCGAAACCTTAGGTCTTGTTTATACCTTAAGTCTCCGTTATAGTTTCTACCGTGAGGTAGTTTCTTTCGTTTTGAATGCAATGATAAGAAGAAAATAGTTTGTGTTTCATTATTAGTGTTATAAATTGTTGTTGGCGCTTCAGGAATCTGTTGTACAGCCGTATTAGGCTTTTTCCAATAAATTATTATTATTATTAGTAGTAGTAGTATTGGACTCATACCTGCTAAAACAATACAACCATTTAGAACAAGAGCTACGAGCTCATATGGCACTCGTTACGAGTAGGTGATGCAAGAAATTAGATGAGAATCTCACAAAATACGCCCTTCCACCCCCCTAGGTTTGAACCTAGAAATAGGATATCTAGTTTCACTCAGAGTCTGAGTATTTCCGGCATTGCGTCGGATCATCTAGGCCATATTCCTTTTCTACCTTTTAAGTTTAGATCGACTCGTTTGATTCCTAAACGTGCCACACTATTTCCGGTACCCTCCCCCCCCCCTCTAACTCCCCCTGCCACGGCCGAATCTGGTTCGGACACATACATTAATCATGGCATACCGCCTATCAAGTTTCACTCGATTCTGAGCATTTTTCGGGAAATTGCTCGAGCACTGTGCTCGGACATTGTCGAACCCTAGAATATGTCATTTAGGGCATATGATGTCTCTACTTTCCAAGTTTCATTAAAGTCGCTACACTCGTGACACCTCGGCGAGCCACAGAATTTCCGAGACTCTCCCTCCAACTCCCCCCTTTGTGACCGAATAGATTCGGACAACAAATAACGAATCTGGGACGCATACACTTCGTCCTGTCCAACTTGCATCCCATTCTGCCCATTGGTTTAGTTTTGGTGCACATCAAAAAGTTTCCGGACCCCCTTCCAACTCCCCCAACCATGTCTGCATGTGGTTCGGAAACGTGTTTTGCATATCTAGGTTATCAGTTCTTATCACCCATAAGGTTTCACTCGAATCAGACCACCTGTTCGCAACCTAGGGACGCAACCTTTTCGGATTCCCATTCCCTTAGCTCCCTCAAAACGGTCGGATCCTTGAACGGAAATTTTCTTAGGGCATCGTGTCGGGTTCTTAAGTCTATTTGGTCGGATCTGTAATGTGCCTGCCAAGTTGTATCGTCCTTGCCACATCTGGAAGTGTCATAACTCGCGATCACTGAAATTCCGGGAAACCTCCTCCCACTCCCCCCAAAGAGCCCCGGTAAGATCTGGTTCTGTCAAGTGTCTACAGGGCTTATGCTTGTTTTTCCTACCAAATTCTATCCCAATCCCTCGACTCTAAGCGTTTCACGAGATTTCCGGTGGCCCCCTCCAACTCCCCCCACAAGTATCGGATCAAATCCGGACTTCACGTGAACATTTGAGACGATAGTTCTTTCCAATTGCCAAGTTTCATTCAAATCCGATCACCCATTCAAAAGTTAAGCTTGCCACTCGATTCCAGATTCCCCGTCCCTCCACGCCCCTCACGATGGTCGGATCGGGGAAAAACCTTTGTGGGAAGAACAAACAGATGCTCTAGGTAAATCATCTACTGAATCGGATTGGCTACAGGCACCGTGGGAAAGTTGGTGGAGGACCTGGTTAGAATGGAGGGATCGGAGTGAAACTTGCTGGGAAGAACAAACATCTGCTCAAATGTAAATCTTTTACACAATTTGAATGGATCCGGACACTTGAGGGGGGGGGGACGTTTCCCGGAATTCCTTTTTTTGGGGTTTTCACGAAGAAACTTGGTAGGCATATCAGGGACCCGGTCAAACTGACTTGAAATAAAACAAATCCTCGATATGACAATATTGGGGGGGGGGGGGGGGTTGAGGGAGGGGAATCCGGAATATTGGATCATGCGTAAGTTTGGAATGGGTGATAGGATTCGACTGAAATTTAATAACTGAACAGAGGACATTTCTCTCTGGTGATCTTTTTCATTTCCGGACCCAATCCGACAATTATTGGGGGCGGGGGGGAATACTTGACCCGCTTAGACTGGTGTGATCGTGATCGAACTTCGTGGGAATAACAAACAGATTCTCTGGATTAATCATTTACAGAACCGGATTGGCTCCGGGTATTGCGGGTGGAGTTGGAGGGGGGTCTGGGATTCCGGTGATCGCGAGTTAAGGTACTTACAGATGTGCTAGGACGATGAAACTTCGCTGGCATATTAGAGATTCAACAACATCTGCTTCGAAATTGCTACTTCCCGAATCCAATTATTCCTTAAAGTACCAATCTTGACCCCAAAGTAAAAAAATACTTTTAAGCAATATATGCATTTTCATGATGCCCATCAGCCCATTATCATTTTTGCCTTAAGGGTTTTGCTTACAAATGAAGTTCTAGCTCCCTTCGAGAGCGCATCTCAACCGCAAAGTCGAAACTTACTTTTGATCAATCAAAACATCTTAACCCATGCAAGTGCCATATGAGCTTACAGCTCTTGTTGTTTGTCCCAGGGACTCACGGACGGCGAATGCTCCAAATATCATCAAAATCATCAAAAAGGACTCCGTTTCAGATTCGGAGGGGAATCAGTGTTTCCTGGTGCTGGTGTAACATAAACTTAATTAAAAACAGTCAGCATCGTAGCTGACGTATCCGTTATATGGATTATTTGAATAAAAACAGTCTGAATAACCAAAATCCATTTTGGAAGCATTCCCCGTGTTCTCGCAGTTTTCCGTACGTGGGTTCCACGTGGAGTGGCTTCCTCTATTCTCGCCGTTCCCCTTGATTCCCCTAGGAGTCGTCGGGTAACGGCGAGAATACACCTATACCCTTAGGGAAGACGATAGCTCGCCGAAAGGGTGCTCAGATCTTAGCGAGGTGTTAACGAACAAATATAATCTTCACAGCTACAAGCAAATACAAATGTTTTTTACCAATCCCTCCATAACATCTATCATAAACATAATTATGATATTTATACTCCGAAACACAAAAACAAAATACTAAAACAAATTATCGACCTCAATAGGACAGACAGCTACGGTACAGGACACTAAGGCCTGTTACTCCATATTTTGTTTAGGGGAGGGGACAAACGTTTAAAAACACTTTTTGTTGTTGTTTTTGTTTGGATTGATTTCGCTTCATGTTGGCGATGCCGTGCGGTGATCTTTCTACTGAGCGTTGGGTCGATTTCGTTTTATTGATTTTCTTTTATGTAAGGGTCTGAACCATTCGATGTTTTTCTTCTCTCCGGTTCAAACCCTGAAATAATTGTCAGTGCAGAGTATAGTATTGTTAATGTTTATGTATTATATAAAGTAAGAATAAAAAAACCTTGAACCTTACAAAGGTCATAACGGAAATGTTATCGAATAATAACAGATCGTATGTTATCTCATTTCTGTTGAAATTATGGTCTAAACTAATAATAATAAGTGTATTTAAAAGCCCAGGGGCCATATACAACAATACACATTATAAAAGAAGACAACAACAATATTGTCCTTCGGCTATGAAGTCTCACTACTAAGCTTGGTCGCTCTTAGCTTTAGCGCTCCGTCGATAAATTCGCACACCTTTTTTGTAACCCTTTCCGAAGTGCCATTCAGGATATCCGGAAGAAGCAAAACACTCCCCTTAAAATAAGATCCCCTTAACTCGGAAAGCTCTTGGCATCGATTGAGAAAGTGGTTCATATTTTCCTCTACCCCTGCTGTAAGTTGTATCGGAATTCCACACAAATGTGACGTCACACCCATTTGATCTATTTTAGGTCAGAAAACGAAAAACTGTATTTTATTCCTGTCGGTGAATATATATGAATATATAGAGCCGAGCGGCCAGCGAGGCGCCGGTCGCATTGACATTATAAAGCGACCCAAGGCACAATAAAATCCTATCTTGGGTCCTCAATCACATAACATCACTATAATAATAATAATAATTTATTTCTTACCCACAAATTCCAGAGGAAAAACAAGTGGAGTACAATAAAGAAAAAGAAAGGAAGAAAATACTAAAATAACTATAAATACAAAAACACTAGCGCATCAACTGTGGGGTAAGGGGGTGGTGTGGTGAAAACCGAGAGTAGGCTGAACCCGACAGCTTCCTGGGTAGCATTAGTAATTTCTCCGATCCTGGAATTCCGATGCCAAGGGGGGAGGTAAAGAAGGAATTTACAGTAACGAAAATAACTTTTTCAGAGCGAAAGAAGGTCTTTCTTTTAAGATAAGGATATGGTCAAGAAACATAGATGACAGAATGGTCGCAACAGGTTGAATACAGCCGACCAAGACCTCGTCTATTATACCGCCCACGGTTAGCGACCAGTCTCGAGTAACCAAATTGTATTTTTCCTTACATCAACGACAGTTTGTTGTCGTGGAGACGGTAGAGAATTAGGGACAGTGATGCCCAGCCACCTGGAAGAAGTAGCACGGGGGATAGTAAATGTTTACAAAAGGGACGACTGAGAACTATGTACGTCACGACTGTAATAATTCCGATACAGCTTAGTCAGCACCGAAACCATGCATCCTTGTGTGAACGTTGTGAAACTTCTGACTGTGTATCAAAGTTTAGGGCAATTTTGGCGAACGGGAAAATTGGCGAAAGCGGAAAGCTCCGCTGGTTTGTCAGCCGGCTGTTCTTCCTACTTTGACCAGAACTCGCTTCGCTTTCCAGTGCTGTCCTTGCGCTCCGCTAGTTTTGGAAAGAGACATGGAAAGTGAATACGTCCTTCATAAAATTCGATGACGAATTGCCGCCAGACCCGCTAGAGGAACAATAACAATCCCACGCGAGATCTCGGGATAAGTTATCTGACGCGTAAATGAGCGATTAGACTTTCGCTTCATATCGAGTCGCGCATTAGCCCTGTGGAAAAGACAGTCAGCACTGAAGTCGGAAGCCAGAAATGACGAACTTGATGACGCTTGACAGACAGAGTTGAGTAAGCAAAAAGAGGGGAAGATGGATTTTAAACAGTTTTAAACATGGTTAGGCCTAAGAGGAATTGAAAATAGCAAACAAACCTGGATAAACGTACACAAAGAAGTAACGTGTCATTGTTTTCTTTCGATAGCGCACCTAGCGGCCAAAAAAGAACTAATCTGAGATGAATTTTATGAGGGGCGTATTCAATGCGTGAGTGGAAATTGATCTCGGCAACGTCAAGTCAGCGAGAAGCTGAATGTGGCTACGACTTTCCATTAGATTAAACAATGGCTAAACATGGAAAGTCAGCTGCGAAGTTTGTCAGCGACATCTCAGAAGAAAGAAACGAACCTGCAATCCAGACATACGATGCTCTGGATGTCGAAGCATTAATCCGCACGAAATAGTATATAGCTGAGAACGACGGTAGGGCTTCTAGAAATTGATGATAGTAGGTTGGAAGCGTTTATAAGCGTTTTTCCGCGATCTCATAAAGAGACTGTCGCTCATGGCGTGCGGCGCGTTTTGTGGCTGTGCCTCAAATTTGACACCATCGAGATGATTTTCGATTTGCTGATCAAATCTGGCGCGAAATACAAATTTCCTGGCAAAGTCAAGGTAATAAAATCAGCTACTTTATCAAGCAGATAGATAAAAACTGATTACCCTTCTAGTAAAGAATGTTTAAAAACGTAAGCCCGATGATGTTTACTGAGAAATTAATTTTATTTTAAGGCATCTGAAATTACCGAAAAACAGACAAAATTGCGTTTCCGCGAGTTTCACTTTAGGGTAGACTGTGTGGCATACGCTTCCGTTTCCATGACAAAGGCCCCCGAATACTCTATATAACCAAGTCCAAAACACGCCTCAGGAAGGAGTAAGCGTGTCCGTACGACTCAAACTCAACGACTCATGTCAATCAATCACCGCGATCTTTGGCAGCAGATGTGACACTACTTCTGCCTTTCTTCCGCTAGATACCCGGAGAGGCCGGAGATTTTGGATCGGCAGGGATAGATAGTCATCAAGAGTATTTTCGGACACACATATGCCGTGGCAAAACGACTTACGTGTCCACACAAGGACTATCAGTCAGCAAACAAGGGATGAAAGACCATTGTCAATCCGAGTAGAAACACTATAGTTGCGTTTTTGATCAAAGTTTTGTTCGGCGTTAGCGTAGCCGGTTGCTTAATTTCCGTTTTCAAACGCCGTCGAAGTTCTTAATTAGTGTTTTTGCGACTCCGGCGATCCTTGCTCGGTTGATGTTTCTTCGACGATTCAAGCAAACTTCGAACTACATAGCTCACGAGGTTCGACGGTCAGAGTTTGAAGGACGAAGGAACGGTGACCGGCGACTAAAAACGGTAATTAAACAAAGACCTTTGAGGTTGAAGGTAACTTCAAACTTCGATCAAAAACGCAACTTTTGTGGTGCGAGGTGTCTTTTAAAGTTTAACTGAAAGGGTTTTAGATAGGACAATTTAGTTACTTACAGGACCGTTTAGTGACTTAAAGACATTTTTTAAAGACGTTTCATTTAAAGGCACAGAAAACTTGACTACGCAACTTTCGGCCATCAAACCGATCTGGGCGGCTTAGATAAAGATACAGGGACTTATTATCGACAGGACCCCCCTTCTTTGTTAGCTCGAACCGTTCCCAAAGCTAGCTGGCAGGCCCTTGCCCCTTATGCACTGTAATTGTGCACTTATGCTCTGTAAAAGTTCGCCTTTGGCCGTGTTTCAGCCATAGTATTGGGATAGTAGTCAAGAGGTCATGCGTTCGATTCCTACTCCCGGCACACAAACCTTTTGCTTTTTTTTCTACTAACTCAAAAGTCGAATTCTTGGAAACTGCCCGGAAACTGCAATGGTCGTAACGAGAATTTTTCTTATTCTCGATATCGACTCGCGTACATTCTTGATATGCCAGCTAGCTCCCCGAGTCCAGATTGAGTCAAGTTTTCTGTTCTTTTAAAGCACGAATAATCGACTTTCGAATAGAGTAATTTCCTCATCTGATTTGTATGCTCTATGCGCTTGCATCTATATTGTATGTTCAACGAAAACGATTTACGAAAAATAATTGTTCACGCAGTTAGCTACCTTCCGTAAGCTGATCACTGGCCACTGTAACACCGCGTATGTATTGATATTCTGAACGTCATTCTAGAGCAAATAGTGAAAAATAAAAAAATCACTTAACACAATCCCAAAAATGCAGTGCATTCAGTTAAATGATACACAAATAAGTGGCTTTTCAGTTAAACTTTAAGGGAACACATTTCACAGATATGCATACGGAAAAAAAAGTAGCCAAGCGGAGCGAGGCTCTGTCACTGCAACGCTTATTCAAAGCAGAAGGTTACCCCGTTACATTATCTAGACATGATTTACAGAGTGTGTATGCGCTGTTAACACAAAAAGCCAACCTACAATGGGCGCTCATTGGGCTGGGAAGGCGAGGGGTTACTCACACATCAAAGCGCAATTTCACAATTTTCGAGGTTACGTCACGAGTAGCCCAGTGATTGAACATTCCTATTAATTATAAACATCGAGTGATGGTTAAGAGTTTAGAAACCTCAATTCTTGAAAGGCGTAATTTTTCAGTGTGTTTTTTACGTTTCTTACATTTTTGTTGTTGTCTTTTCTTTCTTTGTTTTCGATTCTCTATTTAATCCATCTTCTTCTACATTTCTGCACCGATTGGATGATGCTACACGATGGGCAAAAAATATATAATTATAATCATTAAATGGACCCTTGCCAAGAAAGGCCAAAAAATCTCCACACAAAAATGACAGGTAATCTATTGATTAAATTAATCAATGGAAGTTATGACAATTTTGAAGTGACTGATTTAGCAAGATTCAGCATTAACCGTCATCATCGGGGGCACGCGTACAAACTTGCGAAATCAAGATTCGCCAAGGACGTTTTGAAGTGTGGTTTTGGCAACAGAATTGTTGATCCTTGGAACAGCCTTACCGAAGATGCGGTTAATGCTGAATCGATCAATAGTTTCCAGTACATTGTTGATGGGATTTTTAACTCTGATCAGTTCGACTACTCAAAATGTCTTAAGAGTTATTTAGAGGCGAAAGCCTTTTCTCTTGCTTTGTATTATTATTATTATTATTATCCATTTGCACCGACACACATGTAGTCTAGTTCAATGAAATATCCCTAATTATTATAAACATCTATGGATGGTAAAGAGGTTTTTTTTTTTAGCCAGATCTTGGCTGGTGCACGAAATGGAAACTTGCCAAGTTATTCATTTGCAGGTTCGCTTCCTTCCCCGAAGTTGACAGCCTGACAAGGACCCTTGCCAAGAAGGGCCAAATTATCGCTGCCAAAGCATCGTAGGTGACATATCCGTTTTATGCATTATTTGGGAATATGTTTCAAAGTGAACTTGGGCTCAAGGAATATTTTTGCCAAGAAGGGCCGAAAAATCTCCAAAGAAAATTACAGCTGACTTATCCATTTACAACGCAACTCATACATGCCCCACAGGAGGCACAAGCTTTGGTAACCAGCCGGAATGTCTACCATCAATAAAAGTTGCATTTTGCAGATACCATGGCATCTGTTACCACGGTAACTGGATCTGCAATTAGTCCTTTTTGCAGCAACCGTGGTATCTGATATACTCCACAAAACGACAACTGCCGAAATTGCGCTTTTCGAAGTCATCCCAAAAGAAAAACTGATATTCAGTCACATCACAAGTGCCAAACTGATACCACGATCAGTTACCACGGTCGGACCGTGGTATCTAAATATCAGATACCACGATAACTGCATAAACGCCTTTTGACAATGGTATCACATACCACGATAACTGCAAAAACGACTTTAGACTACCGACGACTTTAGATACGACTTACGACTTTAGATACCATGGTATCTGCAAAAACGCCACTAAAATTTATATTTTCTTCGATCGCTTCTCCTCCAGCCATTTGTGGATGGCTTCTTTTAGGTCAGGGCAGGGGATTACCTGATCGAGTGTTAGAGGGGCTCGGTTAAAGGGGTCACTCTGGTCGCTCAGTAGATGCCTGAAAGGACAGAACTTAGTTTAGTTCAAACTAACATCGTAAAATTATCTTACCCTACCAAACCAGAACATATGGGTAGCGTTCCAGCGACTTATTATTAGTTGCGATCGTTACTATTCTTGTTATTATTGCCGTTCCAGAGCCCGCCACAATAAGTAAATTGGCTCCTCCCACTTATTATTTTCGTTCCACGACTGCTACTATCGTTACAATTTACTTATGATGGTCACGAGCATGATAAGTGATAATAACTATTGGTTCTGCAGGAACTCGCGTAAGACTGATAACTACCGCAATACGGCGCTCGCCCCTTCTCTTATCATCGTAACTTGTAATAACTTCACTGGAACGCTACCACGATATTCTACCATTGATTATTATTTTCAATTTTCATCTGAGCGCTGGCTCACTCCCCAATTACCTCACATTTCTCTGGAATGTAATCCTAAAAATATATAGCAGTAAGCGCACTTAAAGTTTAACTGAACAGGCAACTTATTTTTACATCTTAGATTCAAATACATTGAATTATTACAACACCTATTGGGGATTTTCATTCTGTCCACAGTAGTCTTCAGTAGGGACGTTGGGAATGTGGACGCTTTCCCATGGTGAATCCGTCCACAATTCGCCCGCGAAAATCACTAAACTATCACTACACAAGACACCTCACTAGCTAGCACTAGTTTTTGGCACTGCAGACTGCAGACACTTCTTTGTTTATTTGATACACAATTTATTTACTCGTTTGCTCCTGGTGTTGTTGCCAAATGTTCCAGGCACCACAGAGATATCACAAAAACGGGAAGAGCGGCAAGCACAATGGGATAATCGATTATTTGGAAATATCAGAAAAACAAACTAACGCTTTTTCATCGGGTTTTCAAGATTATTTAAGCGAACAAGTGATGGGTAACTAGACTGTCGTATCCTAGCCCTTTTCGGTTAAACTTTAAGCTACGTTTACACGGAGGGTATTTACCCGTACTCCGCGGTTATTCTTCCCCGCAAAAGCAACAAATACCCGGGTATTTTGGACTTCGATTTCGCGAACTTTTTACCCGGGGATTTGTTTGTCGAAGGGTATTCTGTGACGTCAGCAATAACTTTGATTATGTCCGTATACGAAGTGATCCAAATGGACACATCTTGGTGTCCATTGTAGAGAGATATCCTCAGCTTTACAACCTTGGAATCTATCGCCAATGACGATATTCTCCCATGACAAATACCCGGGTACCGTGTGAACACTTCCCCCTCTCGTCTCCGGGGAAAAATACCCGCCTTGTTAATGAACCTTTTTATGCATGTTATGTATGTATATTCTTTATAACCCGTTACATTCAAACTGAACAAGAACGGAGTAAATGGAAGAAAAAGAAATAATGATCAAAAGAGAGAAACAACAAAATGTATTCTGCACTACAGATCAAGTAAAACACAAATGGCGAGTTAATCAGTGGTCATCCATTGGGCACAAAGTACTGGTAAGCATGGGTGTGCTGCCGTTCCAAGAACTTTCTGGACTAACTTATCTACACCTCGTTGGGTTCTACCAGGCTGAATTTTCTTATTAGGTACGTGTTGTGTGTCCACGGTGGCATTTTTAGCAAATATTTTAGGTAACGAAAATAAAGCGAACTGACTCGAGACTGCTCGGTAGTCGTGAATAGTTTCCAAAATGAAGCCAGATACAAAACGTAGTGTAGTGCCACAGCGCTGTAGAGTTTGGCGAGCAGACTGCATGAAAAGTGGACCTTGTTTTTCACTTTAGAATTCTTCAGCAGACACTGTGCGAATGCTCTGGGTTTATTGCCCTTTCTCTCTGACATAGAGTCGATAAAGAGGACCAACTGGTTCATTGCTCTCTCTCCCTGACACAGGGTCGATAAAGTTCAGGACCGACGGTTATATCGCAGAACTAGCTGGGTTAAACAGAATATAGCCCGCACAAGCGTTTTGCCGCAACGACACATATGCCCCCCCTCCCCCTAAGTTCACTACAATGTCACAAGTTTCATCTCAGATAGCACAAGGCTGCACAGTCTCAACAGATAACACTTGGGATGTTATCTGTTATGATTTGCAAACGTTATGCATAACCATCTATTCCCCCCTCCCCTCCCGTCTTCCGTGCGTCGGTCCGAGAGGAATACTGGCAATAAGTTTTCCCCATATCCCATTAATTCTTCTACCCAATTTTTACGTAGTTTCATTCCATCATTTATTTCTGGTAATTTCTTGTAAGTGTATTAGTTAATTTGTTTCTTGTGTGTCTGTGTATTTTATAAATTTGTATTCCTTTTCTAGCTTTTAGCTATTCGGATTAAACTTGATTGATTGATTGATTGATTGAAAAAGCATCTGATGACTTTCCGATATCATGATGACAGGCAAAAGTCAGCAGATGACTCTTTGCTGGTGTTTCGGCTGATCTTGCATGCATAATGTTTTAATGCGTAACGTTAGAACACCATAACAGCTAACATAATAAGTGTTATCTATCGAAACCACGCATCCTTCACTCCCGTCGTTCAAAACTCTCCGTATCTTTTGGAAATAAAATCCTGTCGAAGCTATTCACCGAAACATCCTCCCGCCCCAACATGAACCGGCTCGGGTAAGGTCAATAAGGCCATTTGCAGAGCCTGTACCGAAACTTCAACCTGTGACTGCTTCACATGCTCGATATGAGCTTAGTTTTGTGGCCTCGTTTGTTAAGATGTTTAATGTTTCAGTCTGCAAAACAGTTATTAATTGTATATATTGTACTTTTGTGTATGTTAATTTCGGCGTGTCGATTGACATACATGTTTATTTATTTGGCAACAAAAACTAATAATCGGCTCTGTACGTCGCATGTTTTTCGAATACAGTGAGCTGAATTGAATTGAATATTACATGCTACTTTTCAATTCAATTCAATTTGTTTATTACCCATCTCAACATAAAGGAGGGCGAAGCGCCCTAAAGATGGAGTAACAAACAAAATAAATACAAACAAGAGCTGTAAGCTCATATGGCACTTGCAAGGGTTAAGATGTTTTGATTGATCAAAAGTAAGTTTCGACTTTGCGGTAGAGATGCACACTCTAAGGGAGGTAGAACTTCATTTGTAAGCAAAACCCTCGAGGCAAAATTGATAATGGTCTGATGGGCATCATGAAAGTGCCTATATTGCTTAAAAGTATTTTTTTTGCTTTGCGGTCAGCTTGGTATTTAAGGAATAATCGGATTTGGGAAGCAGCAATTTCTAGGCATATGTTGTTGAATCTTTAATGTTCCAGCGAAGTTTCATCGTCCTAGCACATCTGGAAATACCTTAACTCGCGATCACCGGAATCCCAGACCTCCATCCCCCTCCAACTCCACCCACAATACCCGGAGCCAATCCGATTCTGTAAATGATTAATCCAGAGCATCTGTTTGTTATTCCGACGAAGTTCGATCCCCATCACACCAGTCTAAGCGGGTCAAGTATTCCCTCCCCCCAATCATTGTCGGAGTCGGTCCCAGATCACCAGAGACAAATGTCCTATGTTCAATTATTAAGTTCACTCGAATCCGATCACCCGTTCCAAAGTTACGCATGACTGAATATTCCGGATTCCCCTCCCTCCACTCCCCCTACCATTATCAGATCGACAATTTTTTTTTTTTTTTTGAAGTCAGTTTGATCGGGTATCTGATATGCCTGCCAAGTTTCATCGTGAAAATCCCCCCCCCCCCCCCCCTAAGTGTCCGGGTCCAGTACAATTGTCTGAACGATTTATCTAGAGCAGATGCTTGTTCTTCCCAACAAGTTTCACTCCGATCCCTCCATTCTAACCGTTTCTTGAAATTTACGGTCCCCCCCCCCCCCAACTCCCCCGGTGGCTACCGAATCCGGTCAAGACTTTAAAAGGGACATCATGGATATATAATCTATTCAGTTATTAAGTTTTATTACAATCAAATAACTATTTCTGGTCCAAGGTGGATAACTAAGAAGAAATTTCGCAAAACGAAAACACACTCCGCGGACAGATAATTTCTGAGATTCAGTAAAAACTGCCAGATGGGAGAAAGAGAAAGGAGATGGGGGACAGCTAGACTGTTATAAATTACGAAACTTCTGACAGTGACTTACCTAGCAATCGTTGACCTATCAATAACGTTTCTTGACGATGGCAGCATAACTGGTTCCAACATTAATGTTGACATAATGGGGTCCAAATACTCCTCAGGTGCCTGCGCTGCAATTTCGTCATCACTCTGCTGCTGGAATGCTGCGGTTTTCACGCGGAGCGCCACCTCTTGGAGTTCAGACACGAGGTCAAGTTTTCCCAACCGCGCTGTAAGAAAAGAGGACATCTGTTTATCCCAAGCTACTAGGCCCAAATTATCCAAGTAACTGTGTTGATTTGTGAAGTTTAGCGGTTTAATTTGTTACTATTTTTTTTGTTGTAATTCATGAAAATTTGACTATGAATGAATGAACGATTTATTTGCACACTAAACCCATCCGGCCATCATGCAAAAAACAAAACGTGAACAGTCTTACATGCGTATATACACACTAACACACTCTTAATATTTTTAATTTACTCTGAATACTTTTATTAACACTAAAAACACAACTTCCCAATCAGAAGAAATCTTTCCGGTGTTTAAAAGCTAACCTGAGGAACTTCCCAAAATTTCTTGTTTCTTTAAAATCTTTACTTCTCATCATTTAATAATCAATTTCTTATCAGTCCCCCCAACCCCAAAAATCTCCTCTTAGTCCCCGTAACTCTCTACATTCACACAAAAGGTGGCATATATCCTCATTCATTTCTCCACACGTAGGGCAGAAGTTAAAGCACAATTGAATATAATATGTTTGACAAGAGAAAAAATATTCGGTTTTTTCTTAAAGGACAACTGAATGAAGAGTACCAAGTATCATCCCTATCTGTATGACTTCCGTTAACATTGCCTTCAGAAAACCCAATCCAAATACGAAATAGTGTTTCCAAGCTATGATTTTTGCTCCATTTTGAATCTGTCCTTATTTCAGTACGGAACAATTTTAAAAATGAACAAATGCCTCCAATCAACCCTTCTTCTGGAATATTTGTTAACCAGTTAAGCCCAAACGTATATCTAGAAGAGATTCCAATACGATCGGGCCAGCGCTGTAAACAAATTTGAAAGAATTGCGCTTTTACTCTTAGAGTCTGCATGTGCCAACCTCCAGAAAAGAACATCCCTATTTTGAAAAGGTCACGCTCAGGAGAAGAATGCTCTCCGTCGCCATGTCTGTAAATGCATTCTCCATGCGGTGTGTTCAAGTATGGTTTCATTGTTCAGGTGTCCTTTAATACCGTAAGGAATATTTTTAAAGAATAAAGACTGATTGATTGAACTAATAATCGAGTAGGACAACTGTCACCTTGTCACAGATCCCCATGTCAATAATAATTTATTTTGTTTATTTATTTGAGTCAAATCCCGACCGACTAGGGCCATAATTTTCCGAAAAGACATTGGAAAATGGAGCTTGAAAAACCGGATAGTTGAATACTGGAATAATCTCCCCGAAAATGTCGTAAATGCCGAAAATATCAATCATTTTAAAGCAGGCGTGGATCGTCACCTGGCTGAAATTAAATTTAGTGTACACAGTGTCTCGAGAAATTAACAGAGGCGAAAGCTTTTTTACTGCAGTTATATATATATATAATACATACAAATTAAACCGTGACACTTTTAACACCAAGTTGGGTTGACGAACCCACGAACATACTCTATATGACTAAGTAAAAAATTCGCCAGTGATCCAAAGGAACAATGAGAAAAGTCTCACTAACAGCTCAAACACAATAGCTCAAATCCACGGCGATTTTGCATCGGCAAGGAGAGTTAGTCATCAAGAGTTTAAGTGGTAGGTAGCGGTGCTGTCGACCGCTACTACATGTTTACCGCCACCTTTTGATTCAGGTAGCGCAGGTAGCCAGTGCAGGTAGTTTCAGATTTTATTCTTTAAATGCAAAACGGGTGTTGACCGTCACCCAGGAAATCTTACGTCCCCAAGAGGATCTTCCAGAGGGAAGGGTCAAATCTTGTCTGACCTAATATTTTGATGGGGTGTCCAGCGGCAACCGTAGTGAGTATCAGGGCGATTAAGGGATTCTTGATGACTAACTCTCCTTGCTGATGCAAAATGGTCGTGTACCAAGCGGAAGAGCCGGAAGCGGCACCACAGCTGTCCCGAACGAGCGCCGTGATCGGTTGACACATGATTTGAGTTGTTGAGTTTGAGTAGTTCCGGAGACCTTTTCTCGTTCTTCCTGAGGATCACTGGCGTATTTTGGACTTCGTCATATACAGTATTATCAGTCACCAACTGGTCTAAAATTTGCAGAACCCCAACTGGTTACAAGAGAAATAATCCTAGAATTTGTTAAACAAAGAGTGTGAAAGAAAATGACGTTTACATTGTTTACGGTTTCTCATTTCGGCGCAACAACAGGAAGAATGACAATAGTTACTGTTGCTTGACAGATATCTGTAAGGCCGGGGTCCTTTTACGTGGGAACGGAGAGTTCATCGTTACTAAGCCCCTGACTGCGCCCATAACCAAATTGTCCAAACCAGAACTACCATCCGGCAACGAATTCGTGAAGAAGTGACAACTCACGTTCAAGCAGTACGGTTTCCTTAACTGGACCGAGAATAAATAATTATTTGAAATATCTTCCATCTAAGCTACACTCTTCCTTCTTTGACCACTCTATTCTATTTATATCTGGTGTTTATCCTGTTTTAAAGAACAAGACCAAAGGTTTCGATGGGATCCCAAAAATCTAATATTTGATCCAGACAATTGCGAACGAACTACCATACCTGTCCAAAAAAAAAAAGGTCAGAAACGAATTCAGCGTATCACCTTATCTGTATAAAGAACATCTCATCAACTTCAAGTAAAAGTTCAACTTAATCCGGTTTCAACCGGATTCCAAACGAACTATATGTCAAGGTAAAACAAGACCAAAGGTGTCGATGGGATCCCAAAAATCTAAGATTTGATCCAGACAATTCGGTCTTGTCTTCGTCAGGCTAATCATCAGAGAAAACCGAGTTCAGATATTCTATCTACCTATCTATACCTCTATAAGCCATATCTATTTTGACGATATTGACCGAAACTTCCTGCTTTACTACTGCCAAATTTGCGGTTTCGCCCGAATTCCCAGCGAACTACTAATCCAGCAAAAAAAGAAAAATTCAGAAACGAAGCCGGCGTATCTCCTTATCCCTATAAAGAAATCTAATCAACTTTAAATACAATTTTGACTTAAAAAAATGCGGGTACAACCGGATTCCGGACTAATTATACGTCCGGGTAAAAAATGATCATTATATACAGACTCAGCGTCTCTTCTTACTCCTAAATATATCATCTAATCAACTTCAGATAAAGCTTTTACTTTTAACATATTTTCCGGTTTTGGCCGGATTACAGGCGAACTAGTTGTCCGGCGAGAAAATGGTTTTCACGATCGGGTTCAGCATGTCTTCTTACCCATAAATCAAACATTTAATCAACTTCAAATGAAACTGTTACTTTTAACCAACTTTCCGGTTTTGGCCGGATTCCGGACGAACTGCTTGTCCGGCGACAAAATGATTTTCACTATCATGCTCAGCATGTCTTCTTACCCCTAAATCAAACATTTAATCAACTTCAAATGAAACTTTTACTTTTAACCAACTTTCCGTTTTTTGCGGATTCCGGACGAACTACTCGTCCAGCGAGAAAATGGTTTTCACCATCGTGCTCAGCATGTCTTCTTACCCCTGAATCAAACATTTAATCAACTTCAAATGAAACTTTTACTTTTAACAAACTTTCCGGTTTTTGCCGGATTCCGGACGAACTACTTGTCCGGCGAGAAAATGATTGTCACCGCAGCATGTCTTCTTACCCCATAATCGACTATAACATTAGCTGTTTACAAATATTTTGTTTGTCCCTTAAATTGAACCCCCTCCCCCACCCCCAAATATAGGGCTACAGAGCCTATCTACGAACTCGACCTTACCCTTGACCCAAACAGTCCTCATACCAAGTTTCATCAAAATATCTCATTCCCTTCGAGAGTTATCGTGCTTACAGACGGACGGACGGACGGACAACTTTTGCGATGTCATAGGTATCCCTCCACTTACGTTTTGGGATCCCAAAAAAAGATTGTCATATACAGATTCAGCGTGTTTTCTTACCCCTAAATCTGTCATCTAATCAACTTCAAATAAAACTTTTGCTTTTAACAAATTTTCCGGTTTGGCCTGATTCCGGACGAATAAGTTGTCCTGGTAGAAAATACTGTTCCCATAAGGGTTCAGCATGTCTTCTTGCCCCTTAATCGAACATCTAATGAACTGAAAACAACACTTTTACTTTGGACAAACTTTCCGGTTTTGGCCGAATTCCGGGCGAACTACTTGCCCGGCGAGAAAATGGTTTTCACCATCGTGTTCAGCACGTCTTCTTATCCCGTAACCGAACATCTAATCAACTTCAAATAAAACTTTTACTTAACAGACTTTCCGGTTTTGGCCGGATTCCGGGCTAACTACTTGTCCGGCGAACAAATGTGTTTCAGCATCATGTTCAGCATGTCTTCTTATCCCTAAATCCAACATCTAATCAACTTCAAAGAAAACTTTTACTTTTAACAAACTTTCCGGTTTTGGCCGGATTCCAGGCGAACTACTTGTACGATGACAAAATGGTTTTCAACATCGTGTTCAGCATGTCTTTTTACCCCATAATCGACTATCACATTACATGTTTAAAAATATTTAATTCGCCCCTTAAATTAAACCCCCTCCCCCACCCCTAAATGTAGGGCTACAGAGCACATCTACGAACTTGACCTTACTCTTGACCCAAACAATCTTCACACCAAGTTTCATCAAAATATCTCATTCCCTTCGAGAGTTATAGTGATTACAGACGGACAGACGGACGGACAGACGGACAACTTTTGTGACGTCATAGGTATCCCTCCACTTACGTTTTGGGATCCCAAAAAGGATATCAAAGCTATGCGATCCTCTTACTGTCGTTTTTGTAAATTTCTTCCTTTTCTACCTCCTTGTCAAAGACATTCTAAAATTATTAGTAAGTACTCGCTATCGGATATCACGGAGAAATTACCTGTTCTCCACAGAAAACTGTCCAAAGCGGCGCACGCGCGTCTGTCGCCCTCTCATGGGCTTATTCGTCGGCTTGACTCTTGAGTAAATTTTGTTTGTATGTGTTGTGTTTTCCCTAATTATGTCTTATGTACTCACTGTTTTCATCTTGTACGATTTGTGGGTTCGTCGTATTACTTCGGATTAACGCAGAGTTAGCGTTAGTGGCGGTCAACACCCTCTTGGCATTTAAGGATCTGGAATCTGCACCAGCTACCCGAACTACCTGCACTAATGAGTTGGCGGTGAACATATGGTAGTGGACCTACCAAAATATTTGACCCGACCCTCTCACCCAACTGATCCTCTTGATGATGCAAGAGTTCCTGGGAAGCGGTGGAACACGGTAGCGGCGGGCCACCCACTTCAACTGGTAAGATTCTCTCCTGACTTAATTATTATTGCCCATTAGCTGCGTTCTTTGCACTACAGGCAGTCTCTGGTGCTTTGTCACCGGTGTCCGGTTCTTCTCTTGTAACGCGTTTTTTAGTTCACCGGTGCGTGCAAAAACGGCATAAATTTTGGGTTTTGCGCAAAATCCCATCAATTGACGAAAACTTCCTAACTTCTCGGTACAGCCGGGCTCCGGAACAGGTTCTGGTTAGTCCGCACCGGTGAGATAAAACCGGACACTGGCTAGTTCGAAAACGGGTTATAAGACTGTTGAGTAGTCACCGCTGGATGCAAAAATGCCTTATAAGAATAACCGGAGACCACCGGTGAGAACTCCCGTGACGAAGAACGCAGCTATTATATTGCACAACTGTACGAAAAGGTGGAGGATTAAATAAGAAAAAGAAAAAAGGAAAAGTTGAAAGAAGGAACATAAACAACAGTAACAGAAAACTTGAACTCAAAGTCTTCACTGAAGAATTGCGCTATATAAAGCATAAGTCTATAGAGGGTAACTGGGAAACAAAGCAAGCTATGGAGCAAATAGAAGATTGAGTCACTAGAAGGATGCCAATCAAGAAAATTTGGCTATTAAACGATTACACGAAGTAATTTCGAAAGGGGTCCATCAAGGCAACATAACCTATGAGCAAAACCTGTTTGATTTCAATGCGAAACCAGTCCAGGAGACCCTGGGGAATGTGTGAGAGTTTTTACAACTGAAATAAAACCTCGAAAATTAAATAAATAAGAACTTTTACCTGCTTTGGGGTATCACTGCCAGATGAAACATAAAGGCTCCAAAAATTTCGGGCCCCTGTTGCATGTTGACTTCTGATACAAACCATTTCATTACAGAACAAAAGAACTTTTTTTAGCTGACATGAAGCCAAAAAATCACTTTCGTGCCTTTTTCTACCCATTTGGTAATCCGGTACTGATTCTTATGATGTGTAAATGTCCTGGTAGACATAAAAGATGCGCGATAGAGACACATCTTATGTGATAATCTGCAGGAAAGCGCGAAGCCTAGACACTGAAGTGGCAGAAAATATTTCGAAATGAAGTTCATCATCATTTCATCCCTGGAAAATAACAGGGCATTTGTTGGCCATACCCTTCAATCAACCAATCAACATTTTATTTCCGCCAAAGATAGCGAGTAAAAAAGAAATTAATAGACACTGACAAATTTCGGCTAAACACTATAACTCAAGAACTGCCAAAAGATAGCCTAACTACACTGACGAACCTAACTACCCGAATGCCCTATTTTGCCTTATGTGTGGTGAAATTGATGAAAATCAGTTACATTTTATGTGCGAATGTGGTGAGTTGGGGGATTAAGGGAGGAAATGTTTGGGAAGAGTGCTTTACGGGAAGGGTTAGTAGATCTGATTGGAGATAAGTGTTTCACAGTAATGAGAAATTTGGCGGTGTTCGTCCGGTTGGCAGCGAAGCATCGGGAGGATCTGATGTAAGTGTTATTAAGCAATATCTAAGATTTTCACTTTTTTGTTCTTGTTGTTTTGTTTTTCTCGTACGTGATTTTTTTGTGGTAGTTGCTATGGCCAGTTGGCTTTTTGCAGTAAATTTCATATCATATCATATGGCATCCCACATGAAGAAAATTAAAATAAAACTTCCTAAATTAAGCGACGGTTGAATATACTTGGCGTTTTTTTTTTTAAGTTGGAGTATTATTTCTAGATGAGCCATTTATTCTCTCCCCCTCCCGTCGTCCATACGTAGGTCTGAAGGCAGGCAACGCTGGCAGTCGCTTTAGGTATAATATAATAAAAATAATATAACTGCAGTAAAAGGCTTTCGCCTCTATTAATTTTTCGAGACACTAAGTAAGTAAGTAAGTAATTTATTTATAACCCGCCGTTTTCAGAAAGCGGAGTAAATGGAAAATAAATAAAACACATAAACATACATACACACTGTGTATGTATGTTTAATGTTTACTAATGTATGTTTATTGTTTACTGTATGTATGTTTACTGTGTAAACTAAATTGAATTTCAGCCAGCTGACGATCCACACCTGCTTTAAACTGATTGATATTTTTTATCATTTACGACATTTTCAGGGAGATTGTTCCAGTCTTCCACTATCCGGTTTTTGAAGCTCCATTTTCCATTGACTTTCCGGGATTTCTCACCACGAACTTTCAAGCTGTGTCCTCTGTGACCGTTGTGACTGAAAGTGAGGACTAATTTATGTTTTTGTTTACTTACTTAGAACACTTTCAGCTTGTTCGAACAACTGAGGACTGTAGCTTCTGCCATCTGCTGATATTGCTGTGCAAAACTTCAAATTTCTTCCTAGATTGCTGTATATCCGACAGATAAGTGTGACGACTTCGGCTGGCTTGAACTCGTACTTTTCGAAGTCCTTCGCCTGGAAAAGTGAAGCAAAGTTGTATACCATTGTGGGTAGAGTTTTAGCGCCAAACTTTGGCAGCACCTAACCTGGAGCGTGTTCCACCTTTCTTACAATTGTAAATATTGGTTACTATTTTTGTTCCAAGCTCGCGAAAAGTTCCGTAGTAACATAGTTACTAGAAAATGCGTCCCAGTCTTGACGACAAGAACCAGAAACCATGACATCATCCGTGGTTACTACGTAGTTAGGGTGGAACAAGACCTTCTGGTATGCGGACATACCGTAAGAGTGTCAGTCGTGGACCTGAGCAACCAATTCACAATGTCGGCAAACTGACATCGACATTTTGATGTTTTATTTGCGATTCTCGGTTCATTAGTTGCGTGTTTATAAAAACAGATATCCAGTTACATCACTAAGTGCTAAACTACTGTCTCTCCAATCTGACAAAATTTGATGAAAGTGAGACGACTTCTCAGATACCACGACCAGTTACCACGGTCGGACTGTAGTATCTGAATAACTGATACCACGATAACTGGCAGATACCACGATAACTGCAAAAATGCCTTTTGATCGTAGTATCAGATACCACGATAACTGCAAAAACGACTTTCGACCGTGGTATCAGATACCATGGTACCTACAAAAACGCAACTATTGTGAGCGTTCGATTCATCCCGATCGGCTGTGCAGTCGACATAAAGTTGACTTTTAACAAACGAGAAGAATTCGCCATATTCCAGTTCGGCGATTCCAAGCGGAATAGTTTATGTTACAACAATAATAATAATAATAATATATTGCAAAACAAACAAGGCCACAAAGCCTCTACAAAGTTTTTTTAAAACATTTAGAGCGTGTTCCTGCTTACCGTAGTTACTACGCACTATGCACGAATTTTGGCATCTTCGCGTCAAGGCTGGAACGCATATTTCTATTTTCATCAAATATCACTCCACGGGTTCAACCAGCCAATCACGTTACAGACATCCGTAGTTACCACGCTTACTACGCTCACGAGCATGGTAAGCAAATCGTTACTTTTAGTCGCTATTTCGAGAAGGTAGGAACGGTTAGCGTAGTAACTTTTCGTGAGGTTGGAACAAAAATAGTAACTAATAGTTACTATTGTTAGAAGGGTGGAAGGGTCATACATTTGGGAAAGAAACATTTCGTCAATTTCTTTCTTAAATCGGCTCAGTGATGGAGAGTTTGCTGTTTCTTCGGGCAGTTGATTCCAATGGGGCGGCACGCGGTTTTTGAACCTCCACCGACCAATATCTTAGCAGAACCTCTCTGCGGTGAGTTTGAGGCTATGACCACGTAAGCTGTTAGAGTTGAAGTTGGGGATGTCAAATCCCTCTATGCCTTATTTAAAATCAAGACCAAAGGTGTCGATGGGATCCCAAAAATCGAAGATTTGATCCAGACAATTCGGTCTTGTCTTCGCCAGGCTAATCATCAGAGAAAACCGAGTTCAGATATTCTATCTACCTATCTATACCTCTATAAGCCATATCTATTTTGACGATATTGACCGAAACTTCCTGCTTTACTACTGCCAAATTTCCGGTTTCGCCCGAATTCCGAGCGAACTACTAGTCCAGCAAAAAAAGAAAAATTCAGAAACGAAGCCGGCGTATCTCCTTATCCCTATAAAGAAATCTAATCAACTTTAAATAAAATTTTGACTAAAAAAATATGGGGGTACAACCGGATTCCGGACAAATTATATGTCCGGGTAAAAAATGATCATTATATACAGACTCAACGTCTCTTCTTACCCCTAAAGATATCATCTAATCAACTTCAGATAAAGCTTTTACTTTCAACATATTTATAATAGTAAAATAAATCCGCAGGTTGCAGAAAATCTGCAATCTGCAATCTGCTTCACAGGTAATGGAGGTTTTGCATATATATATATATATAGATATATATATAACTGTAAGAATGAATGAGTGTATTCCCAAACAAGAGCTGAAAGCTCATATGGCACCTGCAAGAATAGGGAAAATGTTGCCGGGAGTTTTTTGTTTAGGAATTTTGTACAGTGTCGAATATTATTTTATTATACACTAGTAAGTAAAAAGTACTATAAAAGGCATTTCTCGAACTCCTCTTCTTCGTTGGGCGGTTCAATGGTCTTCAACAAGGTTTCGACATTTATATCAAGTACGTTTCTTCTATGAATTGTTGCTGCGTAATTTCCCGTTTCGAGGAGACGGACCTCTGCTTAGTCTAGGGTTTCGCCTGCTAGTAGCTAGAAGGCGTCGTTTGATAAAAAGTACTTTTCGACCTTGCGGTGAAGATGCGCACTTTAAGGGAGCTAGAACCTCATTTGTAAGCAAAACCCTTGAGGCAAAAATGGTAATGGACTCATGGGGATCATGAAAATGCATATTTTGCTTAAAAGTATTTTTCTTAAGTTGCGGTCATGATTGGTACTTTACGAAATGTTCGGATTTGGAAAGTGGCGATTTCTAAGCCAATCTTGTCGAATTTCTAATATTCCAGCCAAGTATCATCGTACTAGCACACCTGGAAGTACCTTTACTCGCGATCACCTGAATTCTGGACTCCCCCCACAGTCGCCTGAGCCAATCCGGTTCTGTAAATGATTTATCCGGAACATCTGTTAGTTATTCCCACAAAGTTCCATGCCGATCTCTCCAGCCTAAGCCGGTCACGTATCCCCCCCCCCCAGTTCTTTTCGGATCCGTTCCGGACATGAAAAAGATCACCAGAGACATGTCCTCTGTTCAATTACAAAATTTCACCCGTTCCAAAGTTACGCACGACTCAATATTCCGGATTCCCCCTTGCTCTACTACCCCACGACTATCGGATCGAGTAAATTTTTATTTACAAGTCAGTTTGAGAGGGTCCCTGATACGCATCCCAAGTTTCGTCGTGAAAATCCCCAGAATCGCCATCCCCGGAATTCTGGGAAACACCCCTCCTCCCCCCCTCCCCCAATGTGTCCGGACCCCGTCCAAATGTGTAAACCATTTATCTGGAGCAGATGCTTGTTATTTCCAGCAAGTTACACTCCGATCCTTCCATTCTAACCGTTTTTGGGGATTTCCGGTTACCCCCCCCCCCCCCCCCAACTCCTCCATAGCTGTCGAGTCCAGTTCGGACTTCAAATGGAACATCAACAATATTTCATTTATTCAGGTATTAAGTTTCATTTCAATCCGACCACCCGTTCGAAAGTTACACACCACTCAATTTTCCGGATTCCCCCCCCTCCACTCCCCCCCCCCCCCCCAGATGGTCGGATCGGGAAACGGATTATTTCCAGGTTGGTTTGATCGGGTCCCTGATATGCCTGCCAAGTTTCATCATCCTAGCACCCCCTAATCTATATCAACCCCTACTAAGGTTCAACAACATATTATACCAGCCCCTTCGACCTTCGATTGCTCTAGCTCTCTCCGAACGAATTTAAGCAAAGAATGACTCATCCACGGGCAGAGCTATACTAGTGTGAAGAAAGGGGTAGGGGTTTGACAAAAACTAGAAAAAGCGTGTCAAGAGATTTCGGGTGTCCCCCTCCAGCCCCCCCCCCAGTTATCGGATCCGATCCGAATTTGACAATGAACATCCAAGACACTTCTTCTTGATACCTAACAAGTTTAATGCATGCCCGATTATCCGTTCCAAAGTTATGAATGTTACTAATTTCCGAATTCACCCTCCACCATTGATGGTCGGATCGGGGAAGTGATTATTTCCAAGTTAATCCGGTTGGGTCTCTGATATGCGTGCCAAGTTTTATCGTCCTAGGTCATGTGGAAGTGCCCAAACTAGCAAAATGCGGACAGACCGACAGACATTACGATTGCTATATGGCACTTGAGTAAGCTCAAGTGCCATAAAAAGCCCTATGGGCCAAAGCGGGGCAAAATATAAAAATAAATAAGCACTCCAACTGCAATGTACCAGTCCAAATATTCAACATAATTCTAATAACTAAATAAATATCAATCAAACTAATACCTATCCCTACTACAACATCACCGTACAATAAAAGGTTCACGGTGCTCCATGACAACCTTCAGGAATCTACCCAACCGACGCAACTCTTGGAGCACATTGCTACCCATCAAATCTTTCAGAGACCCCCCCCCCCCCTTGGAACTATTAAGCCATATACAGAACAATCTCAAATCACAAAACCATACCAAAAACAACCTCAATTTTTCTCTCATTCCTAACTTAATATCACCTACGGAATCTCTTTTTCTATCATATTACTAAAAGAAACTATGGGCCTAGGAGACGTAGACTTTAGGATACCGAGAAGTAGCCCCCCCCCTCCTAAAAAGAGAACCCCTAATTTTAGAATGCTTCTCACACCTCAAGAGAACATGGCCCAGCCCCTCATCACTCGAATTACAAAAAGTAGTAGAAAGTCTCAGTAATATAAAGTGAAAGTTACCCAATTCCCTATGAATTCGACTTTTTAGTATGTCTACACAAGCGTTGATTGTGAGACAATTGGGGACTAACAGAAACTAGTCCACCTTTATATTTTGTTTAAGTTGACAGTCCTATGTTATCATGTTGTGAAACAGATATTCAGGAATAAATGCGATGACTGATTGATTGATTGAAGCGCTAAACTGGAATAAGGCGAATAATCAGTCGTCCCTTTGTTAAAAGAGAAAAACCTGAAAGTTCGAAGACCAAAAGAGGGTTCTCGCGAGATTCCGGATTCACTTTCGAGCGAGCCTAGCACATCGCGAAAACCGTAGGAAAGCGAATCCTGGAATCACTTTCCCGCTGGACTGATATATGCTTCACTGGAAATTCCTTAAATCCTCATTTATTCTAACGAAGTCACCCTTAATGACGCCTGCCGCGTTTTTTTCTATTTGCTGTTGTCACTTCCACACTTTCTAAAGTCCCGCCGAAGCATTTTAACTTTCCACGGAGTTTTTCACGAACCTTCTGGAATCACTTTCCGAGAAAGCTGCTTCGGTTTTCAAAGCGCGAAAACCGAGCGAGAAGTTTGGCAACTTTCCAAAGTAGCGCGAAAGCTACTTGAATGATTCCGACTTCGCTTTTCAGCTTGCAAAACCCTTCCTCAAACAAAACATACCAGGGAACACCACTGGTTAACCGGCGTAAGGTAAATCGAATGCGGCTCTAGGCACTTTCGTACGTATTACGAAGACTGTAACTGTGTATGAAGTTTTATTAAGTGTATTAAGTTTTTCCCATATCCCGCTAATTCTTCTACTCAATTTTTGCGTAGTTTCATTCCATCATTTATTTCTGGTAATCTCTTGTAAGTGTATTAGTTAATTTGTTTCTTGTGTGTCTGTGTATTTTGTAAATTTGTATTCCTTTTCTAGCTTTTAGCTATTCGGATTAAACTTGATTGATTGATTGATGAAGCTGCATTCTCAACCTGAGCCTCGTTTTTGTTGCATGCTGCAGGTCCACTTCTCGGCCGATTCCGGACTGATTCTTTCTATATCCGTTTTTGCACTGCAGCGCTTCCCAGGAAGATGGCAGCGCTTCTCGAGAATCACGGACTTGCTCCCCGACCAAGTCCGTGCTTCCCTGCAAGATGCTGTAGCGCTGCCGCTACAACCAAAAAGAAAGTGAATCCAAAAACGTATATTGTACAAAAGCAAGGAAGTGCTACAGCAGCGATGCGGCAGCGCTATTGTAACAAAAACGAGGCTCTGATGTTACGGCGAGGGGTGTATTAGACCGCACAGAAGATGGTTAGGATGGCACTACTACACATGCAGAACTTCAAGGGTTGAAACTCCTGACAGTGAAGGAATAAGCTTCGGGATCTTCCGCAGGAGACGGTAGAAACCATCGCTAGTCGCTGTTCTGTGTGTCTGACCGACTCGGTAAGGGAAAACTGTTGCACCGCCCCACTGAAAATCTTATGAGCGGAGTTTCAGGAGTTTTATTTTCAGGCATCTGAAACTACCGCAAAAAACAGCCGAAACAGCGTTTCCACGAGTTTCCGCTGGTGAGTCGAACGTATCGCACACTTCCGTTTCAGAAATGTGTGGAACACAAATATACCGTGGAAAAACGCCTTTAGTCTATCCTTAAGGCGTATTCTCGCCGTTCCCCGAGGACTCCTCGGGGAATCGAAGGGAACGGCGAGAATAGAGGGAGTCACTCCACGCGGACTCCGCGTACGGAAAACAAAGAGAACATAGGGAATGCTTGCAAAATAGATCTTATTCGAAAACAATATAGGCAGTTGACGAAATTAGTCTGGATCCATTTTACTTTTGGTTTTGTTTATTCTGATTGTTTTCATTTTATTTTACCTTGCACCAACACCAGCAAAAATTGATTCCCCTCCAAATCTGAAAGGGAGTCCTTTTTGATGATGGTGATGATAGTCGGAGCATTCACCGTCCGTGGGGCTCGCGAGAATACGGGGAGTGAGTCCCCGGGACAAACAAAAACGCGGGGACTCCTCAAGTGGAGTCCTCGGGGATCGGCAAGAATACGCCTTTAGAGTCCGTGTGACCAAATTCAGCTTGGATTACCCCCCCCCCCCCCCTACAGTAGGATGACCCATACCGAGCAATCCGGCGAATAATTCGGGATTGGCCGGAATTCATTTACCTTAAAATCCCGGTTCTTAGGTCCGACAAGGTTCAGTAGAAAGAAGTTCAGCATCGACGCAATTCGATCCACCAACATTGGCTGATAAAAAATCGTTTTAATTTCAGAGGTCAGCATCGTCAGCATCTTAATAGTCGCCAAGCCCAAATGATTGTGGAACCGTGCCAACATCCCCATATGCTGGAACATACCCTCCCGCTGCTGCCTCTGATTCGCTGGAACGCTGGGCCAATCACCGGTATTTCTGGAAAAAAATAAGCCTTAAAGTTAAACTGAAAAGCAAACTTATTTGTTTTATCATTTAACTGAATACACTGCATGTTTTGGATTGTGCCTTAAAGTTTAACTGAAAAGCAAACTTTTTTTTTATGATTCAACTGAATACACTGCATGTTTTGGATTGTGTTGAGGGATTTTTTTATTTTGAACTATTTGCTCTAGAATGACGTTCAGAATGTCTACGGTCCAACGCAAATTTCTACAATGACGCAGAAAAATTAAATCTCAATACACACGCGGCGTTTCAGTGACCAGTGATCAGCTTACGGAAGGTAGCTCACTGCGTGAACACTTGTTTTTCGCAAATCGTGTTCGTCGAGCATACAACATAGATACAAGCGCATACAGGGGCGTCCCGACACCTTCCTGATGAGGGAGGTGCAGCTTCAGAATTTTACCGGAATTTTTCGAGATTTTACCGGAATTTTTCGAGGTTTTACCGGAAATTCTCCGTAGCGATAATCTCTGCGGAAACTCTAGAATACTGTTGTGTTCTGACTTAGATTATGTGTTGTAAACAAGAGCAAACAAAAAAAGGCTCGTTAACACTTGAAACAAAACAAAAATCTGACATTCAACACACCCTACACATTTACTCGTCGCGTATTAACCATTTTCCGGTTGTCCACAACACAACCTGTTTCACACTCATCAACTAGGTCTGTTTCACATGCTATTAGTAGCAGACTTTAAAGACACTGGTCAGCCATTGTTGAAGGCACGGTGGTCTTAAACAGCTTCATCTTGCTAAAAATTCGTTCCCCTTTTGCTGAGGTAATAGGGATTGTCTTGGCCAGCTTGAACGCTTTCCATACTAGTGGTAAGACGTCTTTCAGTTGACAAGAGACCTCGACTGTGTCTTCAAACTTTTTGTTTATTTCGAGGCTCTCCCGGCAACTTTCTCCATCATCTCGAAACAAAGCTAACTCGTTTTTGAACTCTACTCGGTTCACCCGTATCACCGGAAAGGAGTTGCGAAAGCTGACGACGATTTTTGGATTTAGATTCAGCCAAATTCCGGTAGAATCTCTGAGGTAAACTCCGGTAGATTCCCCGAGACAATTTCCGGTACATTCCTTGTGAAAGATATCGCACAAATTCCGGCGAAATTCCGATAGATTCTTTGAGCCAAATTCTGGTAGATTCCGTGGGGAAAATTCCGGTAGATTACCTGAGACAAATTTCGGTAGATTCCTTTTGAAGATTTAGCGTAGATCATAAGCAAAATCCGGTAGGTTCCCTGAGCCGAATTCTGGTAGATTTGGTGGGATGAATTCCGGTAGATTCCCTGAGACAAGTTCCATTAGATTCCTTGTGAAAGATTTCGCACAAATTCCGATAGATTTCCTGAGCCGAATTTCGTAGATTCCGAGGGGTAAATTCCGGTAGATTCCCCGAGAAGAGTTCCGGTAGATTCCTTGTGAAAGATTTTGCACAAATTTCGGTTGACTCCATGAGCCGAATTTCGTAGATTCCAAGGAGTAAATCCCGAGGGGTAGGTTCCTTGTAAACTATTACACAAATTCCGGTAGATTCCCTGAGCCGAATTCTGGTAGATTCCGTGGTGTAAATTCGGGTAGATTCTCTGAGACAATTCCGGTAGATTCCTTGTGAAAGATTTAGCGTAGATTCAATAAGCAAAATCCGGTAGGTTCCCTGAGCCGAATTTTGGTAGATTTCATGGGGGGAATTCCCTTAGACAAGTGCCGAGAGATTCCTTGTGAAAGATTTCGCACGAATTCCGGTAGATTCCCTGAGACGAGTTCCGGTAAATTCCTTGTGAAAGATTTTGCGAAAATTCCGGTAGATTCCCTGAGCCGGATCTCGTAGGTTCCTAGGGGTAGATTCTTGTAGATTCCCTGAGACAAGTTCCGGTAGATTCCTTGTGAAAGATATCGTAAAAATTCCGGTAGAATCCCTGAGCCGAATTCTGGTAGATTTCGTGGGGTAAATTCCGGTAGATTCGCTGGGACAAATTCCGGTAGATTCCTTGTGAAAGATTCAGCGTTGATTCCATGAGCAAAATCCGGTAGATTCCCTCATCCGAATTTCGTAGATTCCGAGGGGAAATTCCAGTAGATTCCTTGCAAAAGATTTCACACAAATTCCGGTACGAACTTCGTACATTCGAGGGTAAATTCCGGTAGATCCTGAGACAATTTCCGGTAGATTCCTTCTGAAAGACTTTGCACAAATTCCAGTAGATTTTCTGAGCCAAATTTCGTCGATTCCGAGGGGTAGATTTCGGTAGATTCCCTGAGACAAGTTCCGGTAGATTCCTTGAAAGATTTAGCGTAGACACCCAGAGCAAAATCCGGTAGGTTCTCTGAGCAATAATCCGGTAGATTCCCTAAAATCATCAAGTTCAGGTGAATTTCACAAATTTTAACTTGCGCGGCTTCGAGCCGAGCTTTCCCACAAGCTTTCGGGGGGGGGGGGGTGTCGGGGGGTGCAGCCCCTGAGCGTATAGAGCATACAAACCAGACAAGGAAATTCCACTATTTGAAAACCGATTATTCGTGAATAGCGGAGCAACCAAGTAACGCATTTTCGCCGGGTTTTCAAGCTTCTTTAAGCGAATAAGTGATGGGTAACTAGATTGTCCTATCTAAGACCTTTTCAGTTAAACTTTAAGGGTTTTCTTTATAGACTTCTCCATAGTCTCAATTTGGCGACTCTTCTCTGCTTCAAACTAGAGACGTGCATATTCTGAATTTGCCTAATATCTCCTGCGTTTGCCACCATGGACCAATAATTTCTCAGTGATATTTTTGGCCCAAAAAACTGGCCCTATACGCGCTACAATTCTTGATAGAAAGGTGGAAGACTTCAAATCTTCTGCGAGTAAATAAGTCACGGCCTTGACTATTCCTACAACTACGCAGATTGGTTATGTTTAGTTCTTGTATTTTTATTTATCTTTTTTGTTATATTGTCCCCCCTCACGAGGGCTTGCGCGCCTTTTCAGAAAATAAAATACTTCTTACAGGTTTTCTTTTTAAACTTGTCCATGGTCTAAGTGCGTCGCTCTTCTTGCCCTTTCCGCTTTCCACCAGTAACTTCTTTTTGGCCCAACAATTCGATATGGTTTTCGCTTGATAAAACAATGGATGATTTAAACCTTCCGAGAGAGAACTGAATCATGATCGGTTTCCAATGGGCAGATTGGTTATGTTTCGTTCGTTATATATATATATTTGTTTGCATTTATCTTTCCTGCTGAATTGTAGGCTACTCATGAAGGCTCTTGTTTTTTGACGGGTTAAAATTAGATCGCTTTGATTTGACTTGAAAGAACCCGAAGATAATTTCAACCTGTTAAACGACCCCTCGCACTATTTACTCTTCCACTTACAGAGTTTTAAAATATTTGAATACTTCAGAACTAGGCTGTGCTTTCAACAAATAACCCACGGTTTTGGCTGTTTTAAGCCTTTTCCGAGACCCGTTGACTTGTAGTGAGAACAGGAAAACAATTTACATAAGCGGTTTTTCTGATGGAAAAACTTCTTGCAGACGACCGTCGACAGCGTGATACACATCGAATGTAGCAAAACACGGCAAGTGAGAAAATCAGCGTGGTTTTGTTAGCGGGTTAGAATTTACAGTACGACATTGGAGTCTCCGGGTTTAGAAATGTATGTACTGATTATGGAAGTAGGTTGCATTAGTATTATAGGTAAGATAGGTCCTTTAAGTTAGGGACAGGGGTTGGCAAAATTATTTCAGTGCTGGTTACCCCGAAAGCCTCACGTACTCTAGTCCCCAGGACAATACAAATTTGCTTCCTGTATTGTCCCTTACGAACTTATTTTCCCCTTAAGCCCTGTTCACAAGGATGCCTAGGCAAGCACGGATGCCTATAGGCACGTGTCTAGTAGCACCGTTCACACCCATGCTTAGGCACAGATTTTAGGCCAGGCACAAAATTCTAGGCTCTAGAAATCGGTGCTTGGCTAAGCATGGGCACGTGCCTAGACACGTGAAGGTTGTAAACTTAGCTTTAGATTTCTGATATTTCAGTCAAGACTATTACGAGATCAGGGATTGGCTCACATGACGTATCTAGGAAATTGGCCAGTACGCACACAATTAACGACGACATATTCCTTCAGCCAAGCTGACTGCGAATTATGGTTTATGGCGCTAAAACGGGTCAGCTGACATTTTTTCATCCATGTCGGCCTTTCTTAGAAAAGGGGTGCTGTACAGGCTACAGCTAGGACAAAAAAAAATCTCTTACTTTCGGCCCCGCGGCCTAGCGAATGAATTGTTATCTTGAAGGTTTCGGAAGAATTGGGGCATGGGCAGGTTCGGAGTTTAGTTTTCCCAGTCCCCGGGCCCTTAATTTGGAACCTACAATTGGAGATACAGCGGTTACATTGTAACGGTAGGTCACCATACCCTTCCACTACCGACGTAGCGTCTACTACTTCAATCATTCCTGCACGCATGGGTGGGGGTAGCAGCGCCCCCACCCCACCCCTCCGAAGTTGAACTAACACTTGAGCGCGGCGTATCGCGACGCGAAACTTTTAGTCAGCTCCAATGAGCAATGTTGTCCGTTCAAGATCTTCCGGATTTCACCGGATTACGGCCGAGCTTTTCATCCGGAGGCGTATGTTCAACGAAGTATGTACGGGTGTAAGGAATTGTGTAATTTAAGGGAGGGACATTGTAGGGAGGACTTGATGGTTCAAATAATGTGGACAAAAGTTGTGGGGAAATAAAGGGATTAGGGAGGTTCCTGACGATAGCTATGGAACATCTGATGTACTGTTGTTCGGTTGTTGTGGTGTCGATATTTTTGTTCCGCTATTGCCACATGGGCTTTACTTCGGAATGATGTCATACTGTATCATATAGACTCAAATCAACAGACTGTCTACGGTGGCTCGGCATAACGTTCAAATCTTCATTGTCAAAATTTTGCTCTTCGGTTATTCAAGAAGTTTATAAATCAATCCGTAGCACCTATGGGCGCATCGCCCCCAACCGGGGGCGCTACAATCGTAAAGCTTTGGGAAATGTATACAGCACCTTCTGCGCTCCTTCTATACTATTTCGTTCTGGCGTCTCTCATGTTCTGCGAAAGAAGGAGATTAGAAAGATGAGATCATGTTATTTTAAATGTGCGAAGAACCTGCTCCACTTGTCAAAATTATGTCATAACCATACATTGACGGAGAAATTCAAAATTCAAGATGCAAGTGTTACCCTTTTGGATGTTTCCTCATCGCTTTCAAAAATCATGGACAACAGGGCCCAACCAGCGCACGACGTCGTCCACTTCTTCCTGACCGAAGATCCTTTACTCCGCCTTTTCAAAATAGCGGGTCATAAATAAATTACCTTACTTTTACTTTACTTTACATATGGATGGTAAAGAATATGAGAGATTAATGGATACTGATAGCGAAAAATTTGGGTCGCTATTTAAGGTTTGGGACGAAGCACAGAATTCTCAGAATTATGTGCATGCAAGAAGAATGCTGATTGCAAGAATAAAGTCCAATTAAGTTATTTTAAAAATTGTTGTTAATCGAGGGAGATAAAATAGAAAATCTCCTTTTGTTTCTATCTTGTATTTCAGTTCGTTCTTAATGTTTCCGGTTCTCCCACTTTCTATTACATCTGCCTCTATGGTACAGAAATCGGAACCTCATATCTGTTTACAGTTTCCCGGATATCGGGTCGAAACTTACGGAGCTTGCTGGGAAATTACCCCAGTCAACTTGTAAGTATTTGCCCGACCACAGTGGCCTTTCCCGTTTGCTTTAGTTTCTTGTTCTTTCTGTTTTTGTGAAGTGTTTGTTTCTTTTATTGCTACTCCGGTTTGATTTTTTTGTAGCGGGTCCAAAATATACAATTGATAATACTATTATTAGGACCGGTGGCAAACTTCTTTCTGGGCAAACTAGGCAGCTGCCTAGGGTCCGACCACAGAAGGTTGGCCAAGAAAAAGGCAAGTTACTAAATGTAAATGTGTAAAATGCATATTTGGTACTTCTCTATGTCATTTCTGAGTCTTGCTTGTATATCAGGTTAAATAAAAAAAGGAAAATAAAAGGTTTTTGGGATCCCAAAACGTAAGTGGAGGGATACCTATGACATCGCACAAATTGTCCGTCTGTCCGTCCGTCTGTAAGCACGATAACTCTCAAAGGGAATGAGATATTTTGATGAAACTTGGTGTGAGGATTCGTTGGGTCGTCAAACCAGTCAAGTTCGTAGATGGGCCTTGTAGCCCTACATTTAGGGGTGGGGGCGGAGGTTCAAATTAAGGGGCAAACAAAATATTTTGAAACAGTCGATTATGGGGTAATAAGACATGCTGAGCACGACGGTGAAATCTTTTTTGTCATCGGACGAGTAGTTCGCCCGGAATCCGGCCAAAACCGGAAAGTTTGTTAAAAGTAAAAGTTTTATTTGAAGTTGATTAGATGTTTGATTTAGGGGTAGGAAGACATGCTGAAGGCGATGGTGAAAACTATTTTCTCGACGGACAAGTAGTTCGCCCGGAATCCGGCCCAAACCGGAAAGTTTTCGAGTTGATTAGATGTTCGATTTAGGGCAAGAAGACATGTTGAACACTTATGTGAAAACAATTTTCTACCCGGACATGTAGTTCGCCCGGAATCCGGCGAAAACCGGAAAGTTGGTTAAAAGTAAAAGTTTAATCTGAAGTTGATTAAATGTTTTATTTATGGGTAAAAAGACATGCCGAACACGATGGTGAAAATCATTTTCTCGCAGGACAACTAGTTCGCAAGGAATCGGGCCAAAACCGGAAAATTTGTTAAAAGCAAAAGTTCGATTAGATGACAGATTAAGGGGTAAGAAGAGAGGCTGAGTCGGTTTATGACAATGGTTTTTTACCCGGACATATAATTATTCCGGAATCTGGTTACAACCGGTCAAACTTTTATTCAAAGTTGATTAGATGTTCTTTATAGGGATAAGGAGATACGCTGGTTTTGTTTCTGTATTTTTTTTTTTTGCTGGACTAGTAGTTCGCTCGGAAATCGGCAGGAAGTCTCGGTCAGTATCGTCAAAATAGATATGGCTTATAGAGGTATATCTGAACTTGGTTTTATCTGATGATTAGCCTGTCCAAGACTGGATCTGGCGAAGACAAGACTCGATTGTCTGAATCAAATATTAGATTTTTGGGATCCCATCGACACCCTTGGTCTTGTTTTTTGTCACATCCAGTTAGTGCTCATAATACGTTTATAGCAACTTGGTTAAAAATGATCATGGGCCCTTTTTTACAGTTTCTAAAGTAGACTTACCTTCTAGGTTATCATTTCGGCCGCTGTTATTGCTGTTGCTGCTGCACAGTACAAGCCCGATACAAGTATTGCATCGGGTTGTTACTGAAAGGTCCAGGTTCTGTTTTCGGTATCTCACTCCTCTTCACTGGGAGAGTGTAAAGTTAATTATGGATTTAACGGTAGGAATAACTGCTATAAAATTCCGGCTTAGAAGAATGCTCATCGAGAATTACAGAAGTTAGGTAAGTGATTCTCACTATCCGGTTCCCCTTGTTTTGTTATTTATATAAAGTCTATCGATATTCCCATCTTTGTCTATTTTTATTTCTTCTTTATGTGTTTATTTTCGTTTTTATGACTGTGCCTTCGCCTTGCTTTCGGTTAGTTGTATGATTATTTAGCGGATGGATATTATTGGGTATGATTCGTCATGTTGAAACTATTTGTGGTTTTACTCTTTTTTTTTCGTGTGCGCTCGAGCTCTGCTATCAGCAGCGGAAAGTGTTAATGATGTATTTGTTTGTAAATAAAGATAACCTTGAACCTTGAAGTGTGACAACAGCCCATACAACATGGAGGGTAAGGTAGCTTAGTTAGTGAAAGAAAGGCTAAGAGATCAATAGATTCAGAGTTGGCATAGGGGTGTATCAGAGCACCACTCTCTGAAGTTGTATGGTATGGCCAAAGAGACATGGGGAGAAGAATTATATTTTAAGTCGGAATTGGGGGTGGCAGAATTGAGGTGGATGGTAAGTCTTAGGGCGGACGCTCTTCCGCTGGGGATGCGGAGAAACTATATTGGTAGAGATAGGAAAGGTACTGGTCCTTATTTTTGTTCAATGTGTGGTACTGAAGGAGAGGATGCGGTACATTTGATATGTTATTGCGAGGAGCTGAAAGAATTAAGAAAGGAAGTGTTTGGTCGGGAGGCTGGGGAGGAAAAGGATTTGGTTTAAGTATGGGAAGTAAGTGTTTTGGTGAGCTCAGAAGGCTGGGTAGATTCCTGAAGACAGCTATGACCCACCGTGAACTATTTTTACGGAAGTTGATTTTTGGTTTATTTTGGAGTGTACGATATTTTTTTTTTTTTTTATTGTGTTATGTTTCCCGCCATGGCCCTTGGGCTCTATTGGGAATAAATTCATTTATTCATCGACCGGGTGGTCAAGGATGGCCCGTCCTACAACGACTACGCCCAAGGCCAGGAGACCGATGCCGCAGGAAACACAAAAGGTAAGATCTGCCTAGCCTTGAATTCTACTGAATTTCTATCGATCCGGGATCTTATCAAGAAGAAGGAGAATAAATGCTAAGAAATGCTGGAAGCCTGACATGATAGCTAACAGTTCTAAAACTCGGAAATACTTAAAGCACAATGGACACTTGTAATGCTTAGCTTTGTATTAAATGCTTCACAAATAAACATTTCCGACTTCCTTTAGAAGGCGCTACGAAAATCGGCCGTTTTCTTGTTATTCCTTGTCTTTACCTCTCTGGCATTTCGGCGATCCAAATCTTAGGAGCTGGGATATCGTGGCAGGAAATTCAAAAACTCCTAGCAATGCTTGATAGAAAAGGATATATGTGAGATGTCAACAAAGTCAAGCCGCAGATGCAGTTTACCTGATTGTTCTAGTGTTTCATCAGAAGTTTCATAGCTTAAAGTGCCTATTAAAAGTTTGTCTTTGTGGAATAGTGTTGTGAAGCTTGATTTATAAAATGTACCAAAATATGCAATAAGCTTATAAGAAATAACATAGCTACAAAAATCATTAAAAAACAAATAACCTATTCAAATCTGAATTATACAAGCTGATTTATGCATAAAATAAAGATCTACTAAGTTTTTCAAGAAACATCACTTTTATCTTTGTCCAAGCTAGTAAACTGAGCATGTACTGGCCCAAAAAATTACGCTTTGAAATATCACAGAGAGGAAACTGTTGAAAAAGCTGCTGATCTAGGGGGTAAGCATTGTTCCTAGGTTGTTACAGAGTGGGATTGTGGCAGTTTGATGTGCCCATTGTACTTTAAGGAAGTGCGACCTTTACCTTTCCGCTTGTTGTTCTCGAATTTTCGCCATGTGGGAAAGAGCTTCATCTAGGAGGTATACGGCGTCGTTCATCAAGAGATTAAGGAAACGAAGAAACAGAGGTGGATCCATTGCGTCTAGATTCCTCTCAGTTTCATTGGCCAGTATTCTGAAAAGAGAAACAAAAATATATATCTTCCAAATTACAAAAAAGAGGCCCCAGCTCTTTTAAAGCACAACTCTTACTGGAAATGATCTTTTCACGACGAAATGGCTTAGAAATTTAGTTTTTTGAAAATACTTTTACTTTCCAAGTCAGATTAGCGATATTTCTTCTAGCGTTTGTCGACTCTATCCAGCCTTCCCGCTCTCTGACGCGGCGGCTGGATGCACAGTATTTGAAAACCGAACGCACCGTGGTTCAAAGTGGGAACACCAAGCATGAGAAAAGAATTTATTTCCGGTCATATCTTATAATTGTATTACTTAATTTGTTTTGTGTCTGTGTATTTCGTAAATTTGTATTCCTTTTCTAGCTTTTAGCTATTTGGATTAAACTAGATTGATTGATTGAAAAGAAGTTCGAAACAGAAGATAGACCTGACGGCCGACCATATATCGCATGGGCTTATTCGTCTGTTTGACTCTTAAGTAGATTTTGTTTGTATGTGTTGTGTTTTGCCTAATATGTCTTCATATATTCTGTTGTACTCCACTGTTTTCGACTTGTACGATTTGTGGGTTAAAAATAAATTATTATGATTATTATTATATCCAAAATGAAAACACTTTGAATCTTCTATGTAAAAGAGTTGTCGGCGGACATTGAAGCTTTCGGCGAAGTTAGCGTTTCGTGACTGGCAAAACTCGGCTCGGCCGAAAAAGCTTTAAAAGGTTGGGGAAAGGTGGGGGTTTCAGAAGTTTACAATTCCATACAAGAGCCACGGACAATATAAAAAGCAGAATAAGCAAGAGGTGTCCTTTAACTTTAGCTGCCACGAGGCCATGCATCTCTACGTCAGGGTACGTGTGGGAGGCAGACTCTGATTATATTCAATTCAATTCAATTTACTTTAAAAAATTCCCTCACGGACGAACCGAACATTGAATTTTTTTCATCGTGTAGGCTACATCGTCATCACATATCTCTACAATTAACAACAAATATAACTAGTGTTATTCATTTGGTCTATGTACATGTTTCTCTCAACAAAACTATAAGTAAAACCTTTCATCTACGTAACCTGTCATCTAATCAAGCATTTATAAGTAACCATCATAATTTGGTCAAGTTAACACCAAGCTAAAAACTAAATAACATGAACAATTATAATATCTACAATTCAATAACAACACACACAGAAATACAGTTAGTTTATGGAGGTGTTTCGGAATGCCCGTTAAAAAGATCCATGAAAGATGGAACAAAACTTTTTTTTATATCAGTCATGAGAAGTCACTGCGAGATATTGAGACCAAAAAACTCCAGAGGAAACACCAGAGTGAAGAATACAAACCAGAAACTACCGAGAATCAAGAACAAATAAGAAGTAGAACCTCCTTCCCTCGATCTCCGAACTAAAGCAGCGGATTCGAAAGACTGTCACCCAAGGCAAGGCACATGGAAAGAGGCTAAGTACAGCCGAAGCTGTGTGTAATTTCTGTAAGCATAACCAGGCGTGGCCCCACAAATTCTAGCTTTCAATGTGTTTCAAATCCCTTAGATTCCAAGCCTAAACGCCAAAAAAAATTACATGGTTCTTCTAAATAGCGAATATTACGAAATGCGCAAAAAGCGAAATTTTATGGAAACGCTGAGAAGCAGGGCGTGTTTTGCGGTCCCCAAGAAAAGTAATGAATACCTTAAAAATAAAAAATCTATCCGTCGAAAAAAGTAGTGGCCATCCATAACAATGTAGATTTGTTCTGAATTTTACAGCAAAAAAGTAATTTTTGCGTTAACAGACACTTACTCACAAACAAAACAAGGAAAACAGGTTTACCGGTGACTGTGTTTGACCGTGCAAAGAATAAAAAAAAATCCCGATTTACGTCCAACAAACTTTTGGTCTTCGCTCGGCAGGAATTTACATATTCTGACTAATTGGTATAGGTATAAAAGATCCCGATTAGCCAACGAGACTTTAAGTTTTTCGGGAGCCTCAATATAATTTTGACGTACTTTTGGTTATGAAAGTACAGCACGTGTACTCTTTTACTTGTTCATCTGACATACAGTAGGCTGCTTTAATAACTAAAACAAAAGGATGTCAAACTACAATGAAACTACAACCGAAAAAACGCAACTTAAAAATTGTTAGCAGAATTTTATTACTTATGTGCAAAATCAAAGCCAAACCCATTAAGCAATATATTAAGCACATCTGAAGGGTTTCTAGCTGTCTCAATCTTCGCGCCCTTACCACCTAGAGTCCCAAGACGCTACGGAGCGCAACAAGTGAAGAACAAGCAGTTCCCTTATAGTCAGAATAACTTAAATTACGATAAAAATAAATCGTTTTCAAGTTGAAGGCGTTTCCTGATATTTTCATCCGAGAGACTGCGGAATTTTACGAAGGCTTGATGTGCTTTCGCACTAGCGTTTTAGCCAAAAATTTACCTCTTAAAGTTTAACTGAGAAGGGTTTAGATAGACAATCTGGTTACCCATCACTTATTCACTAAAATTGGCTTAAAGACCCGCTGAAAATGGGTTACTTCGATGTTCGCTATTCAGGAATAATCTATTTTCAAATAGTGGAATTTCCAGGTGATTTGTGGTACATCTGTGCGCTTGTGTTTTTGTTGTATACCTTACGAGAAAGAATTGTGATTTTTTGTTTGTCCAGGCATTAATCAATCTTCACCAATCTCACCATTTCCATTTCCCATTTCCCACGTCATAGTAGAATTTTCGTTGCGGGGACGGCCGCAGATATTCTGAACGTCATAACTAGAGTAGATAGTGGAAAACAAAACAAAAAATTCCCTCTGCATAATCAAAATAATTCAGTGCATCCAGTTAAATGACATACAAATAAGTTGGCTTTTCAGTTAAATTTTAACGCGAGCTTTAACGAAGCTTATCTTAGAATTTAGTGTACACAGTGTCCCGAGAAATTAACAGAGGCGAAAGCCTTTTTTACTGCAGTTATATTATTATTATTATTATTATATTATTATCGTTTCAATTTTCCCACCATGGGCATACAACTGTTCATTCCAGTTCGAAGCCTAGAAAAAATAGATCAGACCCTATGCATTAAATCTTACAATGTCTCTCCACAGTAAATGCAAACAACCTATCACGCGCAATCTTGACTAACATTGCCAACAAACTAAGTCCCTGATTGGATCATACAGTCTAGTCTTCCGACTGAGCCAATCGCAAGAGGCGGGGCTTAATTATGAAGAGATTCTCCTCGGGAAGGCCAGATTTTGGCTAGAGAGTAAAACCATGAAAGCAAATCTGCAAGGAAAACCAAAAGTAGGTGGACTGGCCATGGCGCTTGTTAGCCTACTCAGGTTACTCAGCCTAGCCTACTCTGTTAGCCGTCTCAGGTTTCAGTGCTGCTTTAAACGAACGCAAATGGACTTTCCTGCAGTCAGACGGATCAGCTACATGTATAAAGCATGTTAAGAGGGTTACAAAAGGTGTGTTCATGTTCATGTATTTTAGCATGTAAAAGTCGTTTTGTATAATAAAGAGTATATTAAACTAAAAACAACAAAAAAACTAAATAAAACTTACTTGAACTGCTTTTTATGACTTTCGATGGACCAGAGATACTCCATTAGTGTGTACATGGGACGTCGGTAGTTGAACTTCTGTTCAAAGGCCACACCTTCTCCTGTCATCTCTATGCTAACGAACACGTTCATGAGTGTGGCAACAAGCTAGAAGACGAAAAAGAGCTTAGAGGCAAAAGAAAGAAACGAAAAGTTGTCTGCATTTTCAACGAATAATTAAAGGCGTTTTTCTGAAACACAGCTATGGGCCAAACACGAGCACGTTCATGAGTGCTGCAACAAGCTAGAAGACGAAAAAGAGCTTAGAGGCAAAACAAAGAAACGAAAAGTTGTCTGAATTTTCAACGATAATTAAAGGCGTTTTTCCGCGACAGAACTATGGGCCAAACATGCAGTCGAGCCGCTAGTTGAAACCTGAAGAAACGCCATTTTGACTATTTTTTGGTCGACAATTTCAAATGTCTGAAAATAAAACAAATTCAGATAAAATATCAATTAGTAGAACTTCAGGCTTTCGTCCTTACCATTATGTGGAAAAGGAATCTCAGTTTTATGTCTACATGCTTGACAGAGTAATTAATTTTATTCTCTCGACATTTTTGCTGCTCAATTTCGAATTTCCCGCCGAATTCAAGCCACAAATCGACCTCGGCCGTTTTTTGTGAAAATCGAGCCACAAAGCGAGCCGCAAACGCTATTGGTTGCGGAAAGACAGTTGTGGGCCACACAAACGACCACGGCAACACACTTTTCGACACAAAACCGAGCCACAAACTCTTCATGGAGCGCGGAAAAACGCTTTAAAAGCGTACTTCTTTCCTTCTTCTTCTACTGCACGAAATTCTGGATTGTCATCCATGCTGGCCTTTTCATTCTACATACTGCCCAGGGTTGGTCACCAAAAGTAACTTCGTACACCCTGGAAAGTAACCCAAAAGTATCTCAAAGTATAACCCAATGTAACCTAATGTAACCCAATGCAATGTAACCCAAAGTATCCTGAAGTAACTCGTAAACCCTGGCTCTTGGTGACCAACTCTGGCATATTGCTTTCTAGATCTCATTGTTGAGAACAGTGACGCTTAAAATTCAATGGGCACATCAAACTACCCCAATCCCACTATGTAACAACCTAGGAACAATGCTTACCCCCTAGATCAGCAGCTTTTTCAACAGTTTCCTCTCTGTGATATCTCAAAGCATAATTTTTTGGGCCAGTAGGCTACATGCTCAATTTACGAGCTTGGACAAAGATAAAAGTGATTTCTTCCAACAATGTTTTCATCTAAAATACAGGTTTGTTTCCTTCCCCGAAGTTGAACAAGAGGACTGACAGCCTGACGAGGACCCTTGCCAAGAAGGGCCGAAATATCGCTGATGAAGAATCGTAGCTGACGTATCCGTTGAAAACATTGTTGGAATAAATGTTTCAAAGTCAGCTTGGGCTCAAAGAATATTTGATAAAAGTGATGTTTCTTATATACTTAGTAGATCTTTATTTTATGCATAAATAAGTAAGTAAGTAAGTAAGTAATTTATTTATAACCCGCCGTTTTCAGAAAGCGGAGTAAATGAAGAAAGTAAATAAAACACATAAACAAAACACATAAACATACATAAATCAGCTTGTATAATTCAGATTTGAATAGGTTATTTGTTTTTGAATGATTTTTGTAGCTATGTTATTTTTTATAAGCTTATTGCATATTCTGGTACATTTTATAAAGCAAGCTAATCAAGCTTCACAAGTCTATTCCACAAAGAAAAACTTTTAATAGGCACTTTAACCCATGGAACTTCTGATGAAACAAACAATCAGGTAAACCGCATCTGCGGCTTGACTTTGATGACATCTCAAATATATCCCTTTATATCAAGCATAATGCTCAGAGTTTTTGAATTTCCTGCCACGATATCCCAGCTCCTAAGATTTGGATTGCCGAAATGCCAGAGAGGTAAAGGACAAAATAACAAGAAAACGGCCGATTTTCGTAGCGCCTTCTAAAGGAAGTCGGAAATGTTTATTTGTGAGGCATTTAATACAAAGTAAAGCATTAGAAGTGTCCATTGTGCTTTACGTTTTTTTGGATCCACTTCTGTTTCGTCAAAATCTGTAGTTTGGCTCTTGCTTTTGTTTCTTGTTTTGTCTTACTTGCGTTATGCAGAGGTCTTTTTTTCCGGAAAGTCAAACTACGCCAAAGTACGTCTGCGAGGTAGTTTGTAGTTTCAGCTCCGTAGTTTCAGGTTCGAAACTACAGCAAATGGAATAGACAAATAAAACGGCTTTTAAGCGAAATTACGCCGAAACTACATAAACAAAAAACGCAACTTTAGCAAGCTCAACACTAGTTGCGTTTCGTAGACATCATTGTATCTGACATCACAGTAACTGGATATGCATTTGTTTTTGCAGTTACCGCGGTATCTAATACTACCGCTGATTTGCAAAAACGACAATTGCCGAATTTGGGAGTGAGTCATCCCAAAAGAACAAGACCAAAGGTTTCGATGGGATCCCAAATATTGAATATTTATTGGACTACTTGACCCAGACAAGCGAATCTTGTAGATTTCCGGTCTTCGCCAAATCCCTTTAACATTTTGCTGTAACCTACAAACAAGTTCAGATACCAAAATACTTTGCTCTCTTACCTAAACTCCGGGAAAGATAAAGTCCGAAATCAGCACCAAAGATGCATTTATTCAATACCCTATGATTGCGGAAAGCGTTACGTAGGAAGGACAGAGAGAACTTTGGAAAATGACTTGCAGAGCATGATCAAGAAATTGACCACGCCCTCTCCAACGGACACCGTCATAACTATACTTTCAAATCTGCACTTGCAGAACATATTTTCGAAAACCCATCCCATTCAGTATATTTTGAAAATCCCAAATTCTTGCAAAAGGCAGAGGACTCCATCAAACTAACCGAGAAGTCGTTGAGATAAAGGAAAACCAAGCAGGAATTAAAAGAGATACAGGCGAGTACTCCCTACCGGAAACGTGGAACGGGGTTATTAACGGAAGAAAATTTAAGCGTCAGTCCCTTATTAACGACAGTATCAAAATGCAGAAAAAAACCTTTCTTGTCGTCGCTTCAATCGTGCAGCAAAAACAGCAGCCGTATAAAAAATTAAATCTGAGCAATTGTTTTTCCGTGCAGTGATACTAAAAGTAATAGATACAGGCGATTACAGCCTACCAGAAACGTGGAACAAGGTTATTAATGGAACAAAATTCAAGCTTTCAGTCCCTTATTAATAACAAAACAGAAGTTGATCAAAATACAGAAAAAAACCTTTAATTTCATCGTCCCAATCGTGCAGCAAGAAACAGCGGCCGCGTCAAAAACTAAATCTGAAGACTAGTTTTCTCCCTACAGTGGTATTTAAAAGTAATTTGCCTGAATAAGATATTTGTAGTCGGCAGAGGCTTCAGTTATTTATTGCAGGTTTGTTTCCTTCCCAGACGTTGACCCTGAAGATTGACAGCCTGACGAGGACCCTTGCCTGGAAGGACCTAAATATCGCTGCCAAACAGAGCAAAAGAACACTAGGGAGTAGCGCCAAGACTTTACAAAATTGACACACATTCGAATAGCATGGACACCAGCATCACTAGCGATATCGAACGTCCCTACTGAAACTCAATCAGTCTTTCACCAGCGCTGGATCCGATAACTTTATATTCTAAACATAGCAGAAAAATGATTCAGCCTCAATTGTTTCCTTGGTGTATGCAGCCCGCACCTTTGCTTTTCTAGAAATTTCTGAACTCGAAAATTTGTCTCGCTTTAAATGCCGCAAGCGTAGTGGGAGGCGCTATGAGTACGGCCCGTTTGCAAAGCATGGAAGGCATAGGTCTTGGCACTACTCCCCAGTATTATTTTGCTCTGCTGCCAAAGCATCGTAGCTGACATATCAGTTTATGCATTAGGAACATCTCTGTTTAGGAATCTATATATGTTAGGAATCTATCCTATTTGAATATATCTGTTATGAGTTTGCAAATGTTATGCATCGTACTGCTACTCATTTTTCGCGTTACCCCTGGTGTATAACCATACGAAAAGATCACGTTTGAATCTAGAAGATTGTTATAAGCGTGTTTTCCGTCGGTTAGCAAAGCTACAATTCCGAGCTAGCATCAGCCAAGCGTTTGTGTCGAACCATTGTTGCACATTTATTGAAACTGAGAGGAAGTTGAAAACATCGTTTTTTTGTCGTCTGATGGAGTCGCGGAATGATTTAGTGGAGTTCGCTGCAAACCCACTATTCTTCAATCTTCCGATATGGAGTCATTTGCTCCACCATGATGTAGATAGTTTGTACTCGCTTGTTATATTTTATTTTGTTTGTGTTGTTTATATGGCTTACGTTGAAATAAAAAGTGCTATGCTATGTTATATAACAAGCATTGCCAGGAAGAGCCGAAAGACAGCCAAAAAAATATCTGCTGACTTTTCGGATGTCACGATGACAAACAAAAAGTCAGCAGATGTTTCTTCGGCGGTGTTTCGGCTCTCAACGTCTCATAACGTTTAAATGCGTAACGTTTGAAAAACATAACAGCCAAAATCCTAAACGTTATAGCTTTCCCACTGACGCGTTGAGGCTTTCACACTGAGCTACGTAACCTCGCGTTGCGCTTCCTGTGACGCAACGCAGAGCTTACGCAGACAAATAAAACGCAACGCAAGAACAGAACCAAGTTCCATTCTTGCGTTGCGTCGACGCATATGCATCAGATTTTTCAGTGAAAAATGGAAGTTTTTGAAGACAAACTGGAGAAAACCTACTAACGTTGAAGAAAAACTTAGTAGGCTAATGATGAAAGAAACGAGAATCCAGCATACCGAGAAAGGAAAAGGGAAATACACATCCAGCGTGAAAGCTTGTCGCGCACAACTCCCTGAACCGACTTACGGAACGAGACATTCAAATTTTCTGAAGCCGTTTCCAGCATCAAGTACCGCTCGTCGGCTCCACTTATTCTCCCCCCTTGTTACTAATTATTTTAATAACCAATAAAATTTCCCGTTTGTTGTTATTTGTGCCTGTTCGATTCTTGATTTGTTTCTGTATTTTGTCTTAAGTTTTGTTGTTGATGGTATATTGTTTAGATGTGTTAGTTATTAATGTGTGTTTATTTATTTTCTGTTTCTTGCCTATTATTTAGCTTTTACTATTGTGGCAATTTTTCCATTAAACCTAAACCGAAGGTGTGAAAGATACGATACGCAGCGCATCGCAACGACGCGCTGCGATGCGCGGCGTATCTGTTGAAACCGCGCATCCTTGTGTTATCTGTTACAAAACTTCTGACAGTGTACATATGGAGACAGAACCTACATGATACTGAATATACCTTGTCCTTATGTCTATACTCCTTGAAGAGCCTCTCTCGGTAAAACGTGGAAGACGTCATTGGCTTATTTTCATCAATGTGGGGCATCAGGGACTCGCACAGTTCTGCCATCTTCGCGCGCAAATGTGGATTTTTCATTCTCCCCTTGGACCCCATGAAGACCAAAATGAAGTCAAAAACTGAACCTATAAAATAATTATAAAAATTATAAAATTTTGCCAAAAGAGCTCAATGGCCACTCTCTTCCAAGTCCTCTGTCCTTTCGACTAATACTCTTGACGACTAACTCTGCTTGCCGATGTAAAAACAAATCTTGTCTTTATTAAGACCTACACTGTAAAAACAAATCTTGCAGTATTTACTACTGGGATTAATCTTGTCTTTATTAAGATAAGATTGTCCCTAATTCAGATTAATTTCACCCCAATAGAGATAAGATTAATACCAGTAGCAAGTACTGCATCCTTATCCGAAGAAACTTTTTACAGTGTAGCGGAAGAGCCGGAAGCGGCACCGCAGCTGTTCCCAACGAGCGCCATGATGGGTTGACACATGATTTGAGTTGTTGTGTTTGAGTCGTTAATGAGACGTTTTATCGTTCTTCCGGAGGATCACTGACGTGTTTTGAACTTAGTCATATAGAGTAGCTGCGTTCGTTGCACTCCGGGCTGTCTCTGGTGTTTAGTCACCAGTGTCCGGTTCTTCCCTTAAAACGCGTTCTTTTGGTTCACCTGTGAGTTGATGAAAACCGGCTAACTCCTCGCTGCAGCAGGGCTCACGAGCAGGTTCTGGTTAGTCCGCACTGGTGAGATAAAACCGGACACTGGTTAGTTCAAAAACGGGTTATAAGACTGGTGAGAAGTCACCGGTGGATGCAAAAACGGCTTATAAGAAAAACCGGAGACCACCGGTGAGAACTCCCGTGACAAAGAACGCAGCTAGTATTTGACCGTTTTTGCCAAGAGGAGTCAGGCGCCTTTCTCCTGAGCGGATAGGTCAACTGACCTCGGAGTTGCCAGTTTCCTTTCTCCACAGGCCTGTGCAGAAAGGAGAAAGGCCTTGGTCGAACGGTCAAAAGAGCAGCGAGGGTGAGGCGGTTGCTGCAAAAACGGGAAAATGAACCAAGGCCTTAGTAGATAGGTGGCAAAAAACGCGACTAATATTTACTGCTATGAGCCAATGAAAGTTCGACACTGCTTCTGATATCAAGGTTGATTAGAGACTTTTTCCGTGACAATCCAGATTGACGATTCAAAACGCCGATTCTCCGAAATGCGTTTTCTCCGATAATCCAGATTATGAACAAGACCAAAGGTGTCGATGGGGTCCCAGAAATCTAATATCTTGTCTTCGCCAGATCCAGTCTCGGACAGGCTAATCATCAGAGAAAACAAAGTTTAGATATACCTCTATAAGCCATATCTATTTTGACGATACTGACCGAGACTTCCTGCCGATCTCCGAACGAACACTAGTCCAGCAAAAAAAAAAAAAAAATACAGAAACAAAACCAGCGTATCTCCTTATCCCTACAAAGAACATCTAATCAACTTCAAATAAAACTTTTACTTTTAACAAACGTTCCGGTTTTGGCCGGATTCCGGGACGAACTACTTGTCCGATGACAAAATGGTTTTCACCATCGTCCTCAGCAGGTCTTCTTACCCCATAATCGGCTATCACATTAGCTGTTTCAAAATATTTTGTTTGCCTCTTAATTTGAACCCCCTCCCCACCCCAAATGTAGGGCTACAAAGCCCATCTACGAACTCGACTGGTCCGACGACCCAACGAATCCTCACACCAAGTTTCATCAAAACATCTCATTCCCTTCGAGAGTTGTCGTGCTTACAGACGGACGGACGGATAGACAGACAACTTTTGCGATGTCATAGGTATCCTTCCACTTATGTTTTGGGATCCCCAAAAATCATCTCTCTGACAATCCGGATTCGTTCTTGGATCGTCGATTCGGGAATCTTACAACGGAATAGGGTTCCTCTCATTGCCGTTTTGCAATCTGAGATAGTCGATTTGCTGTTTCTCTGATGAATGCATTATCTAGGATTATAATCCGGGACGGTCGCGGAAAAACACCTTAAGGTTTCACTTTGGCGCCAAAGGTTAAAAAGAAATCGAACCTGAACAAAATGGTTCAGAGACAAATTTCTTTTAACAAGGGCGCATAACAGCTAAGCATGACTCGTGATCCTACGAGAAACTACTTTTCGCTCTAGCATACTAGCCTACCCTACCCTACTATAGGGCGATTCTGGCATTCTCACGGATTCGCTTTCCAAAACCTTGACTCGATTTAAACCCCATCCGGCCTCGGTGGCGAGCGCCCCATTCATGGAGGCAAAGATGTTAGCTCTTCTGAGGTAGAAGAAGATGGTAGAGTTTTGCCGTCAGAAAATTCGCAAGCGAAAGAAACTATCTATTCTATTCTCTTGCATGGATTTTCAATCAAGGATCCACCCCCTCCCCCCCCCCTCCAACTGGAATTCCCGGTCCGCAGAGGCGTCACTAGCCAAAATGTTTGGGGGGGGGGGGGGGGACGACGCATATACCGACCGGCTGGTAATTTTTACCGACTGTTTCTGCAGAAAAAACGACTGTTTTCAACAACAAAAAAATACGATTTTGAAAAAAATTGACTGATTTTCAGAACAAGACCAAAGGTGTGGATGGGATCCCAAAAATCTAATATTTGGTTCAGACAATCGACTCTTGTCTTCGCCAGATCCAGTCTTGGACAGGCTAATCATCAGAGAAAACCAAGTTCAGATATACCTCTATAAGCCATATCTATTTTGACGATACTGACCGAGACTTCCTGCCGATTTCCGAGCGAACTACTAGTCCAGCAAATCAAATACAGAAACAAAACCGGCGTATCTCCTTATCACTATAAAGAACATCTAATCAACTTTGAATAAAAGTTATGACTTCAAAAAAAATCCGGTTACAACCGGATTCCGGAATAATTATATGTCCGGGTAAAAAACCATTGTCATAAACCGACTCAGCCTCTCTTCTTACCCCTTAATCTGTCATATAATCGAACTCTTGCTTTTAACAAATTTTATGGTTTTGGCCGGATTCCGGGTGAACTAGTAGTCCAGCGAGAAAATGATTTTCACCATCGTGTTCGGCATGTCTTTTTACCCATAAATCAAACATTTAATCAACTTCAGATTAAACTTTTACTTTTAACCAACTTTCCGGTTTTCGCCAGATTCCGGGCGAACTATATGTCCGGGTAGAAAATTGTTTTCACATAAATGTTCAACATGTCTTCTTGCCCTAAATCGAACATCTAATCAACTCGAAATAAAACTTTTAATTTTAACAAACTTTCCGGTTTCGGCCGGATTCCGGGCTAACTACTTGTCTGTCGAGAAAATGGTTTTCGCCATCGTCTTCAGCATGTCTTCCTACCCCTAAATCGAACATCTAATCAACTTCAAATAAAACTTTTACTTTTAACAAACTTTCCGGTTTTGCCAACTACTCGTCCGATGACAAAATAGTTTTCACCATCGTGCTCAGCATGTCTTCTTACCCCATAATCGACTATCACATTAGCTGTTTCAAAATATTTTGTTTGCCCCTTAATTTGAACCCCCTCCCCCACCCCTAAATGAACTTGACTGGTCCGACGACCCAAGGAATCTTCACACCAAGTTTCATCAAAATATCTCACTCCCTTCGAGAGTTATCGTGCTTACAGACGGACGGACAGACGGAAAACTTTTGCGATGTCGTAGGTTCCCTCCACTTACGTTCTGGGATCCCAAAAACCCAATGATTTTCAGAAAAATCGACCAATTTTCAGAAAAACCGACTGTTTTCAAGAAAAAAAATCAACTGTTTTGACGAAAAATAGCGGCGCTTCGCGCCGACTCGGTTATTTTTTTACCGACTGGCCGACAGCATTGGGGGGGGGCGTCCCCCCCTCCCCCCCCCCAGTCGTAACGACCCTGCCTGTCTGAGGTACTGTCAGCGCAGAAACAGTAGATGCTTTCAAAGTTAAGTTGGACAAGGAATGGTCGTCAAAAGCCTGTAAGTACGAATGGGATGCAGCGGAGTCAGCAACTAGACATTGGCTGTCTACAAACCAATCAGAAAATTCAACCAAAAAATCATCACACCACCAGCGACTATACAGGAGCATTGGCACCTTTGTTGCTGGACAATGCGATTTAAGGTAATAAGACAACTGATGACAAGTGGTCTGTGTTTTGGCTTTTCTATGTATTATGTAGCCCACGAATGCTCTTCCACCTCGCGAACACGGAAGCGTTTTTGCTCTATTCTGCTGATTGAAAATATAAGTAAAAGAAAATACTAACCTAAGGATGCGCCACAGTCTTCCAGAATGACAGCATGAAACCTCCTCAGGAAAAGCACGTAATCCGCGATATTGGTAGCCACAAACTCTGGAATGTACACCAAATCCTCCCCAACACTTTCGCTTCCAATCTTCAAGTCATCCAACTTGCTATCGCCCCCTAAGCCAACTCTCGACGCCCATTTCGCCGACCCGATCAGAAACTTCATGCAATTCTCACTAAATTTTGGCTCTGCAATAGCCGCACGAATTGAGAGATAGACGGACATTTTGATGTTCATTCTATCCTGAATTTCTAGGGCTTGTTGACTATTAGTTGCCCCCATTCCTTGAAGCTCTTGCCATGCTCTCTGTAGCTTATTAAGCTCCTGCGAGAGCTGAATGAGCTTTTCATGCGCTAGCCTTGTGCTTAGGTCCAGTGCCTTATGCGTCAAGAAAAATAAATCAGAACTTAATCCAAATTTGGACTCAACTGGATGGGAACTTTCTGGTTTCGGTAGGAAACAGGTTTCTTTCTCAACTCCAACTAAGTGTACGCCTTGCTTAAAAGCTTCAACAGGATTACTAGAGTCGATGCCACCATATTTAGGGTCAACTTTGCTCAATTTATCACTTGAGCTCACTATTGGCTCTGCTAGTCGTAGTAGTAGGGATGCCAAGTTCAACATAAAACCATCAGACACTGAAGTTGATTCTGACAGCACTTGCATTTGACTGCTCCAAAGCTTTCCGCGCTGTATGTTCTTCTCAAGGCATTTTCCAAGCCAAGCCAGGACTAGATCTTTGTTATTCTTCAGCAGTGTGTAGAATAACTCGTAAATAGAAGCATGAAGGGAGTTCATAGCAGTCCAAATCTGCCCTTCGATGGCAGAGTGCACTGACGAGGGCTGGGATGATGGTTTATCAAAAAATTCAAAAGGTCCTAAGTCTGTTTTAGGTATGCAGTTAAAGCTTAGAAACAAGCCTAGAAGGGTGTTTTCAAATTCTTTCCCACTCTTCAGTTCCTTGGGCATAGAATGTTTCAGCAAAACTTCACCCAAATTCTGATTGCTTGCAAAAAAACGAACAATAAACCAGAAACGTTGAGGCACTACGGCCAGTGAGCCTTCTCTTTTCAGCTTTTCTTTCAGGATATTCAGAACTGGGAAGAAGCATTCACAAGGTTTGTCTGACCCTTCTTCTAAGATTTTATTTGTCAAATCCCTGAAATATGCTCCAAGGTATTCACATGAAGAATCTGAAAGAGCTGTGATTATCTGCTGGGGCAAATTCTGTCCTTCATAAATATCAGGCTGGGTCAGCCCAGTTGCCAAGTTTCCAATGATAATATTCATCATATCATCAATTTCTTCTTTCAAATCAGAACTTTCTCGTAGCCTCTTTCCTCTCTTATAGCACTCAAGCAGGTAAGGAACAAGCTGTTTCTCAGTGGCACCCTCTACTATTCTGGGCGAAAAAGACATATCTTGAAATATAAGACGTTCAAATAGAGCTTGTTCAAGAACTTCCCTGTTCATTTTCTGACCGGGTGGAAGACAGCTTGCAAAGTCTTCAAGATACAAGAGTGTTGTCTTTGACTTGTCCACTGTGAACAAGAAAACATCTTCAGATAATTTTGTGTAAGCATCTGTTGGCTCCAGCTCTTTAGTATCCCCAAGTTGCTCTTTGACCTGTTCTCGAACCTTTGAAAGACTTTCTGGAGTGGAAGCTTCAAAGAGACTCAAGAATGGATTGGCGTTTTCCATGGCTTTTCTGAAAAAAAGATGACCCTTAGTGAGACTGAGAAACTAGACAACAACATAAAGACTATAGTAAAAGGCTGCCAAATGGACACTTACAGCAGGGGCGTCACCACGGGGTAGGGAAGGCCCCCTCCCATGTTGTCAGCCAGTCGGTAAAAATAAACGAATTGGTGGGAAGTGCCCAGTCTAGTACACTAGCCCCTTTTCAGACACGGTGCTCAAACATCTAGCACCATGCCTGGGTGCTAGACGTTCAAGCACTGTACCTTGGATTTGGATAGTTTCTGTCATCACGACTGAGCACCGGCTCGGACAGGGCTGAAATTACTACTATGAATTAGAGAAATCAAAGACAATCCTTTATATATTTTTCACAACAAAAACAAAAGGGCTCTAATGATGATGGAGATGAAAAACCTAACAGCACCCTATCTATTTTCCATATATTTTCCCTATCTATTTCCCAAGAGCCAATATTATGGTTGGCTGCTAGGTAGAAAAAGCTGAGGCACAGGACACTTTGCATGCAAAACCCTTGACTATGTAGAAAAGGAAATGAGGTTTTTCACATCTGTCATCAGCCGAGCCTTTTTGTTTTTGTTGTGAAAAATATATAAAGGATTGTCTTTGATTTCTCTAATCCATGGTAGTAATTTCAGCCCTGTCCGAGCTGGTGCTCAGTTGTTATGACAGAAACTGTGTTTTTGATGTATGCACTGTATACAGAAATCCATGCACCGGACATGAAATCCAAGGTACAGTGCTTGAATGTCTAGCACCCAGGCATGGTGCTAGACGTTTGAGCACCATGCCTGAAATGGGGCTAGTGTACTAGACTGGAAGTGCCATAATTTTTCTGAAAAACAGTCTTTCTGAAAATAAGAAGATTTTCGTAAAAATAGTTGTTTTTTTCTGAAAATCAGTTGATTTTTTCGAAACTCGTTTTTTCTTTAAAACAGCCGTATTTCTGCAAAAACAATCGGTAAAATTACCAGCCAGTCGGTACATTCCTTGCCCCTCTCCTCGAACATTTTGGCTAGTACCACCTCTGCACAACTGTCTTTTTATTTTATTCCTGCAATAATCATTAGTGTTTTCATTGTCCATTCTTCTCATGCTTAAACTGAATTTTTAGCTTAATTTTCATCATTAAATCTAGTTACGAGTCAGGCCATAGCTGCTTTGTGGTGCACAAATTTTACTGTTACAAGTAATCAGATGATAACAACAAGTACAGTTATGGGTTCAGCACAGGCTCAGCATGCATGTTTGCCTGTAAACCTGATCTCTAATTAACTTTAGAAAAGCCTTTTACTTTGACAAAATTCCTCGTTTTAGCTGTATTTCGAGCAAGCTGCATGCAGAGCAATACAGATGACGACACTGAAAGGCAAACTCAGAACCTCTCTATCCAAGACAACCCAATTCTCTTAGGGGCAAAGCAAAGGGAGCTTAGCCTAGGTTCTAAGTTAGGAGTTTATCATAGGTGTATTTGCAATTCTACTGTCAAGTTCTTTAAATTCTATAGCTCGATTTACCCAATAGCAAACAGCTCAAACAGTGAAATTTCCAGACATTCTTCACCAAATTTAAATTATTTGCTGGCCCAGCTTTTGGATTTGTTCGAAACGACAGCAAGCATCAACTGATGAACAGGCCCCATGATGAGCCGCGTTTTTGTAAAGGCATTACTAATCTTCCTCACCAAAGGCGTATTCTCGCCGTTCCCCGAGGACTCCTCGGGGAATCGAAGGGAACGGCGAGAATAGAGGGAATCACTCCACGCGGACTCCGCGTCGGGAAAACAACGAGAACACAGGAAATGCTTCCAAAATCAATTTTCTTCTAAAAATAAATATGCAGTTGACGAAATTAGTCCGGATCCACTTTAATTTTGGTTTTGTTTATTCTGATTGTTTTTAATTGATTTTACATTTCACCGACACCAGCAAAAATTGAATCCCCTCCGAATCTGAAAGGGAGTCCTTTTTGATGATGGTGATGATAACTGGAGCATTCCCCGTCCGTGGGAACTCGCGAGAATACGGGGAGTGAGTCCCTGGGACAAACAAAAACGCGGGGACTCCTCAAGTGGAGTCCGCGGGGAACGGCGAGAATACGCCTCAAGTCGGGGAATCGATGTGCCCTGGGCAGCCCTGGGCTAACATTCCCCGAGTACTCGGACTAGTGTCCAGAGCTGCCAGAGCTAATGTTCCCTCATAATCAAATACTAGAGCTTGGGGAATGGAGGTGTGAGCTGCTAGTGTTCCCGACATGCAAATATTGATTTTGTTGAGTTGAGGTCGGGGAATCCAAATGCCAGGGGCTAATGTTCCCCGACATGCAAATAATTGATTTTTAGATCGGGGAAGCGGAGTGCGAGGGGCTAATGTTCCCGACATGCAGATATTGATTTTGTTGAGTTCTAGTCGGGGAATGCAAGTGCCAGGGGTGATGTTCCCCGATAAGCAATAATGGCTTTTGAGGTCAGTGAATCGAAGTGTCCAGGGCTGGTCCAGGGCTAATGTTCCCTCATAATCAAATAATCGTTTAGTGATCGGGGAATCGAGGTGTGAGGGGCTAATGTTCCCCGACATTCAAACGATTTTGTTTAGTTGAGGAGGTCGGGGAATCCAAATGCCAGGGGCTAATGTTCCTCGACATGCAAATAATCGATTTTCAGATCGGGGAATCGAAGTGTGAGGGGCTAACGTTCCCCGAAATGCAAATTTTTATTTTGTTGACTTGAGGTCGGGGAATCCAAATGCCAGGGGCTAATGTTCCATCATAATCAAATAATCAATTTTGAGATTGGGGAATCGAAGTGTGAGGGGCTAATGTTCCCCTACATGCAAATATTGATTTTGTTGAGTTGATGTCGGGGAATCGAAATGCCAGGGGTTAATGTTCCCTCATAATCAAATAATCAATTCTGAGATTGGGGGATCGAAGTGTGAGGGGCTAATGTTCCCCCACATGTAAATATTGATTTTTGTTCAGTTGAGGTCGAGGAATCCAATTGCCAGGAGCTAATGTTCCCCGATAAGGAATGATGGTTTTGGAGGTCGAGGGATCGAATCATCCAGAGCTAATGTTCCCGCATAATCAAATGGCCTGGCACTTGGATTCCCCCACCTCAACTCAGCAAAATTAGTGTTTGCATATCCCGGAACATTAGCCAATGAAACTTCGATTCCCCGACCTCAACAACCATAATTGCTCTTCGGGGAACATTAGCCCCTGGCACTTGGATTCCCCGACCTAAAAATCGATTATTTAATTATGAGGTAACACTATACCAAGAACATTATACCCTGGCATTTGGATTCCCCGACCTCAACTCAACAAAATCAGTATTTGCATGGCTGGGAACATTAGCCCTTCACACTTCAATTCCCCGATCTCTAAATCGATTGTTCGATTATGAGGGAACAATAAGCTCTGGACACTTCGATTCCCCGACCTCAAAAGCTATTATTGCTTATAGGGGAACATTAGCCAGTGGCACTTGGATTCCACGACCAGAACTCAACTAAATGAATATTTCCATGTCGGAGAAGATTAGCCCCTGGCACTTCGATTCCCGGTCCCTAAATCGATAATCTGATTATGAGGGAACATTAGCTTCGGACGCTTCGATTCCCCGACCTCAAAAGCCATTATTGCTTATCGTGGAACATTAGCCCCTTGAACTTGGATTCCCTGACCAGAACTCAACAAAATCAATATTTGCATGTCGGGGAACATTAGCCGCTCGCACTTCGGTTCCCGGATCCAAAAATCGATTATTTGCACATCGATTCCCCGACTTCGGGGGGGGGGGATTAGCCCTGGGCAAGTGGATTCCCCGATCTGTCGGGGAACATTAAATCCTGGCACATCGATTCCCCGACAAACGGGGAATATTAGCGTGTGGAGTATCGATTCCCAGATAGGGGAACGATAGACACTGCCTTTTGTAAAAACCCATTTTCCTTACGCCGTTCTCCGTTCTGCCGTTTTTTGTGGAAGGAGTTTCAAACTCGTTATCTGTTGAGGTTGTTGCAAAAAACGCCTATTGCACCAATTTTAAATTGAGGGGCCAGCAACTTAAAAAATCAGCATTTGCGGTTGATGTCACCGATGTGTGCAGTTGATGAACACAACTTTTCTCGCAGGGATGTCATATGTGTGTGTGTGTGTGTGGGGGGGGGGGGGGGTGCTGACCTTCCAAGGGTGCCTAGAGCCACCCAGGAAAAACAGAAAAATAGCCAAAGAAAATTTCGTTTCTTCTCAGGAATTGCCACATCTGGTCACTCCTGATAATTTAACACTTTAATCCGAAGTAATGAGCCATTGCTCGAGGATCGATTGTCTTCAAGACGCGTTCGAGCTGGGGTCAGTTGTATATCTGAACTCCTGAGTCCTGAAGTCTGAACTCTGGTCAGACAAATAGTTTTGTAACATGGCATCGAGTGATTTGTTCCTGGGTAGCTGAGGGCCCCCATGGAAATTCAAGTGGGGGCACCGCTCCGGAAGGCACAAAATAAAAGCGTAGGAAGGGGAAAGGTCAGCAAACGCTCAGTGCCCTTTCCACCTAAACCCAGCTTGTTTATTTTGTAAACGGTAAGAAAAGTTTTAAACTTTTGTTTTCCTGTTATTAGGCCTTTCCCAACTTCACAAACTGGTTTCTTTATAATAGATTCAGAATAGATCTGTTTTAACAATTTGGTAGGAAACTACATGTCCTGTTCACTCACGTCGAAGCTTAGACTACATGTCCTATTCACTCACGTCGAACTTGGGTTAGTAGTGACCACAAATTTGGGAATTTTTTTTCCTGAATTAATGACAACAGGAAGGGCATTCCATGACACCCTTTTTCTTCTTCATTAATTTCTGTCAATTTCGAAAAACTAGAGTGCTTTTATCCATTTCCGCAATTTTGCCGAAGGACTTTTTCCCAAAATACTTTATGAATTCAGCAAAACGGGATGAGAAAGGTATTCAAAACTGAGGTTCCTATTCCGTTGATCATCTAGCAGAAGGGAACGTTCTCCGTTCTGCTAACAACGGAGAATAGCACTATGGCGTTTGCTAAAAACCGTTATAGGAGAAAGAGATACAGAGCGGAGAACTGTATCTTGTTTACAAAAAACGTGGCTATGGTGTCGACAGGATCCCAAAACAGAATAGTAGCGTTTTTGCAGATACCATGGTATCTGATACCACGGTCTAAAGTCGTTTTCGCAGTTATCGTGGTATCTGAACTTCAGATAGCCCGACCGTGGTAACTGATAGTAGTATCAGAAAAGTCATCTTACTTTCTTCAAATTTTGTCAAATCAAATTTTGTCAAATTGGTTAGAAAGAAGTTTAGCACTAAGTAATGTAGCTGGATATCAGTTTTTATGGCACTTGCAGCTTCGCTCAAGTGACCATCACTTGTCGGTCTGTCTGTCGGTCGGTCAGGCCACTGTTCTCGAGTTAGGGTACTCCAAGAAGTGCTAGTACGATGAGACTTGACAGACATCAGGGACCCGACCAAACTAACTTGGAAATAGTCACTTCCCCGATCCGACCACTGTGGGGGGAGTGGAGGAGGGGGAATTCGAAATATTGACTTAAGTATATTTTTTGCGACGAAGTCAGCATTATACTGCGTTCCCGAGTCTTGCAAAAGTTACTGGCAGTCGCCCTTCTGGTGGACTATAGCCTGTGTCTTTAAAGGGGACACACATCTACCCTCCCCAGTACTCTTCTACTCCGACTAATTTTTCCTGGCTGTACGTGTGGGCAGTACCGTTTTTATAAACTCTTATCTCCCGTATGATGATCACTCGGTCAGATCATTGACTAAATTCGCAAAGGCTTGTGGTCTGCTGAAAAATCTTGTGAATCGGGTGTTGTCAAACTCTCTACAGTATATAATAATTGGTGACGTTAATACTGATATTAAACGATCTTCTGTGAGAAGGGATTCGCTCTTTGAGTGTCTTTCATCGTACCACGTCGTGCCCAAATCTCAGAAATTTTCATATGTTCATCATTCTGGAAGTACAAGTGATATTGATCATATTATTTGCTAGCCTGGTATCATCTCTTCTTCCACTACGGTTCCACGTCGTGCCCAAATCTCAGAAATTTTCATATGTTCATCATTCTGGAAGTACAAGTGATATTGATCATATTATTTGCTAGCCTGGTATAATCTCTTCTTCCACTACGGTTCATGATAATGAACAAGATATCGACCACATGCCTATCTCAGCGACATTTAGAATGGATATCGATCTATCGAATACTAATTATTCACGAGAAAAATTTAAATGGTTTGAAAAAAGCAATAGGAGCAAAGCGGATATACCGCTCTTCATCTCTACTCTGACAGCCCTTCTTTCTACCATACGTGTTCCATACCATCTTCTTCAGCACCAGATACCTACGAATGATAAGGCTGATATTGATTGTTATTATAACGATCTTGTGATGTGTATGAAAGAGGCAGAAAAAGCGCCGTACCTCGGCAACGTATTCGTAAAACAAGTGCACAAGGGCTCAGACGTGGAGTGTGAAAGTAAAATGTTTATCGCATATTATATATAAACAGCTTTAGCCTCCTGGGTACCCTCGTCCACACGGGTGGACATACACTTGACATTTTTTATCAGGAGAACTATTGCCATTAGCGCTGCCTACCGGTTTTCAAACGAATCTACGCATCTGGAAGGCCATCTGTGAATTAATATGATACCCTGCTGTCATTCATTGCGAAGATATTGTCAGTTGAAATGGCCGAAAATTCAAAAAGAGAAGATAAGAGGAAGAGAAAAGGTAAGAAAATTCTTAGAACATATAAAGGGAATGACAAAAAATACAAAAAAAATACGCAAGGTTAGTATTGATTGGAATAATATTTTCATGCATTTTTTTTAATAAAAGCGCTGTGTTGCTACCTGGGTGGGGTGGACAATGGTAACCAATCCAGTAAAACCTTAGCCTTTGGTGTTTGGAACAGTTCAAGTGTGAACAAAAGATACATTGCTCAGAATAACTTAGTATACTGCCAACTTATTTTGGATAGAGTTTAATGTTTCATGCTTTTTTAGTAACCGTTGCTGATGCACTGAACCTCCTTGAAGAGAGTGATCTCGATACCTCCGACGACGAAGACGATATCGATCTTCGGCAGCCCCACAATGCTGAAAATGAATAATCTGACGAGGAATATCCAGAGCCACATGCTGGACTTCCAAGCGCCGACAGCTCTGAGTTGCTGCAAGACCTTGATTCAGATTTTGAAGACGATTTGCCACTTTCGATGCGCCTTCAACCAAAAGCCAAAGACACTGCTGCTGTAAAAGCCATGACTTGGAGGGAGAGTACGAGGTTTGAACAGCATCTTGGACCTGAGAGAGCCAGTTGTCATTGACAATCACTCGTACTGGAAATTTGAGCAATTTTTCCTGAAGTACTATCCAGATTTGTTCTTCACTAACATGACCTTTTCGATGAACTTCAACTACCAGATGCTTCATGGCAAGTCACTAAACACTTCTTCAGAGGAGCTGAAGACCTTCTATGGCATCATCATTATGATAGGCAATTTTTGAAATCTACCAGGGTGCCATGACACTCCCCGAAGACATACGAGCGAATGGTCTATCAGCAGGGATAGTCTTGAGGCTGGTTGAAACTCTTCCTGATGGACCCAGTCTCTATTACGATCGCTACTTCAACTCTGTCAAGCTTCTTGACAGTCTTGCAGGAAAGAACATCAACGCTACAGCCTACAGGGACAATCATGAGAAACCGACTTGGTAAAACCTCGCTTCATATGAAAGCAGAGAGAGAAATGAAAGTAGATGGACTCGGGACATCGGTGATGCTCGTCAGTTCCTATAGAAAACTTGCAGTTACGCAATGGTTTGACAACAAGATTGTCTTGATGGCGTCAAGTTGTAAAGGGATATCAGAAGAAGTGGAAGTGAAGCGTTGGGAGAAGAAGCAGAGCTCGTACATCAAAGTCAAATGCCTTAGGGTCATCGCTGACTACAACACTTACATGGGTGGTGTTGATATGCAGACCGTATGATAAGTTACTACCGCATTGGAGCTAGAACCAAAAAGTGGCATGTTCATTTCCTCCATCAGTTTATTTACGCAGATTTGTCAAACGGATTTTTAGAACTGAAGGCACATGAAAGTTTTGCCAACTCGGACATGAAGCAGCTCATCGACTTCAGATTTCATGTCGCAGAGCATCTTCTATTTTCCAATAGTTGCGAGAAGGCTTCAGTGATGCCCGTGTGATGCCATCCCCGAACAATCTGAATGTAAAGAGACGGGCACTGCCACCGCAATTTGCTAGAGCTGCTTTTCACCTGCCAGAGTTCAGTGACATGAAAAATGCAGCCAGGTGTCGAAAAGCCGGTTGTGACAAGAAATCTAGATGGTTCTCTTCGAAATGCAAAGTTTTTCTGAGCTTGGTTGGTGACCGTAACTGTTTCAAAGTCTTTCATGAGCAATAGGCAGTGACTGTAATGCGTCTCTCTTTCTTTTATTATATTTTGTCATTGCTAATAAATGAAAAATAACGTTTTACTTGATTGAGAACCAATGTCCACTGAGGTGGACATCCATTTGTGGGGGTTGGGGAGGGGGGGGATTTTTTTGCCACCTCTTTCATGAATCTTGATTTTTTGTAAGTAAGGTAACCAAAAATCGCATCTTTGCCATCAGCAGTTCTGTCTTGGTACTCAGGAGGTTAGAAGCAAGGCGTTTCACATCTCCAATAACTAAACAAGTATTTAAATAACCTAATTTGTAATAATCCAAGTTTACAAGATTCAAATGTAAACACACTGCAAGTACAAATCCAAAGAAATGTTGAAGATCTTGCACGAATAGCTTGAGTTCCAACTGTGGTCTGCCAGCCAGTCCGACCCTTTACACCTCTTCTCATTAGCAAGGTAATAACAAGCGCAATAAACCAAATAGTAGCACTCTAATACCCCCTTTGTCACAGTTCATTAAAAACGGCATCTCGTCGATCAAATGACAGAACAGTCGAGTTTCCAAACTGTTCATTAAAGATGTACGTCGCGTCGTCTAATTTGTTGCTGTTTAATCCTCATCCATAGATGTATCTCCCCAAATGTTCAAGAGGACTCGAGACCTGTCATAAACGAACTTAACTCACTGGAAATCTGGGCTCAGCTGCCCATGGACGGGGACCCATCAAAACGCGTATTTACACCTCTTTTTCCTCAAGTATACCAGCTTAGAGTTTGATTCCAGTCACGGGTCAAACAAAAAATCATGGACAATTTGGGCCCACTTGTCCATGCACGGGAGGGGGTGGCCCTCTGATCCAAAAGCACAAAGGATTTCACCGCTTTATCTCCAGTTACTGTCAAGTTATAAACATTAAAAAATGGGCAATCTGGTCCCAATTGCCCCTGAACCAAGTGGGGGTGGGGTTTTGGACCTGCAAAAAGTAAAAAGAGACCCAATGCTCACAAGCCAACCAGGTTTCCACTTGATATATGTTGATTCCTGTCACGGGTAACGAACTTTACCTAACTAACATCTCTTCTCCCCGTCCATCAAGTTTAACTCGAATCGGAGCATATCTGCAAATTTCCGGTTCCTACTTCATCCTCCTCTTACCTTGGTCGGACGCCAAATGACAAATCTAGGCCGCACAAACTTGGTACTTTCCAAGTTGCATTCCATTCTGCCCATCCGTTTGGTTTTCGAGCATGTCACAAAGTTTTTGGACCCCTCAACTCCCCCAACCATGGCCGCATGGGTTCATACACATGCTTTGCATATCTAGGCCATCAGTTTTTATCACCCATAAAGATTCACTTGAATCGGACAATTTTTTCGCAACCTATGGAAGTCAGTTATTTCTGCATTCCCCCTCCCTCTACTCCCCCAAAAATGGTTGGATCCAGGAACGGAAGTCTTCCTAGGGCATTTTGTCGGGTCCTTAAGTCTATTTGGTCGGGTCACTAATATGCCTGCCTAGTTTTATCGTCCTTAGCACATGCGGGAGTATCCTATCTCGCGATCACCGGAATTCCGGGAAATCCACTCGAACTCCCTCCAAAGAGCCCCGACATGATCTGGTTCCGTCAATCCCTCGACACTAAGCGGTTCGCAAAATTTCCGGTGCCCCCTTCCAACTTCCCCCCCCCCCCCCCCGCAAGTATCAGATCCGATTTGGACTCGACATGGAACATCTGAGACAACAGCTTTTGCCACTTTCCAAGTTTCATTCAATTCCGATCGCACGTTCAAAAGTTATAGATTCCGGATTCCCCATCCGTCCACTTCCCCACGATCTCGGATCGTGCAAACAACTATTCTCATGTCGGTCTATTCGGATCCCCAATATTCCTGCCGAGATTGATTATCTTTTTTATTTATTTTTATTATTGAGTTGGGCGTCGTCATTCATTCCGCGCGGATCGAATAATAGACTGTACAGATTGTGCAAACATTGAACGTGTCATTATCGTGGATAGCAAGCTGTATTGGATATCTGGATGTCAGAGTACAGAGGAAAAGTTCGTTAGCAGGTCCTGCGTTCCTTTCAGTTGATGATTTACCCCAAAAGATGTATTTCCGAGTAGGGGATTTGGCGTTGGCGAAGTTTGCTAGATATCCGTTGTGGCCCGTTCGTATTGTTAGTATCATCAAATCGGCTGGGAAGAACGAATCGGACCAATTCAGAGTGTTTTGTTACGGAACGCATGATTTGCAGACAGTTTTACAATCAAGTCTTTTGGACTATGATAAGAATGCATCCGAGGCTAAACTGTCGAACGAAAAGAAAGTTCCGTCTGCGTTTGATGAGTTAGATTGCTTTCCTGATATTTACCTGGAACACATTCCAGAATCTCAGGGTAGCACACTACCAGGACTAACACTGTTTCAAATTTATTTCAAAAGCTAGCTGCTACAGAAGATGAGCTACTGCGGACGAAAAACAGCATGTTAACGGAGATTCAGAAAAAAGTAAATGAGAAAATGAGACTGACTAGTAAGCAGTCTCTTAGTGCGGAAACGATTGTGAGCGATGTCTACGATGCTATCAGCATAGAGTACAATCCCAAATTTGCAAGAATTGAAAAGCTGCTGAAAGGTCTGAAAAGTCAGATGGAGTCTCTTGAATCTCGTATTGCAAGTGTTGAAGCGGATGTTGATGACTTAAAGCAGGATTCATTACTAGACAATCTGGTTTTATGGGTCTGAAACAAAAGCCTGGTGTTGATCTAAACTCGTCTATACTGAGTATTGTGAACCAACAGATGGGTCTTGTTGGATTCTCTGCAAACCAGATCAGGAGTGCACATCGTTTCGTGCGTGCTAACCCAGCTAGCGTGAGCACCCCAGTTGTAGCGCCAGTGATTATACAGTTTGTAAGCAGAGAAACAGCTTTTCAGGCTTACAAGCTCAAGTCGAAGCTTGCCGGTTCGGGTGTTTTTGTGAGTGAATTTCTTATAAAGCGGCTACTAAAAAGGCTGCGAGAGATAGATTCGGGGTTAAGAATGTTTGGACAGAAAAGGGCCGAATTTTAGCTCGCTTGCCTGGTGATACTTCTACGCGAAAAATCCGTTCTTTGTCAGACACGTTCTGATAGATATTCGGTTGTTTGTGTTTAATACATTTTTTCGGATTGCCTCTTTGCAATGTATCCACCTATTTTTTGCTTTGTATTATTGTTCCCTGGGTTGCGTTGTTTCCTCGTACCCATACCCTTACTTCCGCTTCATTTGTCTTTTTATCTCTTCAAAAAGTTTAGCGTTTTTGAGAAGTGTTGGTTTTGATGTGTGAAAATACCGGCACTTGTCTTGAGACACATATGAATAATTGTTTCCGGATTGAGGATGTATTAGATGCCCCGATCGGTCAAGATATTAATATACCATTTGTTAGTTTAAAACCGCTGCAGAAAAGTTCTTATATTCTGCCCTCGAAGATTTTACGGCAAGATTCTCTGTGCTTATGTTCATGGAATTGCCACTTAACTACTGGGTATCTTGACTTTCTGCAGTTTATCGATGCATCTACGCAGAATATTGACTTAATGGGTGTGTGTGAAACATTTATTAGTTCAGACCAGTCTCTTTCGTCATTTATTTTTCCAGGTTATGCGCTGGAGGTGAAAAATCGGAAGTCTCTGAATCGTGGTTGTCTAGGATTTTTGGTAAAGAAGAATTTGAATTATTTTATAAGAGAAGATTTGATAGTTTGGATTGAAGGTAAGATTGAGAGTTTTTGCTTAGAATTAGAAATTGAAAAGAAAAAAATTATTATCTGTTTGGTGTATAAGCCGCCTAGCATTCGCATGGATGAATTTTTTGAAGGTTTTGATCAGTTAATATCTTGCATGTCCCGTAGTGGTCTGGATTTCATTTGCATGGGGGATTTTAACTTTAACTTGCTAGATTTGAATGGTGATAATTTAGATTTTCTTAACTACATGGTTTCTTATGATCCTTACCCTTTAGCATGCGCACCTACAAGGATTTGTAGTCATTCAGCTACATTGATTGATAACATTTTGTCAGCTCCAAGTTAAAAAAATCAAGCTATGCTGATGTGGGTATTTATCCCGGATCTGACCTTCTACCAGTTATCGCGAGGATTACTTGTGTGCCAAAACTAGAAGTAAAGCTAAGAAAAGGAAAGTACGGCAATTGAAAAAGGCTAATCTAGACAGATTTGCTGAAGAACTGAGTACGCTTAGCTGGGATCCTGTTCTCGAAATAAGGGGTGATGTGAATGAGGCTATGACACATTTTGCTCGGTATTACAACCTATTTACGAACAAATATGTCCTCTGAAATCGTTAGAGATAAAAGGATGTACCACGGAAACCCTGGATGACAGTCGAAATTGTTCAAGAAATAGAAAATAGGAATCATCTTTATGAACATTACCTTAGGACAGAAAAAGACGAAGATTTCAGGATTGCCCGTAACAAGGTTAACTCTCTCAGAAGAAGAGCAAAGAGGGGTTACTTTGAAGAGAAATTTATCGAAACCAAAGGTAACTCGAAAGGAACCTGGAAGGTCATCGGGGAGTTGATATCGAAGAAAAGCAGTGGCGAGCCTCTCTCAATAGAAACACACGGGGCTACAATAAATGATCCTCTGCAAGTGGCGGAACACTTTACTGATTATTTCTCAAAAACTGGTCAAACAGTGCAACAGGATAATAACCGAAGTCCAGAATCTTTCCGCCATCACGAGTTTCAAGATGATAGAAGTGACAGGTTAGCCTTTGAGTTTGAGAAGTGTTCCAGTGAAGAACTACTTAAGATTGTTGGAAGCCTTAGCTCCAATTCAGCGGGGATAGATGGAATGAACCTCCGTACTTTCAAATCAGTTCTGGTTTACCTTATTCCTTGCATCCTTCATATCATCAACCTGTCGCTAGAAACTGGAATCTTTCCTGAAGGTCTGACGACAGCCAAAGTTATTCCGCTTCACAAAGGTGGTTCAAGAACAGATGTCGGGAACTGGAGGCCAATCTCCATCCTTCCTCTTTTCTCGAAAATACTTGAAAGTGGAAAAATACCTCTCACTATTTTTATTGATTTTAAAAAGGCATTTGATACAGTTGAATTTAGTATTTTATTGAGAAGATTAGAGTATTTAGGTGTTAAAAGGGTTTGTTTAAATTTTTTTTAGTTGAGTCTTTTTATAAAGGTTGCAATTGATAGTGTAATTTCCGGTCCATATCTTGTGAAATGTGGTGTCCCGCAAGGTTCTGTTTTAGGTCCACTTTTATTTTTGGTTTGGTTGTAGATACTATGAGATTTTACCTTCGTGATTCGTGTCTTACATCTTTCGCAGATGACACGGCTTCTTTTTGTGGTGTTTCTGTGGATGATTTGATAAATAAAGTAAATATAGTCTTACATGATTTAAATGTGTTTCCAACTATAAGTATGTTGGCAGTCAATGTAAAAACGACAAACTTTATGGTCTTTAGTCGAATTGGCACACCCGTAGATCTAGGTGGGCGAATATTATTGTCTGGTAAGTCTCTTGAACAGGTTGATTTGGTGCGGTACCTAGGTTTTTGCTTAGATTGTAACATGTCTTGGAACGTCACAGCGATGTTGTGGCATCAAAAGTTGCAAGAGGCCTTGGAACCATACGTCGGCTGAAGCACTTCCTACCGGCTCGGGTGATGTTACTTCTTTATCATGCAATTATTAGCCCCTATATATCTTACTGTTGTGTGTTATGGGCTAGCAATTTTATTAGTAATTTTAAGCGTGTACAGATTTTTACAGAATAAGGCAGTCCGTTTGATAGGTGGCTACGTTAAAGAGACAAATAATACAGTAGCATGTTTGAGGAAGTTAAAGGTGATGGAGGTGGGCCAAGTTCGTGACTACCAGGCAGCCATTTTTACTTACCAGTGTTTGAATGAAGTGTGTCCGTCTGAGTTTTTAGATTTTTATAGACATAATAATGATGTGCATGATTACTTTACAAGGAATGCTACTAACCTGGTGACGAAATATAGGAGTGGTAGACGAACTGGCTTTTTAATTAAACATTTGGGCCAGGCGGTATAGAATTCACTGCCAGATAGTGTTAAGGCGGCTTAACACCAACAACTGTTTGAAAAAAGAGTAAAAAAGGTTTTGTTGGAGGGGTGAGGAATCACGATTCAGAGAATGAAGGTATAAGTTATCATTTCTTTTTTTTATTACCTTTATTTATTTTTCCTTTTCTTCTCTTTTTTCTTCTTCTTTTTTCTTTTGTGTGGTATATTGAAAAAATTATTAATTTGTGTTTAAATGAAATTAATTTATTGTTTAAGTTAAGTTAAAGTAGTTTGTGGTAGCCGCCCAGTGCCAGTGCATTTATGTCTTCTCATGGGCGGTTACCTATCATGATGGGTTATTATGTAATTTAGCAATAAAAGAATCTAATCTAATCCAATCTATTGCATCAGGAATTACCGAATGTAACGGAAGATCGTAACACTTGTATGTAGTGATCGGCAAGTCACAACTCCCTCGGCGATTACGCCCAGTCGGCAGTACACCCTTCAGGTGTACGTCACCACGATTAGTGTCAGCACAAAATTAGCGGTCACGCATGTCAGCAGACGTATGTTATTAACGGCTAATTGTGTGCACGTCACTACGATCAAGGAAAGGGAAAAGGAACGTCTATAGATGGAAGTTGGGACTTGCGGGAGAGAAGTGAGTTAGGAGTGATTGGTGAAGGCTTGGTGCTGAAGTACGCCTCAGTCACGTGACGTGTGACCAGTGGATTATACAGTTGGATTACCAGTCGACTGAAAGAAGTAGTGGATGCACTGGGTCACCGTTTAAGCTGCAGAGCAACCGAGGAGCAGATGTTGATATACCTAGAGGATTATTAGTAAGCGATATCAGGCTTAGAATTTAGGAGTGGAATTAGTAACGCTGTTTAAGGTAAAATAAACATTAATTTATAATCATCCTGTATTGTATGTAACTTTACCACCGAAGGTAAAGAACCGCCTCACACCACCTCCGCGTTACCCTTTAAACTCTCTCTACCGCTACACAAACTTGCTGAATCACCAGAATCCCCCCCGCCAACTCCCCCCACAGTGCCCGAATCAGGTCCGGTTATGTCAATGATGTGTCTAAAACTTGTCCTTGTTGTTCCCACCAAGTTTCATCCCGATCCCTCCACTCTGAGCGTTTTCCACGATTTCCGGCTCCCCCCAAAGTCACCGGATCAGGTTCGGATCTGAAGAGGCGCGTCTGAGACATCCGGTCCGGTACCAAGTTTCATTGAGATCCAATCACCCGTTCAAAAGTTATAAATACCTTCAAGATTCCGGATTCCCCCTCCCCCACGATGCTCGGATCGGGGAAGTGACTAGTTCCAACTTAATCTTTTGGGGTCCCTGATATGCCTGCCAAGTTTCATGGTCCTAGCTTATGAGGAAGTGCCCAAACTAGAAAAACCCGGACCGACCACCAGACCGACAGAAATTGCGATCGCTATATCGCATAAAAAGCTTCCACCAATCTGTACTAAGCGTTTCCGTTTCATGTTTATGCCATATAGTTTTACTAGAGCACGAATAACCGAACGATGCTTGCGAACACCTGCTAAATTTTAACCCAATTCCGATTAGGCTTTGACAAAATCATTATCGAGATTTTTTAACATTGCTTTGCTTTCACGAGTAATATGAAAAGAGGGTGATGCTCATGTAGCTTCTTCAACGACATTTTCGTGACTGCTGGTTCATAGTTGAAGTATTAGGTATAAATATAGTACATCCCTCTTTATCTAAGAGACCTGATAAGACCCGCAATTCTTCTGGTGAATTTTGATTCAGGTCCAAAAAATGTAACCGTATGGATGAGATGTAGCCATTTTATAGGCAGCCAGTAAAAATCTTGGTAGCCCCGGGAAAACTTGACGGTTTAACGTGATCAGTTAACTGGAATCACGAACAACTCCATAAATGAAATAATAAGTACAATGCAAGGCAAGTATTCCAAAACTTTTACTTGGGCAGTACAGATTATGAGTAATACTAAATACAGAAATGTTTTTATGATGACTGCTAATAGTAAACAAATTAAGCAATTGTTTACTATAATTGTCAAATGACTCCCACTAAATCATCTAAGATCAATAAAACAGAAATCCTTAACACTTCAAACACGTCCAACCCTTCTATAAATTGTGTGTCTGGGACATACACGGTTTGCCAGGATACATAGTAGACGAATTTTGTCTCGTTGTTCAATGATACGAGTTAGTAGGGCTGTTTTACCGCAAAGAATTGCATGGAAAAGGGGCTGAAAACTGAAACTCATGTTTACCCTCTGGCTACTAACGGTAGACTAAGCTTTATATGTCAGAGAATCATGGGATATAGACATTTTTATTTACAACAGAAAAAAACCAACAAACGTGTCTATACAATGGTGCAATGGCCTGTACAAAATACCACTGCCAATTACGCGCTAAATCAATACTATAATTTGCCATCTCTTGTGACGGAATAGCTTTCAGTGAGGCTGTGACACTTTTCCCTTGTTAAACAACGCCGTGAAAAGTATCATACGTAAAATGGTTCTTCACTTGCACAAGAGGAACCCTTTTGCATCCAATTTACCGACCTTCTTCTGTTTCGAAGAAATAGGATTTGGTACCGGCTACGACCCCCCTCCTACCACTCCCCGTTTCACTTTTACAAAATCCAAGAAGGTTTGATGGACGCATGGTCACCAATGCCCCACACTTCACTGTATCCCAATTAGTATAGTCCGTGTGCCTTTGCATAAATAGTCGGCGTGAAGTATTGCTGAGGGCATACTGAATGCGTGGGCTTTCCTTTTGAGAAGCAGAAAGATTTCCGCGCTTATTGTGAAGAACACGTTCCAGAAGGGATATCAGCTACTGTGATGGTCGTTTAATGAAATGGAAAGGTTGGATTGACATAAGTAAGGTTTAAAATTATTCTAATGGTGCGAACACACGCTAAGGATTTTCCGGCCGGATTTTCTTCACTTTCGTCATAAAGTTAGAAAAATCTCAGCTTGTCCTCTCCAAGTAGAGAAGAAATGCCTGTTTTCAAGAATACTCCTGTTTTCCTGCAAATGATGCCTGGTTTCAGGCGTTGTTTCGAAATGGCGTAAGCAAGAGACCTCAAAGTATCACCAAAACTTCCAAACTACAATTTGAAATGATGATTAGATATTTTATTACCTTAAACTCAGTCTTGGCTTTCAAAGTCACAGATTCTCCCAGGAACTACTATCCTTCATTTTTTTTGTTCGATATGCATCATTTTTCCAATCTCTCTCTTACTAATGTACAAACAGGCAACTTCCGAGTGATCCTGCAATTCCATAGAGATTTCAAGAACTTCTCTTGAATCCTGCAATTCCACAGATTTCAAGAACTTCTCTTTTGCGATACATTTTTTGTTCTGTTTTGGCCCCTTAGACTTTTTCATGAAGGCATAAGACTGATGCAGGAAGCCTGTTTTCAGGAGTACTCATACAAGTAGAACCATGCCTGGTGTTCCTTGTTGCATTATAAAAATTGTTGGTCAGTTCATATGGTTTGTGTAGCATTGCTCTTTGAAGAACCAATCAGGTCTACCATAGTTTATTTTATCTCAGTAAGTCGAACCACACAGTTCGTAAAGTAGATAGCAAATTGTAGCCGGCCAGCAAAGCGTGGCAGACAGGTATTTTGCAGTTGCTCTGATTAAATTAGTGATATGTTTTTGGCTGATTTCATGATTCTTCTGGAAAATATGTTCTCTATTACTCCTCAAGGTAGAGCCCGTCTCATTCTTTCCGTCGATTTTGCATTCCATTATGGTTTTTTAAGCTGTAAAATGGAAAGGCCTATTTTCTTAATAATTAAACAAAGTAGGGAAAATTGGGAATACATGAAAGATTCAATGGAATGTATATCAAATTCTCGTTCATCCCAGTCGGATATGGAATCATGCTTCAAAGATACACTGAATGTGAACCACCCAAACAGGAAAATAAAAATCAGAGTACCCTGGAGTCTTCCTTGATTATCCTACCGAGTGCTAGATCTTCATCTGCTATGTCTTTGTTTCCCACTTATGGTGCATGTAACAGCCAACTAAGACTTAGTTGCATGAAGACTGAAAAGACTACATAATCCACCAACTACAAAAATATCCTAAAAAAAAAAAATCCTACAAAATATCCTAATTCTGTTGTTTTTATTTAATAATTTGAATAAATAGCTCCATCTATGTTACCCAAACTCGGAAATCCCTGGGGCTTAGACAGCTTATGGCACTTTAGCCTTTCTCTTCCTTTTCTGTGGCATTTCTGGGTGCCTCTATTAGAGTCTCACACTCAATCTACTGTTCAATCATTCAACAGAATCTGTAAGCTATTGGTACAGAGCAATGATGTTGACAGCTGTGATGATTCTGTGGTTGAAATGGACGAGGATGGCAGGTACCATACAGAAAAATAAAAGGGTACTCAATCTTCCGTCTGAGAAAGAAAGTCACGGATGCAAAAAAAAGTGCCTGAAAAAAAGAAAGATCGGTCAGTTACCTGGAAGAATGGGAAAATGATTCCAAGCTAAATGATTGGCTCAAAAGACCTAAATCTAAGGGAGACCCAGCCTTTTGTGTCTCATGCAACGCAGCAGTGTCTTTTGGTTGTAAGAACGACTTGTGAGAGCCTGCATCTACTGCAAAATATGTATCGAGAGCGAATGATTACTTGCGGGCAAAAAGATGTATCCGAATATTTCGAGTTTTGCCAGTCTTTCTCATGTAGATTCGGTACTTCTTGCAGAAGCTCGTCTGTTAACTTTCATTGTTGAAAAAGATTTGCCGTATTCCATTATAGAAAGCTCGAGTCTCTCATAATTTCCATGCCATCTAAGCCCATTATGCAGACTAGCAAGATAGGGAAGCAAAAGGTTACCAATATTGCCAGGCAAGGACTAGGCCCCTACTTCCTGACGAAACTAGTCGACACCCTTAAAGAGACTCTATCGTCATCGACGAAGCTACGAACGTTTCAACATCAAAACAGCTGGCGATTTGTATCATGTTTCAAATGATTCCTTCGAAATAGAGGTCGATCTGCTAGACATTGCTGACTGTCAGATTGCAGTGCTGCTTCCATCTTTTCCAAACTTGATAGAGTTCTCTGTGATCTAAATGGCCCTCAAAAGAACTGGATAGAAATGTAATGATGGGCGAGAAGAATTCAGTGGCAACTATGATCAGGAGCAAATACTCATGGGTAAAAGTCATCAAATGCTCCTGTCAGATGATGCACTTGGCAGCTTCTTCTGCGTGTAACAAGCTACCAGGGGAGCTCGAGGACCTCATGAGGGGAGTCTACAATCATTTTCCGCATAGTGCGAAAAGGAAAAATTCACTTATTCACGTTTCACCTTCACGTTTCTGCTCTTGGCCATTTCTCCGCACTTCATCTAGGGAGAGGATTTTTTGGACCACATTAGTAATTTTTTTTTTTTTTTAAATGTTTATTTTATGATCTCGTGCATTTTCTACATTACTGAAAGCTCAGTGTATTTTTCCCGTTTCTTTGTCTATACTGCATTATTTTCCTCTTCTTAAGTGCGTAAATAAAATGTCATCATCATCATCATCATGACTTAAGGAATTTCAAGATTTCGCTGAGTGCAAAATGCACAGAATTCTTACACCAGGACAGACTCGCTGGCTGTCCATCAAGCAGTGCGACAGGGTACTTGAACAGTGGGCGCCTCTGCAGCTGTTTTTTCTACAGCGCTTGCTTTCGAAGACCCATCTTCCACAAACTAACTCCTCCTTGACAGTTTCAAAACAAGTACACGAGGGTGAGGTTTGAGTTTCTGAGCTATGCCTTGGGTGTTATGACTTCCATTAATGTGCTATTTCAGAGCGAATCGCCGTTGTTCCACCGACTCAGGGGGGAAACCGAGAACGTTATTCGGAATTGTGCAGCCAACTTCATGAGCAAACATTATGTCAAGTCGGTTGATGTAATAAAGATTGAGATCGATCTTACCAATGAGTCTGTGCCGGACAATGAGGTATATCTTGGGGTCGCTGCCGAGTCTAGTATGTTGGAAATCATGTTCTGTGACTCAGACGTATCAAATGCGGAACTTTAGGACGTTTACATCTTTCCCCGAAACTTTTACAGGGAATCGATCAGGCAGATCCAGGAGAGATTTGTTTTACCGATCCGATGTATGAAAAGGTAAAGGTCATAGACCCGGAAAGTGCTCAAAATTTACAACCTAAAAGCATTGCTACATTCCTAACTGGTGCTATCCCGAAGAAATGGTCACTTTCTGATATTGACGAAGAGTAGAGGGCCCAAAGCATGGTTTCTCTCCCAATGGAAATGGATATTGGTGCCGTTTCCCCTCTTGAGTACTGGAAGTATGTCCTAGGTATCCGAGCACCCCTTGGGAGACGACGATTTCCTAATCTGCGCAAAGTTCTGAAGCTATTCTTTTCCTTCCCTTCCAAATTTTATCGCCGAACATCTGTTCTGAGCTTTGAGAAGATCAAAACTGACAAAAGAAACAGTCTTTCTGCAGAGACACTGAAAGCCCCGATTCAATGCAAGTACAGCGTGAAGAGACATAAAATTAACGCAGACACGCTTGAGCTAGATGCAGTCCTAAAAAAGAAAATAATGGCTGTGAAAGCGAATGCCACTGCTGCTGAAAGCCGACAGGTTTTTTCCTTGTAGAATGCTTCAGTTATGTTTTGAGGCCTTCTGTTGCTGTGATAAAAAGCCAGTTGTTTAAGTGCTAAAAAGCTATTTGCTTATCTAATCAGGCTGCTTGCCCAAATCTGTGATCAATAGCTGTGTTTCAAAAAAGCAATCTTAGTGTATTTTAACAATATATTTACTCTTTTTATTGAAAAAAAAAATGAAGTATATATCTCTGTTTGAAAGCTGTTATTTTGGTTATTCCACGCATTCTTAGCAACAGGGTTAATGTGGTCAAATAATCCAATCCCCACTACTTTCCAGGTTGGCTTTGTGTTGAGTTCTAAAGAACATTTTCGTCTGGTGTAAAATCAGTGAGAAACAAGGTTTTAGCTTCAGAAGTACTTAGATTTCGGAAGCACTTGGCATTTAGTATATTGTCGTTCGGTTTTAAATTCATCTAATCCTCCAGCAAAACTGAAACAAGCATATACTGACAAAAGATTGAGCCAAAACGGGCTTTAGCTAACTTGTTTGCAGCGTTTACACGTACAGTAAAACTTGGACAGAATACGGTCTTAGTGACAAGGTTATGTTCACACGCAGATAGAAAAAAAATTTTCTTAACAAACGAGAAAATCTGATCAAAACAAATTCACCAGACAGCCAACAAAAAACTATTTTGATGGCATTGGTGACATCAGTATTGATGACTGCTGTCATCAAAAGCTAGTAAAATTCTTTTTTTTTTAGTCTTTTTCCAGTGCCGCCGATGAGACTCCTTTCAAGTAGACCGGAATTCCTTTTATCACGAAATTCTTGCCCCGCTAGATGGAATCTTTTCGGAATCCTTTCAAGTCGATCGGAATTCCTCTTTACTCGACCGGATTTCTTGTCCATGTAAACGATCGATTAGTAAAACGCCTACTTTAATCTTCCTTGCAGCAAAACGTCTTTTATCAGTCACCCAAACGATATCTTCAGCTCTTTTTTGTCTGTATCTGCCAACTAAAGTATTGACGGAAACGTTGTTTTTTTTTGCTTTTCCGGCAGGATTTTTGGCAGGATTTTCGGACTTTCGGAGCAGGATATTTCAGGACCGGCAGGATTTTCGAACAGCAGCAAGTGAAATTACTGGACGGATATGCCAGTGGTCCATCGAAAAAAGGAATGGCTCGTCTCAAACGCTCCAGGGCTATACAATGCCCAATAGTTGGGTTTACAGGTAAAACACGGCTAACAAGGAAGAAGGATTTCTGCGAAACTGCACGAACAAGCAGCGGATAATTCTGGCAATCGGGAAAACAGTGTCTTCAGCAGGCTGATCGGTCCAATATGCCTCCGCTGATGCCGATGTCTTGATTGTAACAACACCCATCCAGACCGCAAGAACTCACTTGACATGTCCCATCAGCGACGACACCGACCTTCTTATTCTTCTTCTTCATTATGCCGATACAATACACAAAGGCTTACATTTCAGATCAGAAACAACTGCTGCAAACGAACTGAAGCTTACCAACAAGATAAGCCAGTTTGGCGTCAAATAAGCCAATCTGGCAACAATGGTCTTGTATGAAATTACTGGATCCGACCACTTCCCTCTCTCGTGTGCTTTGAATATAGAATGTGTGTCTGTCCCTATTGATGATTCTACTAGTGCTACGGTTCCTAAGCCTCAGTGGAATGATGCATCTCGGTCGCAACTGCTCGAATATAGTTCTGCTGTGTCCGAACGGCTTGAGTATTTAGTATTTGACGAAGAGATTACCAGCTGCTGTGATCGTATGTGCTCTTGTAAATCTCTATATGTAAAGCCCTTATATGATACTGCTCGATATTGGTTTCTCCAGTGGAAATATGAGGGATGTAACAATAATGGTGGTTTTCTGGATCGTACACGCCGACTTTGGAAATCGCGGTTTTGGACTGCACTACGGTGGGTGCGGTCCCAAGATTCTATGATACGTGCTAATCAGTTTGCTGCTAATTTTTCCAATAAAAAATTTGTTGAATTTTGGTCTGATATTTCGGCTGCAAACCGTCAAAGTAGTTCCCTCCCTCCGGTGGTTGAGGGAAATTCTTCACCTCGGTCAATCTGTTTGTTCTGGAGAAATCATTTTGAGCGTATCTTTAATTCTGTTGAAGATGCAGTTTGTTTAACTTTTGATGTTGGAAATGGGCGACTTGATTGTAGTGAGTTTTCTGCTGCAAATGTTGCGCTTGTGATTCGAAAACTAAAACCTAACTCAGCAGGAGGTTCTGATAGTAGTTCTTCAGAACATTTGAGAAATTGTGCGGCAGTTGTTTCTCCGTATCTTGCTATTGTTTTTTCTATGATTGTTTGTCATGGAATACTTCCTGAATCTTTAATGGCGGTTACCCTGGTTCCTATCCAGAAGAACCGTATGCGTGATTCGGGTAATGCGGATAATTTTCGGTCTATAGCATTAGCGTCGACAATGTCAAAACTGTTTGACCATCTGCTGCTTTTTCGCCTGGAGTCTTTTCTACAAACAAGCAGCGATCAGTTTGCTTATAAGAAACGCCTTTCAATAGAGTTTGCGATTTTTATTCTACGTGCTGTTATTGAGTATTACTAGCTGTTTTCTACATATGTTTACGCTTGCTTTGTAGATTTGCGAAAAGCATTTGATCGCGTCAATCATTTGAAATTGCTGAATGTTCTGAAAGATCGTGGTGTCCCGCCACCTTACTTGAGAATACTTTCTTTTTGGTTTACTAGACAGCGCTTTTTGATTCGATGGGGTTGTGAATTGAGTCCAGCTTTTCTGCACGAAATGGCGTTCGCCAGGGTGGTGTATTGTCTTTAATGAGCACTTGCTTGATGATGCTCACATTCGCCATAATCTGAGGTCAGTGTAACTCATACGTAATCTCCTGATCCGTCGGTTCTGCGATTGCTCAGTTGAGGTTAAGAACTCTCTTTTTCGGGCTTATTGCACTATTATTTTCGTGCTGTCTATTGTTTGTTGTCACACTATTCGTGGTTTATGTGAAATTAAAGTGGCGTACAATTATACCCTACGTTTCCTGCATAAGCTGCATCGTTATGTTAGTGCTACTGAGCTGTGTACTGATTTTCGGCTGCCAACGTTCGATCAGCTCCACGTTTCTGCTCGTTGTTCTTTGAGTGAGCGTCTCCTGGCATCTGAAAATGAGCTTGTTGATGTATTATGTGCCCCTCTCTTACGCCTTTCATTGCTAATATGGCAAAAGTTGTATGAGCCTCATGATATCGGCTAGACTACATCTATACTTTGCTTAACTTGTTGTTGTTTCCTTCTGTTCCTTTTGTGTTATTTTTCTATAGTCGTTTGGCTGGATTAAAATTATTTTACTGTATTGTAGAACTCTCGAAGGGAATGAGATATTTTGATGAAACTTGGTGTGGGGATTCTTTGCGTCAAGGGTAAGGTCTAGTTCGAGAAGGGCTCTGTAGCCCTACATTTAAGGGTGGGGAGGGGGCTTCAAATTAAGGGGCAACAAAGAATATTTTTAAAAGCTATTGAGATAGTTGATTTAGTGGTAAGGAGACATGCTAAATCCGAAGATGAAAGTTATTTTCTTGCCGGACAAGGAGTTCACCCGGAATCCGGCAAAAACCGGACACAAATTTGTCGACCAATTTTCGGCTATAGCAGTCCTTAACCCTTTATTCTCAAACCGATATATAGCTCTACGCGCGTGGATGACGACATTGCTTTGTTTATTCTATGGACATTGGTCGAAGGTGTTGATATATTATATAATGTTCAACCGAGGAAATATGTTGTCCAAGTGAGGGAGTTGTTCAATGAGGATTCGCTGGGAAAGTACAGGTCAAGTTCGTGGATGGGTCCTTTAGTCCTATCTTTAGAGGCAGAGGAGCGGTTTCGAATTTACGGTAAAACATGTATGTTTTATAAGGTAATAAGATATTCATCGACGGGGTAAGGAGGTCCGCTGAATCCATATCTGAAATTAGTTTTCTTGCTGGACAAATGGTTCATCATGAATTCGGCTGAAACTGGAAATTTGGTTGTAGATCAAAGTTGTTTCTGAAATCCATCAGAGATTCGGTATCGGGGCAAGGAGACAGGCTGAATCCATTTTTGAACTTTAGATTAAGAGTAAAAATATTCAATGAATGTGACGAAGACTGAATGGCGAAGACATGAACCAATTGTTTGAATCAAATGTTATATTTTTGTGATCCCACTGAAACCTTTGGTCTTATTTTGGGAGGCGGTCGATCAGTCGGACGAGTTTCCAAAACCGGCGCTTAATATCATCTTTTAAACGGAAACTGGATAAATAGTGACACAAATTTTGAAAACTGTCACTTAAAAATAGTTCTTTAGATCTCGAGAGGATGAAGGGGTTGCGCTCCCGTCACAATTGCGTATTTCTTTGGTGGAAAACATCTGAAGGTGACACTTTTTGTGACGGTTTCTGAATTTGTAAATGACATCGAATGGCACTTTTTGACTGAAAAAGTGACACTCTCGGCGAAAAATATTTGGCAACTCTGCTTCGGATTCTGGACGAACTATAATTTTTTAAGCTAGAAAATAAAGTTCATAATTGGATTAAGCGTGTATTATTACATCTATTTCGACCTAAGATTTACTCCAGAATGAACTTTCTACCGAATTTCCGGTTTTGACCGGATTCCGGAAACTACTCGTCCGGCGGAAAAAAAAAGTTCAGGTTTAGAATCAGTATATCTCCTTACCCCTAAATCGACTATCACCTTAGCCTCAGTAATTTTTTCATCCCTTATTTTTCGCCCCCTCTACCCTTTCAAGCTGCCCTAGAAATTGGGCGATTTTGCCTAATTTCAAATTCATAGGGCGATTTCGGTGGATTTTGGATATTTTATCGAGCGATTTTTTCTGAAAATTTTAATGTCAAAAACATTTGTGTCGCAATTTTGTCCGGGTGAAACCGTACTTTTACTGGACTACGACTCTGTCTTGAAAATAAGAGAAGAAATGAACCTTGACTCGCCCATTCACCGAATATAAAAGGAGAGGAAAGACAAAAGAAGTTCTGGCGTTGTCTCAGTTCGCTTTTTCGAAAATTGGACAAAGAACCAGACTGTTCTTGGTTGGCTCTAGAAGCTTTTTCATCTACCTGAAAGGCAATGCTTCTATCCCTATCTTGACCTCCGCCTTGATAGACGATTTTGTCACGTTTCATCACCGATACCGAAGATGTAGCCGAACATTCAGTTATTTTTCCACCATGGCCTACGGGGAAAAAATATAATCTAACGAACTTTTGTCTCTGGTGAAAAAATGGAATGTCAATCGGCAATAATTTAACTTTGAGCTGTAGGGCTTGTACCGCATCGTTATTTCTTTACTTCACCGATGCAATAGCTAAACGAAACATGAGTAGGAGCGTAGGAACCGTATGCATCAGGATTAATTCCGTACAACGGAAATATAGACTGGATTTATAAATAAATTTAATTCGGTCAACTACCGGCGCCTTAGCTTCTATTTGAGTACAAATTCGCATCTTAGACCCCAGCAAGTTAGTGCATAGTAGGGGTATATCAGCAAATTCCATCGGCGAACTCAAGCAAGTTCTCCTACTTATAGCCAATAGTAAAATCTTTATTGACAGACTTGTCAAATATGTCACACTTCGTCCCGAAAGACATCGTCTTGAAAATAACAGAAGAAACGGACCTTGACTCGCCATTCACTGCATATAAAAGGAAAGGCAAAACAAGCTCTGGCGATTTCTCGGTTCGCTTTTCGAGAATTGGACAAAGAACCAGACTGTTCTTGTTTGGCTCTAGAAGCGCCGTCATTTACATGTCAACTGCCTGAATTGCAAGTGCCTCTGCCTCTGTATCAGAGTCAGGTACGCGTTAAAAACACAAAACATCAGCAAGGAATAACAGTGCAAGTGGAGATGTTTTGGATACGTATTTGTTATCTAAATTGGAAAAACTATCTGACACATCTGTGGAACATGATGAAGATTCAACAAGATTTTCTACGTCAATTACGGTAAATTTGTAATTTTCATCGCACATGGCCATGGCCAGTAGAACAACGCTAAAGTACTTTTTGAAGTTAAAATATTAGACCCACTATTTGGAGGTCACTAGACTTCTACGTGTCTTCCATAGATTGATCCGATGTAGTTCGGGAAATTCCATTTTTGAGAAAATCCTTAACTCAATTCTTTCAAAAACTGGTGGTGGGACATGGCAGATAAGTTGGTTGCAACTGACAATAAATTGCTTGACAGGTTTCAGCAATGATTTCTGTCAATCTAGACCTACCGATGCGAAACTGAAAAAACAGTGATCGTTTCGTTTCACCGGTAGCCAAGTACCTCAAAGTCACTGCCAATCGCTCGGCAGGTGAGATAGGGTTCCTCCAGTTAGTATTTTTGTTTCTGTATTTACACGTTGGTAATTTTTTCGAGGTTCCTGAATTCCCCTGGGTCATTCTGAAATAGTCAAAGTAGTAGGCCTCATCCTCCTTCTGTATTTCTTGGGCCAGAATGTGAAATGTGCCAAAGCTTGAGCGTTTCATAATTTGTTTTACCAACATTCTCTTCTTCTTTAACTTAGGCCGCCGTCACACTGCCAGAGCAATCACAATTTTCTAGTTAAAATTCTAGTTGGAGGAAATAGTTTCTAGTTGCTTTTTAGGTAGGATTTGGTGAATTGCTAGGAACCAGTAAACACGCGAAACCAGTTTGATTTCTTTCTTTCCAGCACCTTTTCTCCTTTGTTGGACAACTGGCTGCACTTAGTACTGTGTGATCAGTAAGCAAGTAAGTAAGTAATTTACTTATAACATGCCATTTTGAAATAGTGGAGTAAATGAAAGAAAATACGTAAAACACAAACACACAGAGAAAGAAACTTAATTTTCAATCTACGGCCAGGAAGCAGTGTATAACGCCGTGCACTGGTTGGGAACTGTTGTCCATGATTTTTTATTGCGACGAGGAAACTTCAAAAATAGTCTGTTCTCCATACCTTTGTCTTACTGCAGGACTAGTCTCTCTAGAATTCAGTGATTCTGACACATCGGTCAGTCTGGTACACTGTTTTTGGTTTATCATGGTTTCGGTGGACACAGTGATTTTTTCAAACTCATCTTGGATATTCTCTCAGTTGTTGCTCGGATATTTTCTCAGTTGTTCTAAGTGTTAGTTTGTAATTTAAACGCTCTCTATTGAATTTTGAAATTTGTGTTTCAAAATCTGTGTTGATTTAGTGGAATTCACCAAAATTTGGCATATAATGTTTGCAGAACACAACTGGTAACTGTGTCAGTTTCAGGAAAGTCTAAGTGGGCATATTCTATTGATGAAATCAACGACATCTTTTATTCTCTTCTGAAATTAATACCTTGGAAGGGTGGCGAGAATCCCTGGTTTGCCACAATTTTTTTTTTTTTTTTTTTCAGTCTCCATCAACGTGCTTGCGAATTCTACTTGCTGATGTAGTGAATACAGTGGCGACGACAAAGTCTGGAGTTTGTAAAAACTCAATCGTCGCGCACAGGTACCGAAAACGATTGTTTTCACAATGTTTCATAGATGAAGACGGGGTGACATTTGTGGAAAGACATTTTAGCACCACTTTGTTAGCCTCAGCGCAAAGCACCCTAACGGAAGAACTCCACTATCCTTGATATTATGGCGAAGAAACAATAATGCCACGAATGTAACGCGATCGTTACTACTAACTCGGTGAAATGCTACGGTTGTTCGTCGTGGTTCTATGCTGAAATTAACCGTTGCGCGGGGGTAGATTTCAACAAAGTGCTTCACGGTTGGAAATGCTTAAATTCCCCATCGAGTCTCCCCCAGTCACCTCTCCAGAGTTTCGAAACAAATGACTGCTTGGCGCATTCCAGTGCCTTACTGAAGCAAGCCATTGCCACTCCCGCTAATAGGACCAGAACACTTACTGCCGTCGAGATTGTGTCAAGTTCCGCGGTTACCTCAAGGCTGCACGAAAACCCTTTTCGATCCTTTACCGTGTATTAAATGCAACAAATAAAATAAAAGAATCGCAGTGCTAGAGGCCAATGAGGCGAAATTTCTCGCTGAAATTGCCTCACTTAAAAGTGAATTCGCATCACGCGTCCGGACCCAACGTACTAACCAAATATCTCCCCTGCTACATGCTAGTACACAGACGGAAGAAACTGTCTATCGGTATAAAATCGCTAGTGTGTCACGTGACGAACTGGAATCCGATCCTCAACTCACCTGATATTCGAGGAAACGATGACTTGTCAGATACTGACGACGAGATATGCATTGTGTATGAGAAATCAGCCACTCCACGGAGAAAGCAATTCCGCTGGTTAAAGTGCCAACACACGATCAGGGTCGAGCGCTCCCGGTCAGGCCGGATTTTTGCCACCATCATTACTTCCATATGGAAAAGTTGAAAAAATTTTAACTTTTTCATATGGAAATGATGACGGTGCTGAAAATCCGGGCAGGAATTCCAATCGTGTGTTCGCACTATTAGAGAACGATGACCGTTTACAGCCAAACAACAATATATGCCGGAAATTCCTTGCAGGGATGTGCCGTATTGCAAATTGTAGATACTCACTTTTGTGTAAAATTCTTTGACGAACTGTTGTACGAAAAAACAGTGTAAATTTGTTCATCTCCGTGTGTGCCTATTTTTTACTAGTGGGAGATGTTTTGGCTTTGACATGGCCCACATTCAGATTCCTGAAAATTTCCGGAGTGGAAAAACAGCTAAAACAACTCCCGCTGGACCTTTCTTATTCTGGGAAAAAGTCAGATACGGAGAATTTCGTCTGCCAGCTCAATCACCCACCACGACAGTGCCTACATCTCAGGAGCATGTTAGCCTCGCTACCACCTCCCGCCGCCCCGACCAGTTTACTTCGCTATACACACTGACCAACAACACTCCCGCCACACCCTCCACAATCCAGCAGCAGCATGGAAACGGCAGTTTAGGAAGCCCAGTAGCTGTCTTTGGTACTTTATCTCCTTTCCATCTCACTAATAAATTCGATACTCTTTCAGATTCTAACCCGTCTTTTGACCCAGTTGAACCAAAGGTGTGAGAGTAACTTCCCCATGCAGAGTTTCATTCCCCTTGCAATCCGAAACAAAATTTAAATCTTCTTTATAATGTTTTCCAAACCCGTTTTCGTCTGCTAATAAATTTGCAGCTCTAAACGATCTCATCAAACCGCTGCATTTAACGCTTGTCGAAGTTCTTCACAGCAACGTGCTCGACCGAAGGTAAAACAAAAAAAAAAAAAAAATTGAGAAAGAAGTCCCCCAGTCTCGTTTTAATCTCCCTCATCTGCTTTCTTTGAATGCTGAAAGTCTGAACGCTGATAAGATGAGTGAATTAGAAGGATACATCAAAGTTAAGGAAGTTATTATTGCGGTTAAAGAAGTTCACAAGCAAAATATAGACCATCTAAAAATTAAAGGTTACAAACAGTTTGTTAAATTGAGGAATGATGACCACCCTTTGGGTTACAAGGGAGGCGGAGTTGCGTATTTTGTTCGAGAGCAGCTACCGATGCGGCCCTTGCAAATCCGTAATATTGGAACCCATGATGAAATAATGTGGTTTCTTGTCCAGCCTAAAAAGCTCCAAAGGTCGATAAATGGATTAGCTAGCTCGGATAGCTCGTTCGCTCGGTCTTACGAGTTCTGAGAAAAAACGATTTGCAGAAAAGCTAGAGTTATGTGCTGACTTCATAACTTGTAAATACCCAAATGTTGGAATTTGTTTGACCGGGGACAAGAACGATTTAAAAATCTTAAAAATTTGTGTTAAGGGCAATACAGATCTTGATGTGATATGCAAAAAATTCTCTGAATATTATGAAGAACCAAAAGATCTTCCCCCTCTTGGCGGAAGTTACCATTACATGTTAATGGTCCCCTCTACCTTCGTATAAAATTAAATATGTAATCGAAAATGTGACTTATCGACCTCTCTCAGAGAGAGGTCTTGTTGGTTTTGGTAATTGGATTTCTTCGGAGACTTGGACTGAATCAATGAACGCCACTTCAAGTGATGAAAAAGCAAGTATCCTGCAGGAAAAACTCCGTAAAAAATATGAAGAATTTTTTCCTGAAAAAACATTCAAACGTTGCAACACTAACCGTCCTTTTATCACGGAAGAAATCAAAGATCTAATCCGTTACAACTTCTGAAGAATGGAAAAAGATAACAAGCTAATAAACTCAGAAACAAAATTCGAAAGGTGACTAGAAAAGCTGCTTCTGATTATTATAATGAAAAAATTCATTGTTTATTTGAACCAAATAGTAGTAAATGGTACAAAGAAAATAAGGGAATGTGTGGGAAACCACCTTCTGTTGTTAATTTTAACCTTGATGCTGATCGCAAATCAGTTAAATTGTCACCTTGCAAAAATTGTCCAATCACTACCTCCGCTGGATGGAAATGAAACTGCAGATTTTTTCGTCAGAAGAAAGTAAGGTTAAGCTTGTTAGCAAAGATCAAGTTTGTTCAGTTGGATTTAGACGGTGTAAGGCCTATCACGCTAACCCCATTATTCAGTACCACTACCTCCGTTGGATGGAAATGAAACTGCAGAATTTTCGACAGAAGAAAGTAATGTTAAGCTTGTTAGCGAAGATCAAGTTTATTCAGTTGGATTTAGACGGTTTAAGGCCTATCACGCTAACCCCATTATTCAGTAAAATATACGAAAGTTTTGTTGCTGATTGACTTAAAGTACAAATAGAACGAGTGCTAGATCATCGTCAGTATGGAAACTGAAAATGTTCGTCAACTCCACAGTGTTCAAAATTTTATTTTTAAGCATGTTGATGAGCCCGGTAAATGGTTGAATTTGATAGCAGTTGATTTTAAAAAAGGTTTGGATCTTATTGACCACAAAATTTTAATTTCTAAGCTATATCATGTTTTTAACGTTAATACCAGAGTAATAAAAATTACTCTACGTTTTAACAGGTAGATCCCAGATTTTAAAGTACCGGAATGTTTACTCTGAACCAGAAGCGGTACTTTGTGGTGTGCCCCAGGGTACCATCTTAGGCCCAATTTTATTTTAGTTACGATTAATGATTTAGCTGATGATTTCGAAAATCGTTGGAAGTATGTTGACGATCTTCTAATTGTTGAAGTCTGTTGTAGAGAGGATTCGAGTCAAATTCCAGATATTGTGATTAAAGTAAAAATGCAAGCTTTGAAATCTAATACAACCGTGAATGATAGTAAATCGTGCACTATACAATTTCTTTTTTAAATCTTTCAACCCTACTTTTCTACCTGAAATTTCAGATTCCTTGAGAGTAGAAAATTAAACTCCTAGGGATAATCTTAACTTAAGATTTAAAATGTGAAGCACAGGCGACCAGCCTGATAAAGCGAGGAATGCCGGACTTCAGGTGCTTAAGCTCATGACATCATGTCCAGGCCTGGGACACCACTAAACACTTGTTCCAGATTTACATTTCATTTATCCGACCAAATTTAGAATGCCCAATTTGGTATTTTGGTCTCAAGGTCGAACAGATCGTCATAATTGAGAAGATTCAAAAAGAGCTCTGATCGTAGCGTTAAAGGTGGACGAGAGGTCCTATGAAGAGTTAATACGTAAATTTGAAATCGCCACCTTAAATGAACGAAGACTGAAAATCTGCATGGAGTTTGTTGTCAAATCTCTGAATCACCCGATCTACAAAAAAATTTTCCCTTCAGAAAAGCTGTCAAAAAGGCTCCCTTACAAGGTAGCTACTACGGTCGAAAAGTTGCAGCCAATTAAATGTGCCCACCAGAGGTTTGCAAAGAGTTGTGAGCCGTATATGCGTAGGCCTATTATGTATGTGCTCATTTATATCTATGACTATATCGAACAAATTTGGCGCGAGCCATGATCAGTTTTTGGCGAATGAAAAGATTTATACATCTATCTATCTAAACCCAGGCCCTTGTTCGGTATGCAATTTTTTTTTGAATCCTCGCCTGCCGAATGTGGGCCCCACATGCTGGAGGTGCATAAGAGTAATAGGCACAGCTATATAATATTTCCAAGTTCTAGCTCTGCTGTCCATCCATGAGCAGGAAAAAAAAAAACATACCTTGTTTTGTTATCCAATCGCCATTTCACGTTAAAAGTTGTAATTATGATATTTTTCCAACTAATCCTTAGACATCTTTTTTTTTAGCAGTCTTTCTTCATAATTCTTCTTTAATTCAATATTAATGTCGCCCATAAGGCTTGAGATGTGGTCCAGTTCAACACAAACAGAAAATTTGTCTTTAGTGTGCCTACAGTGTCATATAATATTGTTAATGAGACTGGCGTTAAACTTTATTTCAGATGAGCTGGACATGCTGTTTTTACTTGTCCAAAGTATAAAGTTCTTTTTTAGAACATAACACCAATTGATGAAAGTTGGTTTGCAATTGGTCCCGGTAGCGAGATAGTGACATGCGGAACCTGGATCAATATATGCAGAACATGTAGTAGGGGTAGACCAGCATAGTAGGGGTAGACCAGCAAATTCCATCGGCGAACTCAAGCAAGTTCTCCTACTTATAGCCAATATGAAAATCTTTATTGACAGACTTGTTAAATATGTCACACTTCGTCCCGAAAGACATCGTCTTGAAAATAACAGAAGAAACGGACCTTGACTCGCCATCCATCAGCTTGCAAATATCCGCGAGGCTTGGTAGCTGGAAAGCCGGGTGGTTGCGCCATATTCTGATGAAAGTAGGTTTTCTGACCCTTTGGGCAAAATGACAGTTAGGGTGGGAGATTGAAATAAGAGGTGAACAAAACATTTTTTTTCTCTACTGAGATTTCAGGGTACGAAGGCACGCTGAACACGTTCAAGAAAATCAGTTTCTCGCCGGAAAAGTAGTTCGCCCATAATCTAGCCGAAAATGTGAATTAAGCAGAAGTAAGGCAGGAAACTCTGATTTACTTATCGGTTCCAAATTTCAATAGTACAAATTTGCAAGGGGTTTGGCGAAGACCGGACACCCAAAAGACCCAATTGTCTGGATCAAGTATCATATTTTTGGGATCCCATCCCTTGTTATTGTCCTTTTAGCTGTTCGCATAATCTGTTGTATATTAATGCATATAACAGAACAACTTCATGAGTAAAAAAAAAGAAAGTCGAAAAAGATCTTCTAGGCTACTTTGACAACCACGGATCCTCTTACCAAGTTTCATCAAAATATCTAGAGCATTGCTCAGATAGGTGTTATAAGTTGTACAAGACTCATTACAGATTCCTCTTTTCTTTACGGCCCGCTCTAATAATGCGAAACAGCAACAACAGAACTCGAATGCTTTGAAGCCAGTCTGAGATACTGAAAAAGCCATACGCAAATGGAAAGATCTGCGTATGGCGCATGACTGGTGAGTTGAATGCTTCAGAACTTGGCCACACTTAGCTTATTTCTGAGCTGAATTAGGAGTCAAAGTGATCACAAGAGACAAGAAAAGGCAGCTTTTTCGGTTGCTAAATTAGAAAAAAGAAAAAGAACAAGATTCACCAAATTCTGAATCTTGTTGATTTAAGTTCAGGAGATCAGTTAGAACGAAACAGCGTTTCTAATCATGTTGTAGGAAATAGATGGAAACAGACTGGTATTTGTTGTGCTGAACAAAGAATGGACATCAAATAGACGTGACTGATTGTATTTTCACATCTAGAAACTCTTTACCTTTCTTGCCAAATAACTTAGGCTAATCCTGGGATGTTGAAAGCAAACTCATGATAATTCACACTAGCCCAACATAATTGAAAGTGGATTGTTACAGTTCGTACAGCCATAACAGTTCAATATAATCGTTGATTATTTGGTATAGTCTTGTACACTGCTTAGTAATGTAAGTTTCATTGACTCCTGACTTGAGTGATTTGAAGAAAGTCCACTTGTAATGTTCGTAAAATAGCAAGATCACTGTTCACAATTCTCCATGAGCCATCAATAGAATCTCCCGAACCTGTATATCCCGGTGTTACACAGGACTGGTTGCCAGCTGCAATTTCTTGCGTCCTAAGGCATTTCTGCAGCATGCAGCTCAATGCGCTCAATGCAGCCACAAGGGCTGAAGATGCATCAGCATATCCTTCACTCTAGCTTCCAATGCAACATAAAACAAGCGATATTGTGCATCACACACAGCTAAAAGGATGACAGAAAAGTAATCCTTATTGTTGTAAAATTCTGATCCACTGTGGAGCCTGAATTCGCAAGTGTTTCCCGTCCATGTCTCCCAGACTGATTTCGTCTGGAAATGTCATATATTCCTCTTCAAGAATGTCAATAATTGCCTTCAATGTATCACGTATTACCACTGAAGATTTTCCAACTCTGAAAGCAGTACCTGCCTAATTTGATGAATCAATAAATTGCAGGCAAAAGTACCACTGGAACTGCAGCACAAAAGTCCTGTAGGGGAAAGAAGGTATTATGTATGTATATGTATTACACTGCAGGTAAGCCTGGATAAAATTAGAGCATAGCAAATTAAGTGGAATTAGTGGTAGAGAAATTTCTGCTGCTAGCTCAGTTGTGCATTTGTTTGTTGGGTTAAAGGAATAGCTAAGACAACGACATATGGCAAGGGTGTTAAACATATCATGGTATTCAATGCTCAAATTAACACAGGGTACACATAGGACCTTAAATATCAAGGTATCAGGGTTCAAATTTGACAGTTATCAGGTAATTACAACTAAGAAAAAATGCTAAGCATGCTCAAGTGTTGGGAGGGATTGTTTGGCCATGATTGCCATTCTTATGTGAACCCCGCGTCCTACCAATGAGTACTGTTATACAAAAATAAGAATAGTCCACTTTTCTAGAGTGTATTTTGTTAAACTAAGCACGAAAATAATTCTCACTTACGATTTAAAGTTAATTTCAAGTTTTAAGAATTTATTTCATTCTTCAAATTTTACTTATGACATCTCGTTATCCCCTGCGAGATTAGTCATAATTTGATATTTTGTTTCTTACATTTGTATTTTTGTAATATTTTGCGCGAGGTCGCGATATTTTTTTGAAGGGGGCTATCTTGTATTAAAATAATTATTTGTAAATATTTAGTTTGTAAAGAAGGTTGTTAGTATATTCAAGTTAAATGAGGGTTGTAAGTTCAAGTTCAGTAAGGGTCAATGTAAATATTAAGTAGTTTTGGGAATATATTAAATATGTAAAATGTATATAAGTGCCCGTGCTTTAGTGTAACTTGTGATTTTGATTGTAGTTAGTATCCAGACTTTGTAGCGTATAGTGAAAATAAAGTAGTGTTAGTTCACTCAACTTCAACATCGGCCTGTCCAACAGCAGCAGCAGTCATAACTGTGTTGTACTTCCACTGAGACTTCGGGTAAGGCTTCAAGCGGATAGACGTTGAATACGAGGACTCGACCAGCTTCAGAAAGTTTATTGGGACCGCCTAGAAGATGGTACCTGGACCTGAAATCTGTGACAGAGGGTATTTCCGAAGCATGGGTCTGAGAATGTGGCTTTGGTTAATCACATAAGTTTGCTTATAAAAAGCGTTTGTCGGTTGAATTTGCAATTTTTGCCCTTCGCGCTATCATTGAATACTATTGGCTCTTCTCTACATTGGTTTATGTATGTATTTATTGACGTGAAAAAAGCTTTTGACCGAGTGAACCAGGAGAAGTTGCTGTCTGTTCTAATTGAAAGAGATGTCCCGATGGCTTACGTCAGATTGCTGGCTTACTGGTTTGTTAATCAGAAGTTTTATGTTCGATGGGGGTCTACTCTGGCGTTCGCCAAGGCGTTGTCCTTTCTGCATTACTTTAAACTCTGTACTGTGATGAGCTTAACCGACGTTTAAGTAAACCCCTTCGCGCTATCATTGAATACTATTGGCTCTTCTCTACATTGGTAGTCTGAACAAACTGTTACAAATATGTGAAGGTTTTGCTTCTGAATTTGACATTATTTTCCATACATCCATAACTGTGTGCAAGCGGATAGACGTTGGATACAATGACTCGACCAGCTTCAGAAAGTTTATTGGGACCGCCTAGAAGATGGTACCTGGACCTGAAATCTGTGACAGAGGGTATTTCCGAAGCATGGGTCTGAGAATGTGGCTTTGGTTAATCACATAAGTTTGCTTATAAAAAGCGTTTGTCGGTTGAATTTGCAATTTTTGCCCTTCGTGCTATCATTGAATACTATTGGCTCTTCTCTACATTGGTTTATATATGTATTTATTGACGTGAAAAAAGCTTTTGACCGAGTGAACCAGGAGAAGTTGCTGTCTGTTCTAATTGAAAGAGGTGTCCCGATGGCTTACGTCAGATTGCTGGCTTACTGGTTTTATAATCAGAAGTTTTATGTTCGATGGGGGTCTACTCTGGCGTTCGCCAAGGCGTTGTCCTTTCTGCATTACTTTAAACTGTGTACTGTGATGAGCTTAACCGACGTTTAAGTAAATCAGGGCTTGATTGCCATATTGGGTCGCAATGTGCTAATAACTTAAGTTATGCTGAAGACCTTGTTTTGCTTGCTACTAGTGTTGGTAGTCTGAACAAACTGTTAAAAATATGTGAAGGTTTTGCTTCTGAATTTGACATTATTTTCCATACATCCATAACTGTGTGCAAGCGGATAGACGTTGGATACAATGACTCGACCAGCTTCAGAAAGTTTATTGGGACCGCCTAGAAGATGGTACCTGGACCTGAAATCTGTGACAGAGGGTATTTCCGAAGCATGGGTCTGAGAATGTGGCTTTGGTTAATCACATAAGCTTGCTTATAAAAAGCGTTTGTCGGTTGAATTTGCAATTTTTGCCCTTCGCGCTATCATTGAATACTATTGGCTCTTCTCTACATTGGTTTATGTATGTATTTCTTGACGTGAAAAAAGCTTTTGAGCGAGTGAACCAGGAGAAGTTGCTGTCTGTTCTAATTGAAAGAGGTGTCCCGATGGCTTACGTCAGATTGCTGGCTTACTGGTTTTATAATCAGAAGTTTTATGTTCGATGGGGGTCTACTCTGGCGTTCGCCAAGGCGTTGTCCTTTCTGCATTACTTTAAACTGTGTACTGTGATGAGCTTAACCGACGTTTAAGTAAATCAGGGCTTGATTGCCATATTGGGTCGCAATGTGCTAATAACTTAAGTTATGCTGTGCAAGCGGATAGACGTTGGATACAATGACTCGACCAGCTTCAGAAAGTTTATTGGGACCGCCTAGAAGATGGTACCTGGACCTGAAATCTGTGACAGAGGGTATTTCCGAAGCATGGGTCTGAGAATGTCGCTTTGGTTAATCACATAAGTTTGCTTATAAAAAGCGTTTGTCGGTTGAATTTGCAATTTTTGCCCTTCGTGCTATCATTGAATACTATTGGCTCTTCTCTACATTGGTTTATGTATGTATTTATTGACGTGAAAAAAGCTTTTGACCGAGTGAACCAGGAGAAGTTGCTGTCTGTTCTAATTGAAAGAGGTGTCCCGATGGCTTACGTCAGATTGCTGGCTTACTGGTTTGTTAATCAGAAGTTTTATGTTCGATGGGGTCTACTCTGGCGTTCAACAAGGCGTTGTCCATTCTGCATTACTTTAAACTGTGTACTGTGATGAGCTTAACCGACCTTTAAGTAAACCCCTTCGCGCTATCATTGAATACTATTGGCTCTTCTCTACATTGGTAGTCTGAACAAACTGTTACAAATATGTGAAGGTTTTGCTTCTGAATTTGACATTATTTTCCATACATCCATAACTGTGTGCAAGCGGATAGACGTTGGATACAATGACTCGACCAGCTTCAGAAAGTTTATTGGGACCACCCAGAAGATGGTACCTGGACCTGAAATCTGTGACAGAGGGTATTTCCGAAGCATGGGTCTGAGAATGTGGCTTTGGTTAATCACATAAGTTTGCTTATAAAAAGCGTTTGTCGGTTGAATTTGCAATTTTTGCCCTTCGTGCTATCATTGAATACTATTGGCTCTTCTCTACATTGGTTTATATATGTATTTATTGACGTGAAAAAAGCTTTTGACCGAGTGAACCAGGAGAAGTTGCTGTCTGTTCTAATTGAAAGAGGTGTCCCGATGGCTTACGTCAGATTGCTGGCTTACTGGTTTTATAATCAGAAGTTTTATGTTCGATGGGGGTCTACTCTGGCGTTCGCCAAGGCGTTGTCCTTTCTGCATTACTTTAAACTGTGTACTGTGATGAGCTTAACCGACGTTTAAGTAAATCAGGGCTTGATTGCCATATTGGGTCGCAATGTGCTAATAACTTAAGTTATGCTGAAGACCTTGTTTTGCTTGCTACTAGTGTTGGTAGTCTGAACAAACTGTTACAAATATGTGAAGGTTTTGCTTCTGAATTTGACATTATTTTCCATACATCCATAACTGTGTGCAAGCGGATAGACGTTGGATACAATGACTCGACCAGCTTCAGAAAGTTTATTGGGACCGCCTAGAAGATGGTACCTGGACCTGAAATCTGTGACAGAGGGTATTTCCGAAGCATGGGTCTGAGAATGTGGCTTTGGTTAATCACATAAGTTTGCTTATAAAAAGCGTTTGTCGGTTGAATTTGCAATTTTTGCCCTTCGCGCTATCATTGAATACTATTGGCTCTTCTCTACATTGGTTTATGTATGTATTTATTGACGTGAAAAAAGCTTTTGACCGAGTGAACCAGGAGAAGTTGCTGTCTGTTCTAATTGAAAGAGGTGTCCCGATGGCTTACGTCAGATTGCTGGCTTACTGGTTTGATAATCAGAAGTTTTACGTTCGATGGGGGTCTACTCTGGCGTTCGCCAAGGCGTTGTCCTTTCTGCATTACTTTAAACTGTGTACTGAGCTGACCTTAACCTACGTTTTAGTAAATCAGGGCTTGATTGCCATATTGGGTCGCAATGTGCTAATAACCTAAATTATGCTGAAGACCTTGTTTTGCTTGCCTCTAGTGTTGGTAGTCTGAACAAACTGTTACAAATATGTGAAGGTTTTGCTTCTGAATTTGACATTATTTTCCATACATCCATAACTGTGTGCAATCGGATAGACGTTGGATACAATGACTCGACCAGCTTCAGAAAGTGACCACCCAGAAGATGGTACCTGGACCTGAAATCCGTGACAGAGTGTATTTCCGAAGGATGGGTCTGAGAAAGTGGCTTTGGTTAATCACATAAATTTGCTTATAAAAAGCGTTTGTCGGTTGAATTTGCAATTTTTGCCCTTCGCGCTATCATTGAATACTATTGGCTCTTCCCTACATTGGTTTATGTATGTATTTCTTGACGTGAAAAAAGCTTTTGACCGAGTGAACCAGGAGAAGTTGCTGTCTGTTCTAATTGAAAGAGGTGTCCCGATGGCTTACGTCAGATTGCTGGCTTACTGGTTTAATAATCAGAAGTTTTATGTTCGATGGGGGTCTACTCTGGCGTTCGCCAAGGCGTTGTCCTTTCTGCATTACTTTAAACTGTGTACTGTGATGAGATTAACTGACGTTTAAGTAAATCAGGGCTTGATTGCCATATTGGGTCGCAATGTGCTAGTAACTTAAGTTATGCTGAAGACCTTGTTTTGCTTGCTACTAGTGTTGGTAGTCTGAACAAACTGTTAAAAATATGTGAAGGTTTTGCTTCTGAATTTGACATTATTTTCCATACATCCATAACTGTGTGCAAGCGAACAGACGTTGGATACGAGGACTCGACCAGCTTCAGAAAGTTTACTGGGACCGCCTAGAAGATGGTACCTGGAAATTTCTTGACGTGAAAAAAGCTTTTAACGAGTGAACCAGGAGAAGTTGCTGTCTGTTCTAATTGAAAGAGGTGTCCCGATGGCTTACGTCAGATTGCTGGCTTACTGGTTTGATAATCAGAAGTTTTATGTTCGATGGAGGTCTACTCTGGCATTCGCCAAAGCGTTGTCCCTTCTGCATTACTTTAAACTGTGTACTGTGATGAGCTTAACCGACGTTTAAGTAAATCAGGGCTTGATTGCCATATTGGGTCGCAATGTGCTAATAACTTAAGTTATGCTGAAGACCTTGTTGTGCTTGCTACTAGTGTTGGTAGTCTGAACAAACTGTTACAAATATGTGAAGGTTTTGCTTCTGAATTTGACATTATTTTCCATACATCCATAACTGTGTGCAAGCGGATAGACGTTGGATACAATGACTCGACCAGCTTCAGAAAGTTTATTGTGACCGCCCAGAAGATGGTACCTGGACCTGAAATCCGTGACAGAGGGTATTTCCGAAGGATGGGTCTGAGAATGTGGCTTTGGTTAATCACATAAATTTGCTTATACAAAGCGTTTGTCGGTTGAATTTGCAATTTTTGCCCTTCGCGCTATCATTGAATACTATTGGCTCTTCTCTACATTGGTTTATGTATGTATTTCTTGACGTGAAAAAAGCTTTTGACCGAGTGAACCAGGAGAAGTTGCTGTCTGTTCTAATTGAAAGAGGTGTCCCGATGGCTTACGTCAGATTGCTGGCTTACTGGTTTGTAATCAGAAGTTTTATGTTCGATGGGGGTCTACTCTGGCGTCCGCCAAGGCGTTGTCCTTTCTGCATTACTTTAAACTGTGTACTGTGATGAGATTAACCGACGTTTAAGTAAATCAGGGCTTGATTGCCATATTGGGTCGCAATGTGCTAATAACTTAAGTTATGCTGAAGACCTTGTTTTGCTTGCTACTAGTGTTGGTAGTCTGAACAAACTGTTAAAAATATGTGAAGGTTTTGCTTCTGAATTTAACATTATTTTCCATACATCCATAACTGTGTGCAAGCGGACAGACGTTGGATACGAGGACTCGACCAGCTTCAGAAAGTTTATTGGGACCGCCTAGAAGATGGCACCTGGACCTGAAATCCGTGACAGAGGGTATTTCCGAAGGATGGGTCTGAGAATGTGGCTTTGGTTAATCCCTTCGCGCTATCATTGAATACTATTGGCTCTTCTCTACATTGGCTTATGTATGTATTTCTTGACATGAAAAAAGCTTTTGACCGAGTGAACCAGGAGAAGTTGCTGTCTGTTAGGTGTCCCGATGGCTTACGTCAGATTGCTGGCTTACTGGTTTGATAATCAGAAGGTTTATGTTCGATGGGGGTCAACTCTGGCTTACGTCAGATTGCTGGCTTACTGGTTTGATAATCAGAAGGTTTATGTTCGATGGGGGTCAACTCTGGCTTTCGCCAAAAATATGTGAAGGTTTTGCTTCTGAATTTGACATTATTTTCCATACATCCATAACTGTGTGCATGTTTACTACTGACACATATGCGAAACTTCCATTACCTCGGAAGCAGATAGCAGATTCTCTAATCACCAACCTGCAAATTCAACTCTAGAGATTCTCAAGTGGCAGAACATGTTTTTTCGCACGGAAGGTTTGTCACTAGAAACTGTTTATTTGTGTCAAGCAAAAAATAACAACCGAAGTACATTTCCCGATTGATTGAAGTAAAGTATTTGAGATAACGAACTGAATTCCACGATTGATTCAAGTGAAACCGTCAGTATATATAACAAACGCTATATTAAAAAATAACTGAAAACAGAAAAGTCAACTAAGATGTTCTTCAGCGACATTTCAACCCTTCTTACAATGGCTTCGCTTCAGAATTTTCACGAAAAAGTGAACCTGCAATACAGTTCTTACAGGGAGCAAAACTCAATGCACAAAAATTGATAAACTTACGATTGGAAATTCTCTAAGAGTTCAATTACTGATGGCAATTGCGACTGAGCCATATGAGTTACTTATTACGTGAAGGAAGAATTCTAACATAAGTTAATTCATTTTTTCGCACTATACGTCTGAGCACTTGCGCACTTGTTTGAAGTGTGGTACATAACTCCAGTCTGAACAGTCACTAAAACATTTTTACCATTTGAGCTAATTACTAACCATAGACTCTGCGGGTGTTCCGCACTCCAGGGCAGATATCATGACCGTTGTAAAATAAAATGTTGATAACATACTCTCAAAACTGACCAGTGTTCTCCTCTGTTACTGAATTTCAAGCTTGACGGTATTGCTCTGGAAAAGAAATTGCGTTGGGAGGCCCGTGAAAAGTTCGTCGCTGGTATCTGCTGTGTTTGTCAGCCATGCATCGTCGACTTCAGCAATGTCAGCGATATCGAGCGTATTAGACAACGTCTTGAGAATTCTAGTCTTCATCTTGCAAGTGAGTGTCTTGTTGTGCTATTTGTGCTTCGTTGACAAGACTGTTTGGGTAATAGGAAAGTCATTCCTTGCCTTACCCATGTGCAAGAAGCGCCCAGATACCGGTGTTTGACTATGTGTTCAAGACGATAAAAAAAATCTGAGGAAGAAGCGTAAGGATGTCACGTTCGGGAATATTGGTACGGACCCAGGTGCACCGCCAAGAAGAATTCTGGAAGGCTATGTCGCAAAAAAAATTTCTTGTCCACTTCTGCAAGTTTGTTGACTGTTCACCATCAAATCCAGCCCTTGTGCTTCAGGATAGCCACGTAAGCACATAACTTACGAATTTGTTGTTGCTGCTCGGGAAAAGGGAGTAGTTGTCCTGACATGCCCACCTCACACATCTAACAAGCTCCAGCTTGTTGCAAGACGTGGCAAAGTACGTTCCCATCAAAACCTACTATAGTACGCCATAGAGAATTGGATAAGGCCAAGGAAAACTCATGAGTGAGTACGAAGTATGCAAGGTTCTTGGCAAATACTTTCCTCTAGCTTTTAACCCAGTCAACATATAGCTTCTCCAAGCCTGGAATTTATCCTTTCAACAGAAATGCTTTCCAGGACCATGACTTTATCTGTTCGTCTGTAACTGATTGTCCAGATCCCGGGGAATCTGCATCAGAAATGGACGAAAACGTCAGCATTGCCGAACTGGACGTGATGAAGATGTCAGCAATGTTGAACAGATGTCCTCTACAAACACTGCATCGCAGGAAGCTCTATCCACCCAAAGACCGAATAAAGTGGCAGCAAAGAAATGGAGTAGAAAGAAGAACTTTTCAAAGATATTAACAGCAAAACCAGAGAAAGATGCTGTATTTGAGATTGCAAAGCTGACAAAAACAGAAGCTTGCCTGGACCCACTAAGCCAAAGAAAGTGACCCAATGCAAAAGGGTAAAGAAAATACTGAACTTTGCAGAATTCGAGAATAGTGAAGGCGAAATTGCTGGGGCCGAGAACTCTGTAACTTGGAAAGTGACGTCAGTGAAGATGACATGGTTTTTAGTGAATCTGTTGACAGCCTTGAGATTGATGATACGTGTGACTTGGGATAGGACTTCTTTTCAGATGAATTCAAAACCGGTGACTATGTTCTGATTTGCGAGGGAACAGTCAAGGACAAGAAATTGGTGAAATGGTGAAGGAAGGAAATGTGGATATTGATGTCCTGTACATCAAACACATATTTCAGAAAAGTTTGTTCTAAAAGAAGAGATTTATTCATTCCAAAAGGGGGATGTAGAGTTTAAGTTGTTGGTGCAAAAGTTGAATGAAGGGACAAGCAGACAGGCGGAGCTGCTGGTATTTGACGTTAGTCTGACAAACTGTGATGTTGCTTGATTTTGAATCATTTACTAAGTGCATTTTTACTTTTCAAATGGCATTTTATATACCGCTTTCTATCATAAAACAGTGTGTCCAAACTGACCCAGTGCTTGTCCAAACTGACCTGGCCTAAGGGGCAAATTCGCCAAGTTGGCACACTTGGGTAAAAAATGTGCATTAAATACCATAGATAGCCGAGATATTTACCGATCGTTTGGTATGCAAACGATAAATGTCGTCTCTACTTACTCTACTTCCCTGGAACGTCTGAGTTTATTTGTTCTACGAACCGACTTCTTTCCCTTTTTATTCGTCCTATGAACTGTTTTCTTCTGAGTAGTTTGCTGTTTCTTGGCTGGATGGATTCCTTTTTAGTCCTTCACCTGAAGATGGGTTCCAACTGTATTTGCAGCTATTCTTAGATTCCCTGTACCAGTACCTGTAACGAGCACCAACATTCCATTGGCAACAAGACCACAGGTTTCGATGGGATCCCAAAAATCTAATATTTGATCCAGACAATTGCGAACGAACTACCATACTTGTCCAGAAAAAAAAGGTCAGAAACGAATTCAGCGTATCACCTTATCCGTATAAAGAACATCTAATCAACTTCAAGTAAAAGTTCAACTTATAAAAAAAATCCGGTCTAAAACCCCAAACGAACTATATGTCCAGGTAAATAGAAAGATTGTCATATACAGATTCAGCGTATTTTCTTACCCCTCAATCTGTCATCTAATCAACTTCAAATAAAACTTTTGCTTTTAACAAATTTTCCGGTTTGGCCTGATTCCGGCCGAACAAGTTGTCCTGGTAGAAAATACTGTTCCCATAAGGGTTCAGCATGCCTTCTTACCCCTTAATCGAACATCTAATCAACTTAAAACAAAACTTTTACTTTAACAAACTTTCCGGTTTTGGCCGAATTCCGGGCGAACTACTTGCCCGACGAGAAAACGGTTTTCACCATCGTGTTCAGCACGTCTTCTTATCCCTAAATCGAACATCTAATCAACTTCAAATAAAACTTTTACTTTTAACAGACTTTCCGGTTTTGGCCGGATTCCGGGGTAACTACTTGTCCGGCGAACAAATGTGTTTCAACATCATGTTCTGCATGTCTTTCTTATCCCTAAATCGAACATCTAATCAACTTCAAATAAAACTTTTACTTTTACCAAACTTTCCGGTTTTGGCCGGACTACTTGTCCGATGACAAAATGGTTTTCACCATCGTGTTCAGCATGTCTTTTTACTCCATAATCGACTATCACATTATTTGTTTAAAAATATTTCATTTGCCCCCTAAATTAAACCCCCTCCCCCACCCCTAAATGTAGGGCTACAGAGCCCATCTACGTACTTGACCTTATGCTTGACCCAAACAATCCTCACACCAAGTTTCATCAAAATATCTCATTCCCTTCGAGAGTTATAGTGCTTACAGAAGGACAGACGGACAACTTTTGTGATGTCATAGGTATCCCTCCACCTGCGTTTTGAAACCCCAAAAACTATCTTGTTATCAAGGCTGTCCAACCCCCCCCCCCCCCATCCTCCAAACGGTGTTTATAAAAACGTAATATCGTGTTATAAAAAATACATAGGGCCAGTGAGGGTCACGTGCTTAGAGTTTTTCCGCGTGTCTAATCCTTCTCAACCTTCTCAATCCTTCTCAACGTCAAAAATTAAGATTATTTAGAACTTTCAATAAGACTCCCAAATTTGCTTTAAATTTGCATTTAGAGATTGTTGATGGTGGCGATGATTTGGGCGTATTCGTCAGGGGGTTGCGGAGGTTTTAACTTTTGGAGGTAACCTTTATCCGTAGTTATAGTACTTATAAGTTCTTATTTTTCTAGTTGCAGAAAATCTGCCTACATTGATAATTCCTAATCAACACGCCCTCACATTTGCCGCCAACACAGAGAATGCCAACCGACTCATCAGTTTTCTTAGCTTTTTTCTCAAGGTGGAGAAGCTACAGCGAAAACCAGCAACCGGCCAACAACAAAACTTATTTTTGCCAGAGATGACCTAGGAACAGTTGCGGACATGATGCTCTGGGAGAAACCAGACGACAAATACGATGTTTAAGTTCTTCACAGATATGCAATCGTTAATGCGAAAATTAATGTCTTCCGGAATAACATAAAAATCGTTCCAACGAGGCTCATCGATCTTGGATGCCACGTTACAGAACCCAGCTATAGTACTCGGTGACGAAGGAGTTTTACTCAACGGAGCTGATGTCACTAAATCCGAATGCAATTATTTTATCATTCAGAGAAACGAAATATTCCAATCCGGGTAATTTCTAGTACCTTTGGAAACTCCCTCTGCTGAGACTAAAATCTAGCGGCATGGATTAATCTTACCATCTTAGAAACCACCAAGCTAATCTGAGCACTTATTCCAGTCCGGGGACCGCAAAATTTTCTCTTCAACAAACGTCTTAGACAAATGTCTAAGTTACTGGATAAAAAATCATGCTGAGAAACAAGCAAAGCTTTGAATTTTGGGCAGTAATCAAGAAACAGAACGTTAACATTTTTATTCAACCTCTCTGTGGAATTACTTTTCTCGTCTTAAAAACAATAGGACAGAGTCCATCTGCTTGCTTTTTCTACTGCCGGGTAAACGAATATTTGTTCTTCTTACCATCGAATTAGTCGGAGATAAATACAACATTTGAGAATGAAGAAACTTGTAACTATCTAAACAACTATAAGATTGAGACCCATTAGCTATAAACAGATCATCTAATTGTCTTTCTTGCGTTCCGGTCGCAATCTAGCGTGTTTGTTAATTTGCCATTCAGAATATGTATACACCACTATCTAGGTTTTTCTTACAGGTTTGTTTTCTGCCCCGACGTTGACCCAAAAGACTGACAGCCTGACGAGATCGCTGACGTATCCGTTGTATACATTATTTGAATATAATTTGTCTCTTCCGTGTTTACAAGTTGAAAAAGTTTATTTTTCATGCAAACAGTCGGCGGCTCGTCATCGGGCTGCGTGTCCAACCAGGGACAAGCAAAAAGGTTTTGTGTCCCGGAAACCAACCTTACAAGATAAGTTGATGAAAGACGTAAATGCAAAAATGCAAGCTGTAATGCTTTCAAAGACACCTCACCAGACTTAACCAGCTTGATGGAAAGGCTTATCGCATCAGTCAAAAAACGGGACAGCAGTTCATAATTATAAGTTTTAATGTTTGTCTTTTAGTTTTCTGTTTTAATAGTTTTATTCCACCAATTTGAACATTTCTTAAAGCAAACTTCGCACTATTGCATTTTTCACCAATCTAGACTTTAAAATCAGACTCTCATTTCAGTCACCATATGTGGTTACTTCAACAGGGGCCCATTAGCTAAATTGCGGATGCTTCATCTGCGGTTATTTCAGGTCATGATTACGTCAATATAGGCAAAATATAGTCTATTTAGTGCAGTATTAAATTTTACTGCATTTAGACCAGTGTACACCAACTAAAATGTCATTCTCACTGACTAGGTTTTCAGGGAAATCTATTTTTGTTATTCACATTTTCCTAACAAGTGGCTGACAACATGGAGGGGTGGGGGTGGGAGCCCGTTATTCTCTCCTTCCCTATGCGTAATCACTCTGATTTCGACTTCTTCAATATTTTTCGTAATGGTACAATTTTCTTTATCTTCAGCTTTGACAGCAGCGGTAATGAAGATCCCATGCCATCAATGAGAGTCAGATTCTTCGCAGGGAAGCATTTTATGCTGACAAGTTTCCAAGAGAAAGCCATCCAGTCAGTGCTTCCACTTCTACTGTATTTCAAAGTAGAATACTTTATTTTGGACCATTCTACTTTTTAATTTTCTAATCTACTTTACTACTTTATTTCTACTGTTTTTGGCCTTTTGACACTTTATTTCTACTCTTTTTTGTCTTTTGGTTGGATTACCAAGCAGAAAAGAAGTTTATATCCAATAACTTTGTCTGGGTTTGGAACACAATCTGGCTTTGTTTGAAATTCTCTCAATTTAACCACGAATGAGGCTGATTTTTTTTTAATTTTATTTGCCTGCGGCGCACATTTTAACAGAATTACAAACTATTCAAACAGAAAACAGGCTGATTTGCAGCACACAGTTGTGTTCTTTACCAAAATCTTTGTATCTTAGCAGAAAACAGGATACAATTTTGCCTGCGGCGCACAAAACACAATCTGGTTTGGTGCCAAAATATCTGTAGGCTAGGCCAATCGAAAACAGTCAGATTTTCAAAGTTTTTGCCTGTTGTGCACAATTTGCACAGAACCAAGGCCGTATCCAGGGGTGGGGGGGGGTTTCCCCCCCCAGAAACATACAAAAATAATCATTTGTATAGGCTGTTCCCTCTGATCTGTGTCTTTGTTTAAACTTTTCTGTGCGACCCGGAGGCAACCCCCCCCCCCCCGAAATAAATTCCTGGATACGAGCCTGCACAAAAGTTTCAGTATTTTTGCAGGAAACAGGATTTTTTCTCAGAATTTTTGCCTCCGGCGCATAGTTTTAACGCAATCTAAAGACAAAAATATCTGTAATTTTTTGTGAAAACAGGATGATTTAAAAAAAATTTGCCTGCGGCGCACAGTTTCAACAAAATATGGTTTTATATTAGAAATTCCGTATTTTAGAAGATTTTTTTTTTTTTTACTTTTTAAGTTATCGTATTCCTGAAGGGAAAGGTTGAAAATAAATGAACACATTAAGCATTGACGTGTGAAATAATGGGTCTGGTGATTGCATTACTCCAGAATTAAGCCCGCCTTTTGACATAAAACTACTTTTTTTTATTATCGAAATCTACTTTTATCTACTTTATTTTGAAGGGGCTGCTACTTTCTTTTAGAGAGGATCGAGTGGAAGCACTGCATCCAGTGGAGACGGTCAATTACAGGTCTGCATTCTGGTGATTTCTAGTATTTGACCTGAGGTAAGGTAAGCTGGTATGTGACTGGTCTAGTTTTATGTGTACACTAGACGAAATGTCCTGCCTTGGTCCAAAGCCTTTACTACACATAAGGCAATAGGCAAACATTGCAAACTGGTGTCACTCAAGAGGAAGATACGCCAAAGCAAAGCCAAAATCAAAGCATTTTTTGCCTTTTGCTGTGAGTGTATTGGCAACCTAATCGGGTCTGGCAAAGATGTAAGCACTAACCAACCTCATGAACTGGCTAAACGACGCAATGATATTTGAGTACCCCATATGAGCTACTTATTCTAAAGTAGCACGTGTAAAAGTATTTATACCTAAGTAACTCAGAGGAACACCAAGCTATTGACAGAAACAAAAAAGTCGCCTAGTTTTAGCTGGGTCATGTTTAATAATTCTGCTACGAGTCCTCACATACGAAACAATTTACGACGCCGGTGAAAACCGAAGCCTGTGGCAGGAGATAGGGTACCGGACAAACCCTGCTACGTTGACACGATAACCCTGGAAAAAGGCAAAAATGGCAGACAATCTGCATCTACCGTAGCTGCGTTATTCAGGGTTGTCAAGAGATTGAGTCATGAAAGTGTCACAATCCCTGGCAAAGGTGCTTTTTGACACCATGCGCTTTTTGAAACCCCAAAATTTTTTTTAGCGTTGCGCGCGGCTAAACGAGCATGCTGTACATAAATTTCAGCTTGTACATGATAATAATGAAAAGAAAAATAAAGTACCTCAAACAAATTGCAAGGTATAGTTTATATAGTTATAAGTTTGGTATGGTACTGGTATAGTTGTAGAGTTAAACGGCTACTTTTTTCGAGTTACATCGATGGCGACACTATCTGTAAATCAAGTTAAATGTGTGACCGGCAGTCCTCAACATAAAATAGAAAAATGTTTTTTTCTACCTAAAAAGTGTCACTTGTCAGAAAAGGTGTCACTTTCAGAGAAAAAGTGTCACCCCGAGAAAAAAAGTGTCGCAAAGCTCCAAAAGTGTCAAACTTGGCAACCCTGGCGTTCTTTGTCACGGGAGTTGCTGGGCGCTGGGATTTGCGGACGGGCTTCTGTTCGTCGTGTTCCGGGGACATTTCAATTTGGCGCCTACGACTGCAACAAAAGCGGCAAATCAAAGTGAGATATGCGACTTTCCAACCCGAAATGAGCATATTCGTTATGACAAGTAACTCAACTGGGGTGACCGGAAACGAAGGTAAGAATAAATCTCGTATGCGTACATCACCTTCGAGTGCAAATCTATTCGGTTCGCATACCAGATATTTTTTTTCTTGAAGGACCCCTTTATCTTTTTGACGCGAACTTAACCATTTCTTCAACGACTTGCAAATAAGAAAATGGCAAGCTTTAATCTATCTGTTTCCATTTTTCCAACCTTGACCTAATTAAATATTTGGAACCGTTAAAGCTCTACTAGAGGAAATATGTTATTTCTTCTAGTTGCAAAGAATTGTTGCGAAAGAGATGCTATAGACGTTGCAAACTCCTGAAACCCGGTTTCATCTAAATAGGAATAATGTCATTTAACTTGTAGTTGCCGTGATCCGATTAATAGTGACGCTACTTTGAGCATAGTTATAATAGGCTTTTGATGGCGGAAGTGGGGCGTGTAGCCGGTGGTTTTCGCTTGGGGGGGGGCACCTATATCTCGAGTTATCGTATTTACAATTTCTTATTTTACCAGTTGCAGAAAATCTACCTGTACTGATAATGGCTAATCAACACGCCCTCACGTCTGCCGCCAAAAGAGTTTTGTACGCTTGTCACTCAAGGTGGAGAAGCTACAGGCAGCCAGAAAGCGACCAACAACAAAACTTATTTTTGCCAGAGATGACCTGGGAACATTTGCGGCTCTGGGAGAAGCGAATCATTAATGCGAATATGAACGTCTTCCGGCATAACCCGAAGCTGGTGCCGTCGCTAACCGTTCCAACGAAGCTCGTCGATCTTGGTCGCCACCACGCCTTACATCAACGACAGATTGAAATGTTATAGAATCCAACTATAGTACTCAGCGAAGCAGTCTTTACCAGTGAGAGCTGGTGTCAGTAAATCCAGGTGTACGTATTATATTATTCCTGGTAAACGAAACACTCAAATTCTCCCTCTGCTGAGATTACATCTAGTGTTATGGATTAATCTAACCATCTTAGTAACCACCAAGTAAATCAGAGCATTTTTGACCAGTCCGGGGACCGCAAAACTTTCTCTTTAGTAACCTGGCCTCTGTTGCACGCAGTTCGCCCGAAAAATCGATATAAATTAATTTGTTTCGTTCGTCAGTTACGAACGTCAGTTACGAACGTCAGTTACGTACGTCAGAACCCATACGTTTACTATTTTTATATTTTATTAAAACTCTCTGTTTTCCCTTTTCCCGGCTTAAAAACAATGAATCCATCTGGTTGCTTTTATTTACTACCGGGTAAAGAATTTTTTTACTATTTAAAATTGAATTCGTCGGATACCAACAAAAAATTTGAGACTGAACAAACTCGTTAAAGATTATATTATTGGTTTTCGACTAGCACTGATATTTTCGGTCGTAATCTGACTACAATTTAGGTAATCTTAATTTGGGACGAACAACATGTTTACGGATCTAGCGAAGACAAAAAATCTAAAAGAATTCGATTGTCTGGATGAAGTAGTCCAATAAATATTCGTCTTTGGGATCCCAACGAAAGCTCCCACCAAGAACAACCCGTTCACGAGAGGCAACATTAGGCAGTTGAAAACAAAGATATTAAAATACAATTTTGTCGACATCCAACTACTGTCCAAAGATGAAATGGACGTTCTCCGGAAGGCTACACACAAACACCACCCCAGAAGACACTGAAGCAACGTCAGAGAAAGGCGACGACGCGGATTCCGACACATAGAATTCTTCGTATAATATTTTTTTTTTCTTTGTCCAAAGGAAAAAAAAAGTTTGTACCGAAAAATGTTCCAGCACATAGTAGACAAAAGCATATCAGGTCATTTCAAGGGTCCCCTACAACTCCCACGAACGTCTTTAAACGGAAAAGTACAATTGGTAAAGGCCTTATCGACGATCAACTGTGGTCGGTTTTTAGGCCAACTTTGTTTTGATTTATGTTATTTTCGGTAGTTAGTTCGTATAGGTGATACCTATTCCCATTGCCCTCTACGGCCAACGAATCAGGTTATGGCTCGAGCTGTAAACTCATACGACACTTGCATGGGTTGAGATGTATTGTATGATCAAAAGTAATTTTCGACTGTGCGGTTAAGATGCGCAGTGTAACCCTTGGTTCACACTGCTGCTTGGTGTCCGACACAATTTTTTCTTTGTTGTTCTGAAGTGCGACAGAATCGTATGGACGTTCCCACTACCACGCAGACGCAAATGGAAAACGAAATTTTCGACGAGATTATTCAGCAAAAGGACAAAGAAACCCTTGGGGAAACAGAGTCTGAAGATGCTGGGAGATTACCAATCTGAATACCACCTATCCTTAGAAAATTTTCAGTCAAACCGATGTCATCTTGTTCAAAACAGGTTAATACAAGTTTATTCAGAGACTATTTTGCATTCAGCCATCCTAGGATTACAGTCAGACCAAGGTAGAGCAATTTTTAGTCTTGAAAATTAACTAGTCTTTGATTTTTCTTTTCTTTCCCTCAAAAATCGCATGCGTTATGTCGGATCAGTTGAAATATTTCAACGCATGCGACACTGCGAAAAAATGCAAAGTTCTGCGTTGCTTGTCGCACGACTTGTGTCGTATGTCGCATGACGCAGAATTTTGCGCGAAATCGCAGCAGTGTGAAACATGGGTAAGGGAGGTAGAACTTCATTTGTAAGCAAAACCCCTGAGGCAAAAATGATAATGTGCTCACGGGGATCTTGAAAATGTTTATTTTGCTTAAAAGTATTTTTCTTACTTTGCTGTCAAGATTGTTACGTTAAGGAAATTGGAAACTGGCGATTTATGATCCAATCTTGTCGATTTTTTTAACATTCCAGCCAACTTTCAAAGTACTTGCCGCGTTCATCGACTTCTCAGCTTCCTAAACTATTTTTTTTTGTAGGTATAACTGCCCACAACAAACGAGGAGGATCCATACACAGTACACTTCATCTTCCAACTTCCATGTGAAAACCGTATCAACCACTTTTTTCTAAATACACTGCGGTCAAGACTCCGGAACTGTCGAAGTATCGTCATTGGTGCAGTATCGATAGTTGATTGACAGTCATCCTAGTTGGAGATCTGTGCCAGTTACCTCATGTAATCGGAAAACCCCTGTTTGAGCAAGATGGCGGATTACTGACAGACAATTTGTGGACTAAATTTGAAAAATGGGAGTCAACTTAAGTTTTTTGACAGACTGACATAATTTTTATCTATCTTTTGAACTACGTTCGGAACAAGAAGTCCACTCCTTTCGACACTGATCATCTCGCAAACCTCAGAATCAGATGACAAACCCCGATGACAAAATCGTCGGGATATACCCCACGAACAGCCAGACTCCAGCATCCAACTATAAAGAAGACCAAGCATCCAACCAAGCATCCCCAGCTTCACCGATCCGTAGGAAAACGTGTGATTTTGACGTCGAATGTAGACGTCGAAAACAAATTGACCAACGGAGCACGTAGAACAATAACAAGAATTGACCATTCTAAAACTCAATACGGACTATCAAAATCAATTCATTTCAGATTCGATGTCACGATAATTGGATCGAAATACAGAATTGGTTCTCCATATAAACTAGCGTGGAGTTTAACCCTCTACAAAGTTCAAGGACAAACAAATCAACCGGGCCAAGGTTATAATGCTATCTCGAGCGTGAAAGAATTATCCCAGCAAAATATCGAACAACTGAATGCTGACAGTTTCCACTGTGATGAAAACATCCAGAAATAATACAGAACATGCCAGTTTTCAGTGCAACTCAGCAACTGGTATTTTGACGATAAAACGATCCCCTTCCTTTTCAGAATATTTTTCCCATTAAGTTGAAGTTTATGAAGTGCACCATCATGACATTCTCGCATACACCGATTTTTTACAGTGCGATATGTTCTGTCACCATCTACCCTTCTCTAAAATGAAAACAGTTACCAAACACCTACACCAACCGAAAAACAGAGGAGTGGTTGTGTTTCTAAACACAAAATGTATGGTTCTCTCAACCCTTGACATGTGTAACATTTATCTTGATTGTGTGGTGGTCACCGTAGTAACAATGTATGGTACTGATAACCATATGGAATATTATTATGTTGTTTTATTGTTACGACGCATATTCTAAATTCACTTTCCAGATGAAGTCATGGCTCAACGAGTTAATTCTTTCTCGTCCTGCAACGTGCAGGATCCTCCATCCTAAACCTTCAAATACGCGGAGCACAGATGGAAGTTTAGACATTATAGTTCCAACTGGAATCTGTCTCTAGAGGCACGCCTAAAAGATTTTATTGCCTTTTTCCCCAAACTTGGGTCGTCGTAGAGTCTACAAAAAGTAGTGTCTCGCCCAAGGGTTTATGGCGCTTAACCCCTAACTTCGGTGCGTCGAAAAGAACCAACTGGTTACCTCTTCGGAGGCTGGGTCTTAGGGACCAACACAGGGTTAATACCAGGTACCGAACTGGGTGTGCAACTGCAAGCTAAGAGCGAACTGGTCACCTCTCACCTCTGACCAGAAGTCATTAGTTCCCAAGGCCATAATCAGAGTCAAAATCCAGTTTGGTTCCGCAACATAAAAAGAAGTCCAGTTAATTGTTGGCCTTCAAGTGCATCGCGCAAAAATTCTAGACCTTAACACGTCCTTGTCACATCGTAATTCTCCGACTACAACACAGCATATAGCGGGACAGAAGCGAATTTGTGTCATCGGGAAAGCGCATCGACAGATCCTCGTATTCTGACGTCAGAAACACAGCGGTGTGAATTAACAGATCCAGAAGATTCCACCCTAACTAGGCTCAGGATTGATCCAATTATGCCAATTCTCAGACGAGAAGTTTCAATACAGATTGCTGGTCAGCAAGATCGTGATGAACACGAATACGATCCCGTTTCTGCTAATGGCTATTCTGAGACGATTTACGCCGAAATTGGGGAGCCAAGCACAGCTCGAGAAGCCTCAGGATCCAGAAATCCGCAGAGAAAGCACAAACCGTTCTTCAGACGAACGATTAGTCGGTTATCAAGAACGTGATAATTATTAGTTTGTTAATTGTTAATTATTATAATAAGCACGGTTTTGATTTGATTGCACCATTTTACTGAAGTATTTTATATTAGACCTAAGTATAGCACCGACGTTTAAATTGGCGCACTAATGTTAAAATGTTATAAATAGAATTTTCAGTTCCAATAATGGTCATAACGGTGAGCATTACTCGAAACTTGGAATAGGAGATCGTTTTACTATCCGTTGCATCCTGATACGATTCTTATTTTCCTTCTGTTGAGATGCGCTTCCTTGAAGACCTCTACGAAATTTTCGTGTCAAGTTTTGTTTGTTAAAACTGTTGAAGAGAAGCACGCAAGAATAATTTCATTCGGTTACCGCAAAAGGGATAAAACGGAGGAAATTTATCAACTTGAAATACGAAAATTCTTAATCTCAGTCAGGAACACAACAATAGAATTCATTCAGCTAAGCTAGCTTTTACGAATAACTCAAGAAGTGAGTAAAATTTTCGCCCAGCTTTTTAACCGCTCATAGGGTTATCCTCTTCAGTTTCTGGAGTAGTGGTTTGGTCCACCACAATTTCTGCACTGAAATTCCAATTGCCCAGGATAACATTACTCAAATTATTACAGTCTCATATTTGTGTTATCATCATCCATGCACTTTTAGTTATTCACAATCTAGATTGTGTTCTATGTAGTCATAAATTAATTCCACCGTCAATTCTTCCTGAATTTTTAGCGTATAGGGTCAACTCATAAATTGAACGAACGATTGAAAAGATATTCCGGGTTTCTTTAGTCAAATAAGTGTTAATTATAATTTTAGGCATGGCCAACAACATGTCCGGAAATATCTTCGTCACGTTCCAAGCAGCAAGTGAGGAACGCTCAGTCAGTTTACAAACCAATCAGAAGGTTCGAAGTAGGACTAGTTTCAACCAAAAATCATCTACAAATCGCCTTCGACAACTTAAACGAATGTCAACTCCTAAGCCTAGAATTCTGCCATTACCACATGCTTAGGAAATTTAAGTATCAAGGTAGCCAGACCACCTCAACAGAGTCTTTAGCTGCCCCAATAAAAGAACAGTTAGTAGAGATGAGCTTGTGTCCCATTTGTATGGATACCATGAACAAATCAGCCCTCACAATGTGTGGTCACGTAGCATGTTCCACTTGTTTGACCCAACGGCTGTCACAACCAACAACAACACCAACACAACCGTGTTCCTACATTGTAGATGTCCTCAAACTTGCAATCGCTTAGGGGTTATTGCCTCTCTACAACAGTCGTTAAGCGCAATTAACGAAGATCTGGCAATTGTCAAAAATAATGTACAGATTTGTATGCAGCAAGCACAACTACAATTTTGCAATTATTCAGATAGTGTCCTGGCCTACCAAACATATTACTGCCCAAAGACGAGTCAACCAGAAACTGGAGACATAAGTATTCAAAAAAGATTACGGACGCGGAGACCAAACGATTATTCAACGAGGCAATATCCGACGATCCACCACTGGCACCAGGAGATGTGGCCTATATCATTTTCAGGGAAGTTCTCTACACGGAAAATGAAGTCGAGAGCAGGAAAAGTAAAGTATGCCGCCGTTCCCCTTGTCACCCGCAGACAACGTATTCTAGAGAAATTTCAAGTATGACGAGCAGGAAGACATTATAGCCCAACCGAAATGGGAAGGGAGGCGATAGCTAACAACCTCTACTGGCTGAACCTATCCAAAGACGCAATCAAATTCCAGCGGAAGTGTCGAGGTTCTATACCCTCCCCTCCCGTCTTCCGTGCGTCGGTCCGAGAGGAATACTGGCAATAAGTTTTCCCCATATCCCGCTAATTCTTCTACCCAATTTTGACGTAGTTTCATTCCATCATTTATTTCTGGTAATTTCTTGTAAGTGTATTAGTTAATTTGTTTCTTGTGTGTCTGTGTATTTTGTAAATTTGTATTCCTTTTCTAGCTTTTAGCTATTCGGATTAAACTTGATTGATTGATTGATTGATTGATATACGACACGAGCATTCCAGCCGAAAAGGGACACGTCCTGACACAGTCCTAACTGTCAAAGTCCAGTTGAACGACAGCAACCATTTTCTTCAACAGGGAACCCTAGCCCATCATCAGCATCAACCCTCACAAGCAACCTTCAACAACCAGCAGTTTCAAATTCATCTCCCACAAATTCATCACTCACCTCCCACGCCCAAGCCCTTCAAACCGCTTCTGAGCTTGGAGATACAACTCAAAGATAATGAGACCGAGGAAGATTGACCACTCCCATAAGCCCCATGAGTCGCGGAAAGTGGCACCAGCTGGTGGTTTGTTATTCGTTAAAAAAGCTGCTCTGATCAGCTCTGATTGACTCTCCCGCTGATTTCTTCACTTTCAGCGTGTCTTCTGTTTACTTCTCAGACTTTGTTGATATTGCGTATTGTATGATCAAGTGAAAACAGGAAGACAAGAAGGATAATCAAGCTTAAGAAGAACAGAAGATCATTGTCATGGAGTAAGTAGGCTACATAATACATAGTTCATCTTTTCCGAACATAATGAAAAGGCAGGAAGGACAAAGAGATGTCTGCTGAACTGACTAAACAAGAGCCTGACTGAGCTTGAAATGTTAGCAAGAAAATGTCGCTCTCGGACCTAGAAAAGAAATTTTGTTGAGTGCTGAGGATACGCAAATATATCTTGAAAATAATACTTACAGGAGGGGTATCCAACCTCAAATTTATATGACCTAAATCTCGTCTTGAAAACCTTACAAAGAAATTTCCGTGCAGTTCAAAACAGGTACCAAAAATGTAAATTGAAAAAAAGTAGTTCAAATTATTAACATCTCCAATTTTCGCTACTTCCTCTAGAAATTTGCAGTTTTACTAAAGGCCTTTTTCAGCGCCACAATTGTGGGCCACACACTTCTGAGTGTTTGTCGTGGAAACACGATTGTGCCACACAGTAGAGACATTAGTTGAAACTTGCGGAAACGCAGTTTTGTCTATTTTTATGGCGGTAATTTCAAATATCTGAAAATGAAAATAAAATTCAGGTAAAATCTCAATAAATAGAACTCCAGGCTTATTTTCTTACCATTCTGGTCAAAAAACATCTTCAGTTTTAAGTCTATATCCCAAGTCTATGTCCTTGAAAAAGTAGTTAACTTTATAGTCTTGACACTGTTTTTGCTGGTTAATTTGAATTTCCCGCCAGCATCGAGCCACAAAATCGAAAATCACCTCGCCAGTTGTTTGTCAAATTTCAGCCACAAAGCGAGCCACGAAAATCGTGTTGGTCGCCAAAACACACTGGTGGGCCACAAAAAAGGCCGCGGAAACACTCTTTTCGAGCAATAATCAACCCACAAACAGAGCTCCCACAAACTAACCTGTTGCAGCTTTTTGGTAGCCTACATAACAATTAAGGAAGAGTTTCCCCAAAGGAATGATAGTGGGTATTTTGTTTCTGGTGGTATTTTGTTGAATTGAGCTTGTTAACATTGCAAAACACGTGTATTGGAATGAGACAGTAATTTTCCTTTAAATCATATCTAAAAATCTGTTCTGCGAAAGACAATTGGGTTGTACGTCACAGGGTAGCAAGGAAAGGTGAAAAAGCATCTTTGTGGTGGAAAAACAGTTGGGGCTGCAGCTTTTCTCAACAACTGTCAGCAGGAATTATTTATCCCTTGTTTTTCAGGTTTTGTGTGTGCCCTTTTCTTGGTTGCTCGTCTGCTCTTATCACAATGCTCATCTGTTGTGAAGAAATTGTTCTTCACCTTTGTTTGCCGAAACGCCTTGAAGACCACTGCAGCAGACCAAAAAGTAAGTTACCAAGCTGTATGTTTTGAGCTTGTCTGCATTACAGTCATATGCTTTGATCTTGCCCACTAATTACCTAGTCATTTATTTTCCAGCTTGTCAGATTCAGAGCTATGAATCTTGTGTCAGTCAGAATGACAGCCAGGGTCATTATGACTAGGTGGGGAGGGGGGGATGCTACCCCCAGAATGTTTTCAGCCATTCGGTAAAAAATAGTCGATTCGCGCCGCGATTTTTCTTAAAAACAGTTGATTTTTTCTTGGAAACAGTTTTAATTAACAAAATTATACTAAATTCTTTATAGCAATTTCTTGAAGATTCTGAAATTGAGCTAAATAACATTCAGCTTCCGAGCAGTGGCGAAACTAGCCCATTTTCGTGGTGGGGGCAAGCCCAGATTTTACCGACGAGATTTAACGATTTACCGACGGATCGGAGGAAACGGATCCGCACCGACAAATACTGTCGCTTTCCAAACAAAAGTTTCCTGATTTACCTAAATAGCTCTTGTCGGTATTGAAACTGAATCTGTACACCGACAGACGTTGTCGATTTCCCTACAGTTCCATGATTTACCAACAGAGTTTTTGTCAGTATCAAAAATGAAATGAGCGAAGTGTTTGTCAGAGCTCTTATAGGTATCGAAACTACGCACTGTCTCCGCATCGAGAAATGCTGCCGACCCCCCCCCCCCCACTCCCCCCCTCCTTAGTTTTGCCACTGTTTCCGAGGCCAAAATAATTCAAACTGGCCGATGATTTCTTCTTTTGATGTATCTAAACGTCCACATTGTGATGTACTTAGTTGTTTCATCCTCTTACACTCCACTGGGTCTTCTCGAAGGTTTTAGTAATCTTTTTACTACTGCCGGGAGATCAGTGAATAATTATCCAGCAATGTCGAAATTGCTTTCACGAGCGAATTGTGTTCAAGTAATTTGTGGATAACGTTGGCTACCGTGAGGATTTTGGGGAAAACATAGGTAACAGTTTGTTCGTAAAAATCCGACCCATCGAAAAATGATGGTGTCTCCCACCTTCTCGGCCCACATGAATCAGAGACTTTAAGCTTACCAAGTAAGGTGATTACCTAATCTTCAATTGGCCCTCAAATGAGCTGTTCATATTCATATGGTATATTTCGCATGCTGTGATGCTGAGTTTTTTGTCTATTGTTTCTAATCAGTATAATTGCTGGGCATTAGCCAGTCATATATTTGAGGTCCCCCCCCCCCTCCCATGCCCAACTACATTGAACCGCCCCTGCCAAGATCAGAAGCGTACATTGAGTTTAGAAAGGAGCAACGGCTCAGTAAAGATCTGTGGCTGAACGACATCCCGGCCTAAAAAGAATGGGGTGTTTTATTATATTAAATAGGAATGGAATTTGGCCCCAATGATTATTTTATTACAAACGAGGTGCTTATAATCTCCAGGTCATGCATATTACGACTCAACAACTGTTTCTGTCTTCTATTATTGACTTGTGCTACTGAGTAAATTAACAGCATTTCTGATAAACTTCACATCTATGTTCCACATCTACGGCACCTGCTATGGCTACCAAGCAAATGTCATCCAGGTCCACCTAGTGTTTCTTTAATTATGCATGCCATAAGATTCAGTGGACCCTCCTTCCTCTCCTCAGAATGGCCGGATTGGGCTTGGACTGCAAAAGGCTCAACAAGGAACGTAGCTGTTACTTTCTATATAGTTTCATTTGAAGTTCACCGTTTTCTTTTTTACTCCCACGAACAAAAATTCATGTGAAAGTCATATTTCGTGTATATACTTAAAGCACAACTCTTTATAGAAATTCCCGCTCTCTAACTCGGCGGCTGGACGCAAAATATTTGAAGACAGAACAGGCCACGGTTAGACGCTGCGAAATCAAAGCGAACCACGGTGCTGTCCTCGGCGAGGACTGTCGACATGCGATTTGGCAGCGCCTACTCTCTCACATCTCGTGCCAAAAAATAAAGCTGTAGTCTGCAACCTAGGAAAACTTCGGCTAGCGCCGAAAAGCGAAATATTCAAATAGTAATTCAGATGGATTTTGTAAACGACGGAAATTTTAGAGGTCAGTACACCGTGTAAGTTGCCACTGGAGGGGCGAAAACAGTGAAAAGCAAGAGGGGTCCTTTAAGTCACTCTCAGACTTTTTTAAACTGATGATAGTTTATCGTGCCAGTTGTACTGATAGTTACCTTTTTTCTAGGAATGTCTATGCACTGCATTTGTCCGTGGTGCAACTGTCAGCACAAAAAGCAAGGAGCAAATCATCGCTTCTTCCCGTTAACCCTAAACGAATTACGACCCGCTAAACCGAAGAGATCGCATAATATCCTTGAAGTTCGTGGCAAGGAAAAGTTCTTCAGTAGTAACAGTCCAGGATTTGTTATTTTTATGTCGTGCTTTGTTTACTCGATTAACGGATCACAAATTAAAGTCGCAGTCATATGTATCGCTTCTTTTCCAGTGGTTTTTACGTGCAGTCAAGGTATCACTTATTATCTAATAGTTTTGCTAATGACCTGCAGGATCTTTTATCTCACTTTGACAGGACGGGATAGGTTCTTTAAACGGTCGGCAGTTCCTCTTTATATAACTTAAAACCATTGGCACCATCCTGTCCAGTAGAGAAGAAAAGCTTAACTTGTGAGTGAAACCTGCTTGTAATAAGCCTATAGCGAGGGCCAGAGGCGTTGCTAGTGTTCGGAGGGAGGGGGGGGCAAGGTATTTACCGACTGCCTGGTCATTTTTACCGACTGTTTCTGCAGATAAAAACTACCATTGTTGAGAAAAAACGACTGTGTTGGCGAAAAATTGGCTGATTTTAATAAAATCAAAGGTATTATTCCAACAAAAAACCTTGATGCAGCATTACTCGACATACCCCTTCAGTATAAGTATTCTTGTATGGGAGATTAAGAATCTTTAACGGTCTAGATTGGCCCTCATGGAATTTACATCAGCTTTATTTCATGGCTCAGCCAGTGGATAAGACCAACCCGTGAACCACGGTATGGAAAAACTTCTTTATTTCTTCCTTTTTCTTCTTCACATCATGATAGTCTTTGATAGAGCAAATTGAACAAAAGATGCGCTGGAAAATGTATTTGATTCCTCTTGACTCAATCACCAAAACCTGTGCTCCACGTTGGAAATCATGGCCTCAAGACTAATTAATCTCAGTCGAATTATTTAGAGCGAGATCAGAAGGGTAATTTTGCGTGCCATCTGGCGTCGAAAAAAATCTCGCGAAACTCTCAAGAATAACAGGTCGCTAGGCAGCGGCACCGTCGATTCTCCACGACCCGCTTTTTAGCGAGTGACCCATCTTTCCTACTGACACGATCTTTGATACAACTATGCTTCTAATCTTCAGTCTTCAAGTCTAGCAGTTAACGAGTTTTATTATCACATATGAGACGAAAGGTTGAAACAGGCGGCAGGGAGCCGGCAGGCGCCCTGCCACCCCCCTCGAGTTTTGGCTAGCGACGCCCCTGCTTCCGACATTAGGAAAATAACATCGAGGCGGTCATTTGCGATAACCTAACCGAGCCGACGGCGAGGTTAGTGTTAGTCATGAAAAATATCTACCGAGCAGAGCTAGGTTGATACTTTAAAATTGCCGTACGCTTGTGATTCCGAGATAATTATGAATGTTAACTGTTATCCTCTGGTTCACACTGCTGCCATTCCGAACAAACTTCTGTGTTTCACTAAATCTACACAAATCGCGCGACAGGCAACACATAGTAGGTTTCGTTGACAGATTTCAGCTCGTCCGACAAGACGAATGCGAATATTCGATTTTTCAAAACAAAAGTTGCACTCACTTTTGTGAATGGTTGAACACAAACACCTTCTGGGCGAACTTCATTCAATAGGATCTGTACTAGATGACAGATGAGTTTAGACTGAAATTCCCGCACTGATACTGTCCCCGCCTCCCCGGGTCTTCAGAGTAGCTCAGAGGTCATCTCCGGAGGGCTTCATTGTCCCCTGCTAAAACATCTTGACTGACAAGCTCAGTTGCCTTTGGCGTCAGTGATAGGGTGCGAACTGAATGCGATTATATCGAACGTCAGAAAATCGTGTCACATACAACGCATCAGTGTGAGCCAAGGGTAGCCTATGTTGTTTTTTTAGAGCCTGACGCATAAGAAACACAGTTTTTCTCTGCTACGAGGAGTTGGTATATATATGGAATGGTAGAAAAACGTTACCAATGCGGTAAATTTTAATTACGGAAAATCGTAACATCGGGCAAATTTCATCCCATATAACGGAAAAAGGTTCGTCCTTCACTTTGCTGCCTCACTAATCACTCCATGGATTCAAAAGCTTCGTGGAAACCTTACACCGTATCAAGAACAAATAAGCCAATAGAACATAGGAAACACATATAGTAGTAACAGTAGGTAGTAACAATAGGAACACATCCAGTTTTTTGCGGCTGATCTATCTAGGCTACCCCCCATGAGTTTACTTCATTGTGACCTTGTCAGCATTATGAAGTCTTATGAACAATTACAATCACAGCTTGACGACCTAAAAGCTAAGATGATTGATTTACAGTCAAATGTGGTCACTCGAGCCGACTTAGGGGGTTGCCATGGTGATGGCTCGCAGCCGTCATCTACCGGTCATCTTTGTCGTACTGCTGGTGCATCATCTCTAGGCAGAGCGCCATCTAACCTGAATATGTTCTATGACGCTGGGGAAGAAAGTACAGACTTAAATCCTCAGATGGCGGACATGCAAGATCAGTTAAACACTGGTAACAAAGACACTACCAATCAGGACCTACAAAAGACAATTTTGCGTGATCCTCAAGCTGTTGTTACGGCCGAAGGCAACTCTGGTAGCAACGGGAAATGGACTAGAGTCGTGAAGAAGCCAAGACGTTTTGTTGGGGATAATGCCAACACAAAGACCAAAGTGAATCTGGAGAAACCCAAAAACTTAGTTGTTGGGTCGTCTTTAAGAACTGGTGCATCCGGAGTCAGGTCTTCCCTGTCAAATCAGACAAGACATCTTTTTGTCTCTCGTCTGGCTATAGACTCCGATGAGTCGACAGTCCTACAGTTCATTGCAAGGAAGTTAAACTGCGCCCAGTCCGCAGTGTCCTGTGGGAAGATAAATGGTAGAGCCCGGAATAGTTCTTCTTTCAAAGTTTCATTTCCGGCTATCTACCACGAGAAGGTGATGAGACCTGAATTCTGGCCGATGGGAGTCTATGTCCGGCGTTTTTTCGAAGCAAAACCTGCGGCACTAAATCCTGCTAGTGAAACAAATGCGGAAAGTTAAGTTTTGCACGTATAACTGTCGCTCGCTGAAGTCAAATTTACACAGCCTTCAAGATTTGTGTAACGTGGCGGATGTTATTTTCCTGCAAGAGTTATGGCTGTTTCCATCTGAGCTGAGCCTTCTTCAAAATGTGCAAAGTGATTTTAATGGTGCGGGTGCTACTCCTGATAAAGAAGGCGAGCTGCTCACAGGCCGGCCTTACGGTGGAGTAGGTATTTTGTGGCGAAAATCGCTGGGTCCAGCCACCTCGGTACTTAACCTGAGTGATGATCGTCTATTTGCTCTACGCATGTCGCTCGGTGGTGAGTCGTTACTGTTAATTAATGTTTATATGCCCACTCAGTGTTACGAAAATGAACAAAAGTATGTTGACTGTATTAGCAGATTGCAGTCCATTATTGATAGTGAATACTTTACTAGTGTTTGCATGGCAGGTGACTGGAACGCAAACTCAAGACTAGGCGCTTTGTCTTTTAATCACCGAGAGATGAGTAAGTTTGTATGTAATAATGGAATGTTTACTGCGGATGAAGAGTTACTGCCTATTGATACATCTACGTACATTAGTGATATACGTATGGGTAGTACATCATGGCTGGACCATGTTGTTTTATCGTCAAATCTTAGAAATCGAGTGTCTGACCTTTCAGTATGTTACGAATTTGGTCCAGATCACTTGCCTCTGTTTTTTAATCTTGTGTTTATTGTTGGAGTCCCGCCTCTTGTAAAAGCTGCGGAATATGCTGTTACTGGGTCGGTTGGGCTGTCGCCCGATTGGGATTCTGCAAACCCTGAGCAGAAGTTAAATTATTTAACTCTTACTCGTGAAGGATTTGATGAGATTGATATTGATTATGAGGCCCTCCGATGTACAGATTTCAATTGTTCTAGGCCTAGTCATGTGTTACTGATTCTACAGCTGTTTCAACTTTTTTGTGAAGTGCTGAAGCGGTCTTCAGCTAAATCGATCCCACCTAAAAGGCTGCATTCTGAGCGTCGTGGTTTTACTACTATTCCCGGTTGGAACACTTACCTCCGAGACACTTATATAAAGTCACGTTGTGCGTTTTTATGTTGGGTGAATGCTGGTAGACCTTAGCTGGGATATTTGTTTGATAAAAAGAAAAGTATGAGGTCACTGTTTAAAAATCAGTTAAGGGATTGCAGGGCCTCTAATGATCGCCTAAAAGAAGAGGGACTAGCGGAGTCGCTCCTTAGAGGATGCACAAAAGATTTTTGGGTGAAAATAAGAAAAATTTTGAATGTAAAGACAGTAATCTCCAACCAGGTTGATGGTGCTAGTGGTGATGGTGATATTGCGCAGCTATGGAAGTTGAAGTTTGAAAAACTATTTAAGAGTGTGAGTAGTGATTGTTCTTCTTTTGGTCAGGTGGATTGTGGAGGGACTTGCGAACTTATCAATGAATCTTTGGTTGATAAATTCATTCGTGAGCTTGATATAAATAAATGCGGTGGTGGTGACGGAATAAGTGCTCGACACCTGAAATTTGCATCGGAAAAGAAGTCAATGATTTTGGCGAGTCTTTTTAATGCTTTTCTAGTCCACGGAATTGTTCCTGATAGTATTATGGAGGTGATACTTGTTCCAATACCAAAAAACCGAGCGGGTGATCTGACTTCTTCGGACAATTACAGGCCGATTGCGCTTGCTACATTAATTTCCAAGGTATTCGAAAAATGTATTGCTTCCAAAACCGCTGATTGGCTTGGTACTTCTTCTTATCAATTTGGTTTCAAGAAAGGTGCCGGTGTAGATTTTGCTGTTTTTCTGTTAAAGTGCATCGTTGAATATTTCATGATTTTTTCCTCCCCGGTTTTCTGCTGTTTCATTGATTCCACTAAAGCATTCGACCGCGTTAACCATTATAAAATGCTGAAAATATTAAAGAGTAGAGGTGTACCTCCCCCTTATGTGAGATTACTTGCTTTTTGGTTCCAAAAACAGAAATTCTGTGTACGATGGGGGTCAGTAATTAGTGACAAATTTAATTTATTTAATGGTTTAAGGCAAGGTGGTGTTCTGTCCCCGCTCCTGTATGCAGTGTACATTGATAGACTATCAAAGCGTCTGTCGACGTCTAGCTTTGGTTGTTATATTGGGGGTAAGTGTTTCAACCACATACTCTTTGCGGACGACCTTGTAGTACTAGCGCCCAGTGTGTTCGGCCTGAATCAACTCCTAAAGATTTGTGATTCTTTCGCAGTGGAGCACGATGTACTTTACAATACGAAGAAAACTTTTGCGATGGTTTTTAATAACAAGCGGCATAAGCTACCGAAATTAAATGTTTTACTATCAGGTCGACGCATTGAGTACATCTCAAATTTCCGTTACCTTGGTTACATCCTACGGGATGACACCAGAGATGATTCGCATGTAGCAGACCAAATTGCTAGTCTCTACAAGCGTGGGAACCTACTACTTCGAAAGTTCTCGACTGTTGGTCCGGGAGTGAAGCTACGTTTGTTCAAGACGTATTGCTACCAGATGTACGGTCTTGAAAATATTTCAAATTGTCCTGATGGAGTGTTGGATCGCCTAAAGATTGCATACAACAAGGTTTTTCGCCGTATGTTTAGACTGCCTAGATTGTGTAGTGTCAGTGCGGAAATGGTTACCCGAAATTGTTCGACTTTCCAGGAAATTCTTCGAAAGGCTAAAGCGTCGCTTTACCTAAGAGTGATTGAGTCGGAAAATGATCTGATTGCTTTTATTGCTAGTCATGTTTTCCATGATGGTAATACCATCATGGAAAATCATCTACCGGACGGCCCTGGCCAAACCGTAGAAATTGTTTGTGTTATTTTTGTTTTGTTTTTCTTGTTAGCGTGTAGATATATGGCTTTTGCTGAAATAAAGTAATTCATTTATCAGAACCTCCGTCTTTGGTCCCATGCAGTGACTATGGATATCCCAATAAAACTAACTGAGCTAGGGTACTTGCTGAGCTTTGATTAATGACCGTCTACTTCACTCTTCGCTGCTGCACATTTCAAAGGAAATGTGACGTAATTTTGACGTCATTTTCATTTCCTCCTCAGTACCGATTCAGTTCTCAGTACCGATTCAGTTCTCAACCGAATCAGATCAGACGAGTTCGGAGAAGCGTGACTTGGATATTTTGCTGTACCGCGTTGGACGTGAGAAAGTGTAGCGAGGTTTTTGAAATGACGAAATTCGCTCTAAATGAACTAGTCTTCTGCAAGTTTAGCGGATATCCGCTATGGCCTGGAAGAGTGATAGGCCTCATCACGGGTTCCAAGAGAGGACCACCATCATACCGTGTATTCTGCTACGGTTCACATGAGGAATTTGTGGTAAAGGAATCCCAGCTGGAGTCGTTTGAGCCAAACTTGGCTGAAGCGAAAAAGAAAAAGGAGAAAGGAGTGGATGGAGCATTCCTCGAACTAGCTACTTTTCCGGATATTTACAAAGACACTACAACACCAGACACCAATGCTTCTGGATCTGATGCTGAACCACAACCATCGTCTCTTACGTCCCTATTAGGGTCGCTGATATCGACTCAGGCTGAAGTTGAAATACTAAAGACTACCCTCAAAGCCGACATACAGAGAAAAGTGACAGAACAATGTGGTAAAATAGGTGATCAGTCGGGTCTTCAACTGACTAAATGTATCGAGACAATAGTAAGTGACATTCATGATGCTATCACCCTGGAATATACTAGCAAATTTCAAACCATTGAGAAGCTTATTACTGGCCTGCGGGCACAGATCCTGGGCTTAGAGAATCGTATAACGACACTGGAGAGAAGAAATGAGGACTTAGAGCAGGAGAGACGTTTGGATACCCTTGTATTCCACGGTATTTCGGAATCCCCGCAAGGCCTGCAAAATACTGTCACAGGAATCATCCAGAAAAATCTTGGACTGCCTAGCATTAACCCTGTGTCATGTGACCGATTGAAGAACCGGGACGTCTCCAAAACTACAGCTCCGGTTCTAGTGAAGTTCGCTACGAAAGAAAGTGCTTCGGAAGTGTATCTAAGCAAGAAAAAACTTGCCAACACTGGAGTTTTTGTATCTGAATATCTAACGGCAAAAAGGAAAAACCTGTTCGACTTAGCTAGAGACAAAGTAGGTCCCCGGAACGCGTGGACAATCTCGGGAAAAATCATGGTGAAGACCGCGAGTGGCAAACTGCACGTCAAAACACCAGACGATCTAACTCGGTTGCAACAGTAGCTAGGCCATGTCATGCATTTTGTCAGTGTATGTAATTATTTTTTGCTGTTATGTATCTCTAGTTCACTTTCCCCTTTTCCGTTCTGTTTTTCCCTTTCCCTATAATTTGCATAATCTAGAGTCAGTTATTCACCACAATCGGTATGTCAGACGACTTGCGATTGAATGAACTTGAAAACAATCCTTTTTCACCGGATGAAGCGCTTGGAATATCTATTGCGTGCGACGATGACTGTATTTGCGACCTGGTAACTGGTCACACTCGTCCGAGCAAATACATCACTATTGGACATGAGAATTCACATGAATGGTCGAATACTTTTTCTAATGAAATGATTTTTGGGCTGTGGAATTGTCAAGGATTGCGAACTGCATATTCGTCATTGTGTGATATTCTATCATCAGGTATTCGCGTACCATCGATAATCGGTTTGTGCGAGACATTTGTATCTTTTAAATCGCTGCCTTGGGATTTTCCTTTTCCAGGATATAAATTGGAACGTCGCGAAAGATCTTCCATGGAAAGAGGTGGCCTAGCTTTGCTGATTAAAGATGATATTTCTTATTGGGTTAGAGAGGATCTTTCTTTGTGGCTTGAGGGTCGGCTCGAAACAATTTTTATTGAGATCAAGAATACTCGTGGAAAAAACCTGATTCTTGGTTTAGTTTATAAAGTCCCTTCTTATGAAGATAAAGATTTTCTTGAGGAATTTGGGAATTTAATGGAGCGAGTTAACTCTGAAAATAAAAATAAAATCATAATGGGAGATTTCAACATAAACCTTTTCAACAAAAATGATAGTTATGATTTTGTAAATTTAATGATTTCTTCGGATAATTACCCGTTAGTTACTGTTCCAACTCGAATAACAAATAAATCAGCGACACTAATTGACAATATATTTTGTGATGGCGAATTTTTTGAAAGGTCTTTCGCTGATGTGATTGTTACGGATGGATCTGATCATTTTTTCTTGTTGGCTAAAATAAGACTGAGTAATAAGGAACGGTTCATGATAAATACGAACCAATCTTATCGACTAATCAATGATGTAAATCTGAAAAAGTTTAGTAAGATTATGGATGAGCAAGATTTTTCTGCAGTAATAAATGAAGAATGCCCAAATGAAGCATATAATATTTTTTCTGAAATTGTTACGAATGCAATGGATTTAGCTTGCCCTCTTCAGACTGGTAAAAAAAGAAACAGAAAATATCCAAGGAAACCTTGGATGACCCCTGGACTTGTATTGTCAGTAACAAATAAAAATAAACTGTTTCGTTTGTATATAAATGAACCTTCTGCTGAAAACCATACACGTTATAAAAGGTATCGAAATCAGTTAAATTCAATACGAAGAAGAGCTCGTATTAAATATTATGAAGATCAATTTGTTTCTTGTAATGGGAACATGAAGAAAGTTTGGAAGAGTATACATGGTCTTCTTGGTAAACGTCCAGCTTCTGAGGAAATTAAAACGCTAAATACTGATGCCGGCAGACTTGATGATCCCAAGAAAATCGCCGATTATCTTTGTAATTATTTTCTTCAGAAGGGAAACGGCTGTGTGATGAAGCGCGTCTGAAATCAAACCCAGTCCCACTGCCGAGAGATAGAACACCTATGTCTGAATTTAATTTTTCGGCATATTCTACTGATCAAATCAATACAATCATCAACAAAATGAAATCGAATTCTTGTGGTCTTGATGGAATAAGTTTAAAAATTGTAAAATCAGCGAAACAGTCCCTAATTCCTATACTTGTCCATTTAATAAATGCATCTCTTGATAAAGGTATTTTCCCGGAGAATCTAAAGCTGGCGCGGGTAATTCCTTTGCATAAATCTGGTAAAAAAGATGAAGCGAGTAACAAACGCCCCATTTCTATTCTTCCTTTTTTTTCTAAAGTTTATGAAAAAATAGTACATGCTCAACTTTCGAAACACATTGAAGATAATAAAATACTGCTGGACACTCAATTTGGGTTCCGTAAGGGTCTGTCGACGGACCTAGCTATGATTAAACTTGTAGACTGGATTAACGAAGCTTTTGAAAATGGATTGATTCCAGCTGCTATATTTTTGGACCTAAAAAAAGCATTCGATACTGTTGACCACAATGAACTTTTAAATTCTCTCCAGTCGATTGGAATAAGGGGCAAAACACTAGAGTGGTTTCGGTCGTACCTATCCGGTAGAAAACAAGTCGTAGTAAATGGTAATAGCACATCGGAGCTGTGCGCAATTCATTGCGGAGTGCCACAGGGATCGATTCTGGGGCCACTACTTTTTATTATTATTATTGATGCGGTTAAATACTTCTTGTCTGAAGCTGGGATTATTTTATTTGCTGATGACAGTCTTCTTTTTTTGTCTGCTCCTTCTATACCTGATCTATATGAAAAACTAAAAATAGCACTAGTCGAATTTACTAATTTTACTAATTGTCATCTGTTAACCCTGAATTTTTTAAAAACAAACTACATGATATTCTCAAGAACTTCTTCCCAACCAAGCCCCGGCCAGATCTCGACGGGCATTTCAGCGATTAAGAGAGTGCAATCGACTAAATACCTTAGATTTCTACTAGATGAGAATTTGTCGTGGAAAGGGCATGCTGATGTCTTATCGTCTAAACTTTCCCGGTCACTTGGAGTAATAAGGAGAGTCAAAAACACTGCATCATCTAAAATTCTAAGAATGATATATTTTGCTATTTTTCATTCTTATTTGATTTATGGTTGCTCAGTATGGGCCAGCAATTTTGTTTCTTGCTACAAGAAAGTTCAAAAACTGCAAAACCGTGCTATCCGTACAATCATGTCGCATGACCTCCCGAAGGATCTTAGCCATATTGAACTTTTAAAATCTAATAAAAATAATGGATGTCTCTACAATAAGAGACTACCAAGTTGCAGTATTCACTTACAAGTATTTTAATAATCAGTTAAATTCATCTTTTCAGAATTTATTTTCGCAGAATCAGGAGTTCCACGAGTATCTTACTCGAAATGCCCGACAGTTAGCGAGTGCCCACCGAAAAACAACGAGAGCTTCTTTTATTATTAAACACTTTGCACCGGGGGTGTGGAATTCACTACCTGAAGAGATAAGGGTTGCGCCGAGCTTATCTGCTTTCAAGTCACGGGCGAAGTCCTTTTTCTTGGCAAAGACATAAATTTTTTTTTTTTTTTTTTTTTTTTTTTTTTCTGATCCCTTTTTCGATGGAAGATCATTCGCACACCTGTGGATTTTTTCTTGTTAGTTTTTCCTTCTTCTTTTTCTCCTTTAGTTTGTTTTCTTTTCCTTTTTGCTTTCCTTCTGCTCTGTCTGATTTGATTCTATGAATAAGCTATGAATTAAAAGTGAGCCCCACCCACTGCCAGGCGGGAGCCTTATGGTGAGGCTGGAAGTATAATGATGTTTTTTTTTTTATTAATAAACGAAAATTGAAAATTGAATTAAGAAAACTTTTAGAAGAAATGAACCTAACCTTGTTAGATGTAACCATGAAACCGAGTCGGCTTTTTAGGAACTGAAGCGTGTTTTCTGCAGCGTTGCCGTGCTACGATGCCCGGTTTTGGAGAAGCCAGTAACGATACAATGCGATGCCAGCGACACAGGTTTAGGGGTAGTTACCTCTCAAACGTTTAGCGACAGACCGTTTCCTTTTTTTAAAGTCCGGTCTTCATCTCCCGGAACTTCCGGAATCTGAGCTTCCAGATTATTCCTTGACGTCTTCTGTAAACTGCATCTGGAATATGAACCGGTCCAAACGTATATCAAATAATCCGGGAAAAAGGGGCTTTTGAACTTCCAGACTTCCGGAATTTTTAAGTATCGAAGAAGAAATTCAAAAAATCTGGGAACCCACTTTCCGGAAGGTGAAGACTCGCCTTAAGTCGTTCGCTGACCGCTGCGGAATGCTTACGCATCCACTGGGCTGTATCTACATGTTGACGGCCGCGAGTTTAACGTTGTCACAGATCACGCGCCTTTGAAGTGGTGAAAAACACCAATCCTCGCCTAACTGGCTGGGCCATTGCCTTACAAGGCCTAAACATGCGGCTGAGCAGTAGACCAGGGCGAGATCACGGGAGCGCAGACAGCCTATCGCGAGCATTCATGAACTCATCTGTTGAGTAATCATCCGTTCGGTGTAGGCTACATAGCTATGTAAATAAATTCTAAGTACTAAGTACTAAGTACTAAGCGACCTCACAACTCACAATGGGAAGAACAGAAGATGAAGGTAGACAAAAAACCAAAGAAGCGATCGCTCGTCTCAGCTGAGTGGGAAAGACGAAGGAGGATATTTTGGGAAATCGGAGGAGGAGTTTATGACAGACCAAGCCTCTGACGATCGAATCAAACAACTTACCGGTAGACCGCAAATGGAAAAAGTCTGTGTGTTCCAAGAAAGCGGTGTGTGGTTTAGAAAGTGGGCGAGCCAGGTCCAGATACTACTTCCGTACACTCTTGATGACTATCTCTCCCTGCCGATGCAGAATCTCCGGGTACCTGCGGAAGAAAGGAAGAAACGGTGTCAAAGCTGCGCTGACTCAGGATCTGAGTCGTTGAGTTCGAGTCGTTACGGACACGTTTACTCCTTCTTCCTGAGAATCACTGGCGTGTTTTGGACTTAGGGCTCGTTCCAGCTCCGCTCCGTAGTTACTTCGGAGTAACTACGTGTGACGTCACGAATTAACCTGGAACGGTCGAAGTTACTACGGGACGAGATAACGCGTGTTTCTTGAATGCAAGAAGAGATCAGGACTGCATGGGGAAGGATGAACAGATACAAGAAATTTGTTTTTGCTGCATAAGAACGGCTTGATAATAAGATCGCAACAGTTTCTTCTACTGAAGGAGAAGAGAAGCTAATGCTTCAGGCTTGTAAATGGAGCAGTGACATTGACTATGCCTGTTAATTCTTTATCTTTATTCCGGTTATGTCTTTTTAGTCGCTAAATCTTTATTTTCACATTAATTCTGTCCCAGCCGGAATAGCAATAGTCTTTCGTATTCCCGTGCACATTTTTTGGCAGTCCTTATCAGGAATGGAACGCCCAGATTCTATCTGGAACCCAATGATGTCATAAGTGGCTAAAAAGGTTCATTAAATACATTTTTAGCTTCTTCTCCTATAGTATATACAGTGATTAGATTTAGATTTAATTCAGGTACAAAATTTCGTAGTTGTCCAACCAAATTGTTTGACCTTTGTCAGGTAATATATACAACAATTGTTAAAATCAAATTCGTAATCAAAATAAAAGGTAAACCATTGAAGTCAACAACCGAAATAAAATTCATGACAAAATAACTCAAGACAAAATAACATTATTGTAAAAATCCACAAATTTCGGAATGAAGCTATTACAATATCTTTCCCGGTTACATGCGATCGGCATGAGCTTCGGGATTTTGGTGGATACTTGCCTTGGTGGCCTTGGGCGTTCAACCTCAAAATCAGGGGGTAAAAGGGATCGGAGAGTTGGGTGTTCAAGGAGTTTTAGTCCAAAATTTTGACACAACTTCTGCCTCCTATTAGACAGCGCATCCAGTCCAAATAAAGAAAGAAGGCCAGAGTACGGGATTTTAGGGCCCCTGTTCACAATTCTTAGGGCACGTTTCTGAATATTCTCTATACGATCAGATTCATCCTTCGTAATACCATAGTGCCAAACCGGACAAGCATATTCCACAAGAGGACGAACAAAGGTACAATACAGACGCAACATCTTTTTTTCAGGGACCTCAAATTTAGTTAGTGTTTTTAACATAACAACAGACGCATTAGCTTTTCGAATCATGCATTCAGTGTTTATTTTCCACGAGAGATCAGACGAAACGACCACTCCAAGGAGATTAATTTCCTCCGAGAGGAGGCCATCATCTAACTCAGGGTGGAAACTTGGCTCATCCGATAAAAAAGAAAAGGTCAAAACCGTTGTTTTTTCCACATTTACAACCATGTTTGTTGTAAAACATGGTTGTTTTACAACCATGTATTATCATGAACATTACTAACATGTATGTACAACACATGATAATGACAGTAATAATAATACAAAGCAGCAGAAAAGTTTTCGCCTCTAAATAACTCAGATGAATTTAATATATATTATTATTAAAGTTTCATTTGAAATTTAATAAATTATAGTGGAAATTGCCATCTGAATTTCAGACACTTGAATTTCCTTCCTGAAACAGTCCCAATCAGGTCACCAAACCGTTAACGAGGTTGACTAGAATTTGTATTTTATTTTTTTTATTTTTTTTTGGGGGGGGGGTTAATCAGCGAATCATATTTAACGAGAAGCTAAAGGCACAGATTTTTTTCCTTCCCCGAAGTTGAACCAGAGGATTGACAGCCTGACGAGGACCCTTGCCAAGAAGGGCCGAGATATCGCTGATGAAGAATCGTAGCTGACGTATCCGTTTTAAACATTGTTTGAATAAATGTTTCAAAGTCAGCCTTGGGCTCAAAGAATATTTACCAAGTATAGCCGAAAATCACACAATAATGTTCTGTTTACTTTAGCAATTACACCTTGTCTCACATTGTCTCACTATCTTTACAAAAAGGGTTCGTTCCAGCTCGGCCCGAAAGTTACTAAATACTTACTTTTCAGTCACTTTCACCGTTCCAGCTTGTCAAAAAGTTACGGGGAGCACAAGGAAGATCGTTATTTCGAAGTAACTTTTTGTAAAGATAGTACCCGACCGTCTTTGGCACTTTCACTTTCTAACAGCCGTCTTGAGAAGTAAACTCGGGGCAGCAAAGTAAGACAAGGTGTAGTAATAGCTAAAGTAAACAGGACATTATTCTGTGATTTTCAGCTGTACTGGGCCTTTAGCTTCTCGTCAAATATGGTTCGCTGATAAACCGAAACAAAAAAAAATCTAGTCAACCTCGTTGACGGTTAACCGGTCAGTCTGGTGACTTGATATGGACTGTGGCAGGAATTAATTTAAAATGCCTGTAACTGAGGTGGCAATTTTTACACTATAATATATTAAGTTTCAAATGAAACTTCAATAATAATATCCATTAAATTTCTCAGAGTTATTTAGAGGCGAAAGTCTTTGTTGCTTTATAATAATACATTTTATTCATACTCCGCTGTTACGCAAAAAGCGGGTCATAAATAAATAAATAAAATAAATAAATATATTATTATTACTGTACATCCTACTGTAGGAGAAGAAGCTAAACATTTATTCAATGAACCTTGTTACCCACTTTGATATCACTGGGTTCTAGACTGATTGTGCTAAAAAAATTTGCACGGGAATAAGAAAGACTGTTGCGATTCCGGCTAGGAAACAATTATATGTGAAAATAAGGATTTACCGACCAAAAAGACACAACCGGAATAGAGATTCTGTTTCAAAATAATTATCAAGCCGTTCTTATGCAGCAAAAACACAACAATTTTTCTGTTCATCCTTCCCATGCAGTCCCCATCTCTTCTTGCATTCAAGAAACACGCGTTACCTCGTCCCGTAGTAACCTCGTTCCAGGTAGCACTCACAGGTAGTTACTACGAGGTAACTACGGAGAGGAGCTGGAACGAACCCATTACTTCGAAGTAACGCTCTTCCTTGTGCTCCCCGTAACTTTTTGACAAGCTGGAACGGTGAAAGTAACTGAAAAGTAACTATTTAGTAACTTTCGGGCCGAGCTGAAACGAACCCTTATGCAGCGTTTACAAGTACAGGAAAACTTGAACAGAATCCGATCTTGGTGACAGGATTACGTTCACACGCAGAGGGAAAAAATAAATTCTTCAAACCAGAAAATCTGACAAAAACAAATTCACTTGTCAACAAAAAAATGTTTTGATATCATTTATGACATTAGTACTGATGATTTCTGCTCTTAAAAGCTAGCTAGACTTTTTTAGTACTTTTTTCCAGCGCCGCCAACAAGATTCCTTTCAAGTAGACCGGAATTCCTTTCATCATGAAAGGATTCCCGTCCCGCTAGACTTTTTTTCTACTCGTCTTCACGAACGGAATCCTTTCGAGTCGACCTGAATTCCTTTCTACTCGACGGGATTTCTTGTCCGTGTAAACGCTATATTAGTCATATGGAGTATCGCTACCGCACCCGCCTGTTCAAAAAGTGTCACCTGTTGGAATCGACCGACAACACTGACAGCAGATGTCACCCTTAGTCGTCCAAGATCAGGAATTCTTCTGGCCACATGACCAACAGGAGGTTTGGATGCTCGTCAGCAGCTGCAACTGCCGCCGATTGATTCCTGGAGCTACTGTAGAAGCACAAGGACACTCTTCAAAGAAGACCTACTGAACTGAGGAGACCGACATGATCGGGCATGTTCCGTTGATATTATTGTTTTACGCAAATATTATTATGAAGTATCAGACCCCTGATATCTAAATCCTGCGAACCAATCTGATCGGTCGGGCAATTTAATTCAGCAAAGCTAGGGGAAGGGTTATGTTACGAGATTTTTGAAACTGATGTTCAGAATACCAGACTTGATGTTCATACTGGCCAAAATGTTTTTTTTTGTGGGGGGGGGCAAGGAATTTACCGACTGGCTGGTAATTTTTACCGACTGTTTTCGCAGAAAAAAACGACTGTTTTCAAGAAAAACAACAGTTTCGAAAAAATCGACTGATTTTCAGAAAAAACGACCGTTTTGACGAAAAATCGACTGAGTTTCAGAAAAATCGACTGTTTAAATGAAAAAAATCGACTGCTTTGGCGAAAAATCGCGGCGCTTCGCGCAGACTCGGTTAATTCTTACCGTCTGGCCGACAACACTGGGGGGGGGGGGGCGTACCCTCCGGTCATGACGCCCCTGCAGAATACAGTTAGCTGTCGTGCAGCTCAGTTAATTACCATGGAGTGAAAGTAAACACTCTGTTAAAGGAGTTGCATCGTAAGCACTCTAGCACTTGCAACACCTAGATCCCCCCCCCACCCAAGATTCAAGATGAAGCCACGACTCGATCCGACCGTTGGGTCATCCAGTGGTGCGGATAGGAAGCTCCCGCCTGGGAAGCCCCCCCTGGGATCATAGTTTGACTATGGGTCTAAAAAAATGTTTCTATTTTAGCATGTATATGGAAAATGTGTAGAAAAATCAAACTAATTATTAGCTTTATCGATTTCTTTTAGTATTTTCTTTTCTGTCTTTTCTTGTTAATTCCAAAAAGAAAGGATATAGACTAGAGATCCCAATAAACAAACGCAGTAAATTATAGTAAATTTGTTATATTGATTTCTTGAAGTTTCTGAAACTGAGCTAAATAATATTCAGCTTCCGAGACCAAAAAATGTCAAACTGGCCGATGATTGCCTCTTTCGACATATCTAAACGTTAACGTGATGAACGTTTAAATTTAACCTTAGCTGTTTTAATCCTTTTACACGCCACTCGATCTTCTCGAAGGTCTAGTAACTCTTTTGACCTCCAGTGGGAGATCAATGAATAATTAATGAACAATGGGACCTTGCTTTCAAGAGTGAATTGTGTTCAAATTATTTGTGGATAACGTTGACTACCGTGATGATTTTGAAGAGAAAATAGGCAACAGTGTATTCGTCAAAATCCGAAGCATCGAAAAATATGGTGTCTCTCTCACATTCTCGGCCCACAAAAGACTCTAATGTTCGGTTCAAAAAATGTGACAGTTGACGTTCTTCCATCTCGACAGCCATGTAAGAATATGAACCTCGCTCCGCTCGGTAAATACGTTCATAACCTACATAGCATTCTTACTCCGATGCAGTCAGATGCAGTTCTTACTCACATTCTTACTCCGATGCAGTTCCCTACATCCCTAAATCTCATATTCCCGTACTGAGGGTCTCAAATAAAGTCTTTGATTCATGTGGGCCGAGAAGGTGGGAGATACCATCATTTTTCGATGGGTCGAATTTTTACGAACACACTGTTACCAGGCCCGTATCCAGGATTTTTTTTTTTTTGGGGGGGGGGTTGCCTTTCGGGGGGGAGGTTTGACTGTGGGTCGGACAAAAAAGTACAAAAAAGACATACATCAGAGGGAAAGCCTATAAAAATGATTATTTTTGTGTGTTTCGGGGGGGGGGGGGTCAACTATTCATTGATCTCCTGTTGCTGGTCAAATGATTACTAGAATTTTCGAGAAGATGGAGTAGCGTGTAAGAGGATTAAAACATCTAAGTATCTGTGGACGTTTAGATATGTCAGAAGAAGAAATCCTCGGCCAGTTTGACATTTTTTGGTCTTGGAAGCTGAATATTATTTAGTTCAATTGCAGAATCTTCAAGAAATCACTATAATGAATTTAGTATAATTTACGGCATTTCTTTCTTGTGATCTAGTTTACATCCTTAATTCTTTGGACTTGCTGAAATTAACAAGAAAAATCAGAAAACACAATACTTAAAAAAACGAAAATGCAAATAATTAGTTTAATTTTTCCACATTTTCCATATGCCTGCTACAATAAAACATTTTGTAGATCCGAAGTCAAACTATGATTCCATCCTCCCCATATCAGGCGCTTCCGACCCGCACCGCTAGATCACCCAGCGGTCGGATCGAGTCTTGGGTCTTGGGTGGGGGGGCTCTAGACCTTGCAAGTGCTAGAATACGTATGATATAACTCCTTTAATCCGCATCGAAATAATGCCGAGTCTGACACAAACCCCAGCCACAAACCATTATCATATCTTTATTGTTGGTCTATTTTAGCCGGGGCATTTCGCCATGGAGGTGTTTCGGTGTTTCGTCAGGGAGAGGTTTCGTCGCGGGGAGGTCCGATACGTTCTTGTCCATGTCCGTCTCGAATCTCCATGTTTTTTCCCATATCAGCCTCGATGTCGAAAGTTAACTTATTTTTGGGATCCGAAAACGTAAGTGGAGGGATACCTATGACATCGTAAAAGTTGTCCGTCTGTCCTTCCGTCCGTCTGTCCGTCTGTTAGCACGATAACTCTCGAACGGAATGAGATATTTTGATGCAACTTGGTGTAAGGACTCTTTGGGTCAAGGGTAAGGTCAACTTCGTACATGGGCTCTGTAGCCCTATATTTAGGAGTGGGGGGGGGAGGGTGAAATTAAGGCTGAAATTACGGCTAACGTGATAGTCAAGTATGGGGTAAGAAGACATGCTGAACACGAATATGCAAAACATTTTCTCGTCCGACAAGTAGTTCGCTCGGAATCCGGCAAAAACCGGAAAGTTTGTTCAAAGTAAAAGTTTTATTTTAAGTTGATTAAATGTTCGATTTAGGGGTAAGAAGACATGCAGAACACGATGATGAAAACCATTTCCTCGCCAGAACAGTAGTTTGTCTGGAATCCGGGAAAAAACGGAAAGTTGGTTAAAAGTAAAAGGTTGATTTGAAGTTGATTAAATGTTCAATTTACGGGTAAGTAAACATGCTAAACACATTATGTGAAAAGCATTTTATACCCGGACGACTAATTCGCCCGGAATCGGGCCAAAACCAATTTTTGTTTTAAAGTAATAAGTTTTATTTGAATTATTTTATTAGCGGATATATAATTCGTCCGGAATCTGGTTGTAACCATTTTTTTTTTAGAAGCTAAAGTTTTATGTGAAATCGATTAGATGTTCTTTATAGGGATAAGGAGATACCGGAATTCGATTATGAATTTTCTTTTTTTTGCTGGACCAGTAGTTCGCTTGGAATTCGGCCGAAACCGGACATTTGGCAGAAGTAAAGCAGGAAGTTTCGGTCAGTATCGTCAAAATAGATATGGCTTATGGAGGTTATCTGAACTTGGTTTTCTCTAACGATTAGCCTGGCGAAGACATCTGGCGAAGACAAGACCCAGTTGTCTGGATCAAATATTAGATTTTGGGATCCCATCGAAACCTTAGGTCTTGTTTTGTAATGACGCAAAAACAACCCATCGGCGTGTCCGTTATATGTTTTAGATTAACTGAACTAAACTAAATTGAATATATATTTTGACCGACTTAAATGTCATCTTTTAACGAAATATAACACTCTAAAGGGTATCTACAGATAAATTCTCATAAAGTTGAAGAGAAGGATGCGAAAACACGGTATGCTTGTATTCCCGCACCGCATCCACAATCGCACTATAGTTGACGGTGCAAAACGGGTAAGTCAGCTAAAATGTTTTAAAGCTATATTTCAGCCCTTCTTGGCAAGGGTCCTCTTCAGGCTCAAACTGGAAAATGAATTTGTGGAAAAACAATTTAAATATAAAATATATGTTTAAGGACAATAGATATTTCAGTAAGAATCTGTAATTGTTTTCACCAAACATTCTTTGAGCCCCAGCTGACTTTGAAACATTTATATATACACATTTATTGAAACGTCATAACTATACTTTCAAATCTGCTCTTACAGAACATATTTTCGAAAACCCATCCCATTCAGTACATTTTGAAAAAAAACAAATTCTTGCAACGTGCACCAGACTTCATCAAACCATTCGAGAAGCCGTTGAGATAAAGATAAAACCGAGCAGGCATTAACCGAAATACAGGCGAGTACTCACTACTGGAAACGTGGAACGGGGTTATTAAGGGAAGAGAATTTAAGCCTCAGTCCCTTATTAACAACAAAACCGAAGTCGATCAAAATGCAGAAAAAAATGTTTCCTGCCGTCTCCGCAATCGTGCAGCAAAAACAGCAGCCGTGTCAAAAATTAAATCTCAGCACTAGTTTTTCCGTGCAGTAACTATTCAAAGTAATAGATACAGGCGAGTACTCCATAACAGAAACGTCGAACGAGGTTATTAATAAAACAATATTTAAGTTTTCAGCCCCTTATTAATAAAAGGGGGGCGAATCCACCAATCAGGTTCCAGAGATGCGTAGTTACTATGCTCCCTAGCATGGTAAGCAAATAGTAACTATTAGTTACTATTCCGACAAGGTTGGAACGGTCAGCGTAGTAACAGATAGTAACTTTTCGTGAGGATGGAACGGAAATAGTAACTAACAGTAACTATTGTTAGAAGGGTGGAACACGCTGGAAGAATCGTAGCTGACGTATCCGTTGTAAACATTGTTTGAATACATATTTTCACCAGTTCATTTTCCAGCTTGAGCCTGAAGAGGACCCTTGCCAAGAAGGACCTAAATATAGCTCTAATAAAATGTAGCTGACTTACCCGTTCTGCACCGTCAAACATGATTCGCAGTCAGCTTGGGCTCAAGGACTATCCACAATTGTACTCCGGCGGTTTCGCGAAAACGGGGGGCAACGGATTCCTTGACGTGAAAAGCCAAAGTTTGTTGAGAGACCTTCTTAAGATCAGTTTTCACAACTGCCCGTCATAATTATGTCAAATCACTTTTTTTGTCGCAGATTTTATGATTTTTCACGGGTAGCCCCCCCTCACACACCCCGCCAAGGCTTCCACGACCCCCCCCCCACCCTACACGAAGCTTCACCCGATGAAAAATTTATCCCAAAATAGTACTATGAAGTAGTACGAAAAAGTTGCATGCAGTATTAACGATGCTACTACATGCTTCTACTTCAAGACAACCGTGTTACTGCATACTACTATGTGCTACTATTAGCAAGACTGGATGCTACTATTGCAAGACAGGATGCTACTACATAATACTGGACCAGTCTGAGGCACATTAAATGATAGTACTATTTGCTATTACATAGTATTACATGCAAGTTTTCGTACTACTACCATACTACCACGCAGGCTACAAATTTTTCATCGGGCAGTTCACGCTGGAAGAATCGTAGCTGACGTATCCGTTGTAAACATTGTTTGAATACATATTTTCACCAGTTCATTTTCCAGCTTGAGCCTGAAGAGGACCCTTGCCAAGAAGGACCTAAATATAGCTCTAATAAAAATGTAGCTGACTTACCCGTTCTGCACCGTCAAACATGATTCGCAGTCAGCTTGGGCTCAAGGACTATCCACAATTGTACTCCGGCGGTTTCGCGAAAACGGGGGGCAACGGATTCCTTGACGTGAAAAGCCAAAGTTTGTTGAGAGACCTTCTTAAGATCAGTTTTCACAACTGCCCGTCATAATTATGTCAAATCACTTTTTTTGTCGCAGATTTTATGATTTTTCACGGGTAGCCCCCCCTCACACACACCGCCAAGGCTTTCACGACCCCCCCCCCCCCCTACACGAAGCTTCACCCGATGAAAAATTTATCCCAAAATAGTACTATGAAGTAGTACGAAAAAGTTGCATGCAGTATTAACGATGCTACTACATGCTTCTACTTCAAGACAACCGTGTTACTGCATACTACTATGTGCTACTATTAGCAAGACTGGATGCTACTATTGCAAGACAGGATGCTACTACATAATACTGGACCAGTCTGAGGCACATTAAATGATAGTACTATTTGCTATTACATAGTATTACATGCAAGTTTTCGTACTACTACCATACTACCACGCAGGCTACAAATTTTTCATCGGGCAGTTCTCAGTCCTACTGGATTAGAAACAAAGAAATCTGCACGCACCAGTAGTCTCATTAGGAAGTTTCCACACTAGACCTCGTGGTCCGTCTAAGCGTCCCTGTCAACGACAAGTTGATGGCCACATATCTTCCACCTGGTACTGAAGAATTCCACCACTTGGCAACTCTTGTCCAATCTGGAAAAACAAATTAGCACCTTTAGAAGAGTTTTCTGTTCCAACCGTCTAGCTTAGGAACGTGTCCGAAAGCTTTTTGGTGCTGTAAATTTTCTTCTTTTTTTTTGGCCGAAAGGTGTTACATTTTTTTCTTCTCTGACACTTCTAGAATACCAAAAGTTAAGTCATGAAGAAGAAGAAGAAAAAAGAATTAGCTATATAAAGCTGATAAAATGGATCAGCTACTGATACGAAACCTTCTTATCTTTCCTTTCTTCGTTGGCCATGATAGCCAGTTGTCTTAGAATTTGGAATGTTTGCCGAATTGTCAGTTGTCTTTTTGATTTTGTTATGTTTGCCGCCGAAAGCACTGAGAGAATCGCCGTACTCCCCAGTTTCTTCTTGAAAATTCATCATAAAATTTAGCATTCCTGCTGAATTTTTCGATGAATTTTATGCTGAATTAATGCTGCATTAACTGAGCGAAAATTTAAGTCCGAAAGCGAAATGCTGCATGCTGAATTAATTCAGCATTTTCGTTCGTTTCGGAGCTTTCGGACACGTTCTAGATGTGCCTTAGATGAACCACAACCTGTGTCACAACTAGTTAAACCTGTTGAAAGAAGTGTGTTAAAAATCACATTCACTGATAAATAGTTACGTTTTTGATCCGAATTCTCCTCGCGATTCTCCTCCGAATTCTCCTATTTCGCGTTTTTGGACTATTCAGATCAAACGAATTCTCCATTTCTTGCGTTTTTGTCAGAATCGAGAACGGGGAAAGCCTCGCGATTCTGCAGAATCGAGGATTTGCTCCGATGGTGAATTTTCGATTCTCCTCTCTCCGTTCTCCTCCCTGATTGGTCAACAGAGTTCGAGTGTTCAATATGCATATACACGTATGTATACCGGGTTGTACGCATAAACGGTAATTTGTACGAGAATTCAGAAGCGACTGTTGCGACAGAAATGAAGTCACGGCATTCCACGTCGTTACAGTACAAGGTTGTCAATATCGATGCCTGAAAGACAAAAAGACAAAGATCTTTTCTGTTTAAAAGACTAAAAAAAAAAAAAATTATACTGAACTCATGTCTGTTTCTTACAATTATATAATTTGCTCTCATATTTTGTCAAGTACCCACGGTTAAACAATGATGATGTGACTTAAACAAAATTTGGGTGACCCTCCATAAAGGTAACAAAGTCACCAACAAAAATGTGGGTTCTTCCAGAAATGTGTGTACTAGCAATGCGGCTTGTACGCTAGTATTTTAGCAGAAAACCGACAATGAAGAAGAAGAATCTGGATTTCTTTTGAGATACTATTTACCTTTTTTTGAAGTTTCCGTGGTGAGTTAAAGACAACCAAGCTGTGCAACGGAATCAGCAAGTTATATTATAACGGAAATAGTATAGGCTCCAGCATCAACAAATTTATATATATCCTACAAATTCAGTTACTCTTTTTATAGCTAAATTTACACGTAATATTGATCATAATATAAACTAGATAGGACATGTTACTGCTGACCTTATTAAATACATAATTTAATCCCTAATGCAGTGGTAAATTTTAAATATTTTGTGTTGCTGTTTCAGAAAGTAAACAAGTGCGCAAGCGCTCCGACGTGAAGTGTGAAAATAAAACGTTTCTCACATTTTATATACAAACAGCTTTAGAACCAAGACATTTTATATCCCCAATAACCAACAAGTACTGTAATAGCATAATTTTTAATCATCCCACTTTAAAAGCTTTAAATGTAAAGAAACCACAAGTATAAATTATAAGAAAGGTTGAAGATAGTTCCAACAATGGTCTGCCAGCCAGCCCAACCCTTTAAAGCTCTTTTCCATTGGCAAGGTAATAACAAGTGCAATAAACAAAATTGTGGCAGCCCCATACCCCCTTTGTCACAATTCATTCAGAACGGCATGTCATCGGTAATATCACAAAACAGTCCAGTTTCCAACTGTGCATTAAAGATCAAACTATAGCTGCGTTTTTTATCCGAATTCTCCTCGCGACTCTCCTCCGAATTTTCCTATTTCGCGTTTTTGGACTATTCAGAAGAAGTGAATTCTCCTTTTCTTGTGTTTTTGTCAGAATCGAGAACGGGGAAAGCCTTGCGATTCTGTAGAATTGAGAAGTTGCTCCGATGGTGAATTCTCGATTCTCCTCTCTCCGTTGTCCTCCCTGATTGGTCAACAGAGTGCGGATGTTCAATATGCATAAACACAATATGCATGCGGACGAGCCGGAAAATTAGTGTTTTTGTCAAAATCGAGAATGGAGAAGTCAGAGGAGCAAAAACGACAATTTGTACGAGAATCGAGAATTCAGAAGCGAGAATTCGGAACGGAGAATTCGGATCTTAAACACAACTCAAGTCGCGTCGGCTTATTTACTGCTTTTGCACCAAAACCCTCATCCATAGATATATCTCCCCAAATATACAAGAGTTAGACTTGAAACCCTGTAATAGATGAACTTAATTCATGGGGGATCTGGGCCCAGCTGACCGTGAACGGGAGGGGGGGACTCATCAAAATGTGTAGGCTATTTACACCTCTTTTTCCTCAGGCATACCAGCTTGGAGCTTGATTCCAGTCACGGGTCAAAAGCTTTTTTCATGAGCAATTTGGGCCCACTTGCCCCTGAACCAAGTGGGGGTGGGGTTTGGGACCCAAAAAAAGTAAAAAGAGACCTCAATGCCCACAAACCTACGAAGTTTCAACTTGATACCTGTTGATTCCTGTCACGGGCAGGGGCGTCACGACTGGGGGGGGGGGATGCCCCCCCCCCAATGCCGTCGGCCAGTCGGTAAAAAATAACCGAGTCGACGCGAAGCGCCGCGACTTTTCGTCAAAACAGTTTTTTTTATGAAAACAGTCGGTATTTCTGAAAATTGGTCGATTTTTCGTCAAAATAGTCGGTTTTTCTGAAGATCAGTCGATTTTTTTCAAAAATGTCATTTTTGTTGTTGAGATCAGTCGTTTTTTCTGAAGAAAATGTCGGTAAAAATTACCAGCTAGTCGGTAAATGCCTCGTCCCCCCCCCCCCCCCAAACATTTTGGCTAGTAACGCCTCTGGTCATAGGTAACGAACTTTACTCCTGGGCAATCTGGGCCCAGTTGTCCATGAACGGGGTGGGTGGGAGAGGTGCAAATTTGAAACCAATTTCCCGGCCCTGGGATCTACACGTACAAGAAATTTCATTGTCCTATGTCCAGTTCTGGTCAAGTTATGAACATCATTCACTGGGCAACCTGGGCTCATTTGCCGCTGAACCGGGTTGGGGTGGGGGATGGGACCCTCAAAAGGCACAACTAAAGTATGTGCTCCAAAAAATATGGTGAAAACCGAAAGCCGAAAGCTGCTAGGGCGCTCGTAATAGTGGATTGTTCCAAGGAACAGTCCACTAAGAACAAAACAAACAAGACCAAAGGTTTCGATGGGATCCCACAAATTTAATATTTGATCCAGACAACTGGGTCTTGTCTTCGCCAGATCCAGTTATCCCCAGACAATTTTACTATCAAAACAGGTTGAGGCCAAATAGCTAATCATCTGAGAAAATCAAGCTCAGATATAGACTTAGCATTTGGGTTTACCCCTATAAGTCATATTTATTTCGACGAAATGGATAGAACTTCCTGCCTTACTTCTGCCAAATTTCCGGTTTCGGACGAGTTCCAAATCTACTAGTCAGGCAAAAAGATAAAGCCCAAAAATGAATTCAGCATATCGCTTACCCCTATTTGGAACATCTAATCAACTTCAAATAAAACTTCAACTTATAACAAATTTTCCGGTTTCAGCCGGATTCCGGACGTACTATATGTCCAAGTAAAAAACGGTTGTCATATACAGATTCAGTATCTCTGCATTCAGTATCTCTCCCCTAGACCATAATCAACTACAAATAAAACTTTTCTTTTAACAAATTTCCAGTTTTGGCCAGATCCCGGGAGAACTACCTGTCCGGGTAGAAAATGATCTTCACATAAGTGTTCAGCATGCCTTCTTACCCCTAAATTGAACATTAAATCAACTTCAAATAAAACTTTTACTTTTAACAAACTGTCCGGTTTTGGCAGGATTCTGGACCAGCTACCTGTTCAGCAAGGAAATGGTTTTCATATTCGTGTTCAGCTGGTCTTCTTACCCCTTAATCGACTATCTCACTAGTTGTTAAAAAATATTTTGTTTACCAATTTACTTGAACACCCTCCCCACCAGCTCCCCACCCTGTAGAGCTACAAAGCCCATCTACAAACTCGATTTTTCCCTTGACCCAAAGAATCATCACACCAGGTTTCATCAAAATATCTCATTCCCTTCCGAGTTATCGTGCTCACAGAGGGACGGATAGAAGTACAACTTTTGCGATGTCAGGGGTACCACTCCACTTCCCAAAAAAAAAAATTACCTGCAATTGATCTTTTCATTAAAGTTGAACCGATAAGGGCTGGGATAGAATAGTATAGTTACACATCTCTCTTTCACTAAAATTGGCTTGAAGATCAGCTGATAATGCGTTACTTTGTTGTTTGGCTATTCACAAATAATCGATTTTCAAATTGTTGAATTTTCGCGTGATTTGTGGTACCTGTAAGATGTGTACCTATGCGCTTGTATGCATTACGAGAAAGATTTATGATTTTTTTTTTTTTTTCATGCACTAAGCAATCTTCACAAATGTCACCACTGCCCACTGAAAACACGCATTTGTGTTGAGATTAAAAATTTCCCAAATCATAGTAGAATCTTCATTGTGGGGATGGCGACAGATATTCTGAAGGTCATAACTAGAGTAGATAGTGGAAAATAAAAAATCCCTTTGCAGAGCCAAGATAATTTAGTGTACTCAATTAAATGCCACTATCTACTCATTTTTTTTTTAATTTTAATCTTAAGACTATAGCATTCCAGCGTTTTACCATGCAATTACATGTTACAAGAGGGGTATCGAACCTAAGATTTTTTACCTCGAATTTGGCCTGAAAACCTTACGAGGAAATTCCTGTGCAGTCCAAAAAAGGTCCTGGGTCACTCAGGGTTTCCTTCTTGACAGTAAGGACCTCTTGAGCTGGACTGAAATTTCCTTCCAACCCTTTTAGGCCAAGTTTGGGATTGTGTAAATTCGAGGTTAGATACCCCTCCTGTACTCCTTGATGTATGACTTGTATTACACAAAGTAGGCCTCTATTTCTCACATAATTGTATTCATTGTACATCATTACTGTGACACGTGTTCAGGGTTGCAGAGTTTAGATGCTCTGCAAAGAGATATAAACCTTTTCACTGCAAACCTTTCAAATCTCGCCCTCAAAATCGACATCACAAAGTGCAACGGAATGGATTGGAAGACCAAAAAATAGACACCCCCCTCATCTAACACTTCAAGACAAGCTGGGCAAGACACACACTATCCCAGTTGAAGACAAGGAAAAAGACCTGGGCATCATCATTGAGATGAACTCAAATTTCACCTCCAAACCAACGCAGCAGCTGCACAGCAGAGAACAAAGGCCAATGGGGTACTGTCCCTGATCCGCCGATCCTTCAAGTACTTCAGCAGGATGACCCTCACCCAGCTGTACAAAAGTCTTGTCCAGCCGATGATCAAATACGGCAACATCGCCTGGGGCCCACACTACATTGGAGATTCCACAGCTATGGAGAAGGTCCAACGCAGAGCAGCCAGAATGATGCCAGGCCTAAACGGGAAGTCATATGAAGACCGCCTGAAAACCCTCGAGTTGCCAAGTTTATCATACAGACGTAAGCGAGGAGACGGAATCCAGATTTTCAAAATGAAACCCAAAATAGAGAATTTCAGTTGAAAAGTTCTTCAGGAAACCAGCCACAAGCCGAACCAGAGGCGACTCAGAAAAGGTATAAAAGCCAGAGCCAGAAAGAGAGCTCGGGCAGACTTTTTCTCAACGCGAGCAGAATAACCTGCCTGAACATGCCATCCAGGCACCAAATACAAACAGCTTCAAAACCAAAGTTGAGAAGTTCTGGGAAGAAAACAATCAACACATTGACTGAATGGTCAAAATAGAGTAACTATCCTAGTTCTCGAACGTCCTACTTCTCAATGAGTTCGATGTTCGTAAATAAAAATTAAAAACCTCCAACTTTTTCCTTCCTTCAAAATGTGGGGTTGATTGCACACTGGGTTAAATTTTGAAATTCGCGCTTATTACTATAGAGAGATTTCACCATACCCAACGAAAACGGACGGGATCCTAACGAAAAAATTTAACATTAGGAAGAATCAGGGGGCAGCAGAGACTAAAATTTCCGACATTAACCCCCCGTGGGGTGGTCCCTTTTTCAGAAAATGTCCAAATTTAAATTGGGTGGTCTTTTGCCAGAATCAAAAGGTTCCAAAATTAAATTGGGTGGTCTTTTTGCCAGAATCAAAAGGTCCAAATTTAAATTGGGTGGTCTTTAGCCAGAATCAAAAGGTCCAAATTTCAATTGGGTGGTGTTTTATGAGAATGTAAGGGTATAAGCTTAAATTAAACAACATTTTAGCCAATATGGCCTAATCTCAGTGATATTTCAACCAAAGGAGCTTAATTAAAGTGGTATTTTAGCCAAGATATATCAAAAGGTTCCCCAAATGGACAGAAAACCTTCTCAATGGGGAATTGGGTAAGCTAGATACCAATGTACGGTAGACAGTCGAATATATTATTCGTCTTTTTAGGATCCAAAAACGCTAAGTGGAGGGATATCTATGACATCGCAAAAGTTGTCCCTCTGCCCGTCTTTTAGCACGATAAGTCTCGAAGGGGTTGAGATATTTTGATCAAACTTGGCATCAGGACTCTTTAGGTCAAAGTGCAGGTCAAGTTCGAAGATGGGCTATGTAGCCCGATATTTAGGGGTGGGGGAGGGGTTTGAAATTTAAGGAGGAGCATATACTTTTTAAAAGCTAATGAAATAGTCGAATTAGGGGTAAGGAGTCATTTCTCAGAGATTTCTCGCCGGACAACTAGTTCAACCGGAATCCGGCGATAATCGGAAAATTTGTGAAAAGTAAAAGTTTAATCTGAAGTTGATTAGAGGTTCATTTTAGGGGCAAGGAGACGTGCTGAGCCCGAATATGAAAATTATTTCTAGCCAGACAATTAGTTCGGCCGGAATCCGGCCAAAACCGGAGACTTTGTTTAAATAAAAAGTCTTCTTTAAATTTGATAAGATGTTCGATTTGCGGGTAAAAAGACATGCTGAATTCGTATATGACAATCATTTTCTCGCCGGACATATAGATCTCTCGGAATCCGGCTGAAACCGGAAAATTTGTTAAAAGTAGAAGTTTAATCAGAAGATTAAACGAAAAGTTCAAAGGTTCGATGTAGGGGCAAGGAGACATGCTGAATTCATTTTTGAGCTTTAATTTTTTGCCAGAAAAGCAGTTTGTCCGGGATCCGGCCGAAACCAAAAATTGGCCAGAAGTAAGGATGGAAGGATATACGACGTACTGTAGGCTATAGAGTAAACCATATGCTGAATCCGTATCTGAATATTTGACAGACGCAAAATAGATATCTGAAAACATCTGAACTTGGTGAAATTCATCTCGCGTATCCGTTTTGCACTGTCAAATACAAACTTGGTCTTTCTCAATTATTACCATTGGCCTTAATCTGTCCCTAATGTTTAAGAAGTCCGTTCAAGACTTGTCTGGAGCGTATATTAAAGTTTTGGGATCCCATCGAAACCTTTGGTCTTGTTTCCTAATGATTCTGCCTTTTGAATATACACCATCCAGCATCCACCCACTGAGGTTGGAATGCGGAGTCTGAGAGAAGACCGGCGTTGCATTTCTAGTTCAGTTACGAAGAACTCAGGGTTCACTGACTGTCTCATTGGAAGTAGTAACCCCCCCCCCCCCCCCCGGAGACAGCAATAAAGAAATAAGGCAACGATCGTCCCGAAATCGAAAGAAGTTCAATATGACGTATGGCCTCCTTAGTCAAGAATCGTCGACTGACCTCGTCTGGGCAATTTGCACAGAAGAGACGAAGTGAAGAAGGCTTTGCTCGCAACCACGCTGCCCGGCTGGAAGAAACCGCGAAGAAACACCTTACCCGCGAAGGCCAACCTAGGACCACTGAGCACGCCAAAAGAAAATCGAGCCAATCGAAGGTTTCCACCGGCACGCAAGCAGGTGAAATAGCTCCTGGCTTCAACTCCTGATGCCCTTTACGAAAGAGCAAAATTCGTGGCAATTCTTGGTTCGTCAGCTTTTTTCCTATGGAGAGCTGCACAGCTTGTAACCTCATACTAGGATACAAGTGAGTAAGTACGTACTTCGCACCTGGGTCTGGCAGACAAAATATGATTTGAAATGGGTAATTTAATTGTGTTTCAACGAATTAGGTAACACCAAATTCAATACTTAGCTGCATGTTAAGTAACATCAAGCAAGAATCACGGTAAGACCAATCAACGGGCCAGTCACAGAAGCATCGATAAACTTTAAAATCGTTCCAAATGAGAGCAATTGAACTGAAGTGGCTTAACCGCAAATGAAGGCGTGTCAATCAGAATATTAAATGTCATACTATCCATCAATATACCAAGTGAAACATAAAGTCAAGCATCTGTCCGTTGTAGGGAGTGAAATGCGATATGGCTTGATTTAAAGGATGCTTTTTATTTCACACCAGGAATCTTCCATCACTAAGACCATGAAAAGTAAAAGCAATGCAGCATCTAAAGGCAACTTTGGCACAATAAAAGCACTTATGATAGATAGACATGAAAGTTCACACGAGACAGGTCCGACTATTAAAGCAGATATGTTCCGTCGACCACTTGACGTTAGGACCACACTGGTATAGATCAAGAAGATTCCTTACTTAGGCAACTAAACATTCGATAGCCACCGATGAGTGCGATCGGGTATCCAAGGTCATGGTCACTGGTGCTGAAATCTGTAGCATGGTCAATGGTCAAGGTCGACCCTCCGTCGAAAGATGAAGGTGATGCTTCTATTTTGCTTCATACATTGCCAAAACTACCTCTTTATTCTCGGTCATCCAACTCTACAAGACTGGCTTTAAATACAGTTTTATGGTCTGTGAATATCTGAAGACTGTAGGAGTGCACAAGATCTCAGCACTATATCTTCCGTCAACGGCCTGTTCTCGCTTTTACTTAGAAGCTTGAAAGATTGTGTGACCATATATGCGTCGCACACCTGACTCTCTTTTATGAAAAGCACTATCATATTATAGCCATTTGCAGTCTGTATGCTGGAAAGAAATGAACACAAAAGATTTCCAACACACTTTCTTGTGTCGCAGCCTTCCATGACCAACCTTGAACTCCTGGCTTCCCAGACGATACAACGGGAAAGTGGTAATGGTATCTAGAAGCTGAGTATAAATCCGAGGAACACCTGTTTCATCGACCGAGTGCAAATTAATACTCAACCTCTGCCTTTCTTATACTACATTTAGACTTGACATTTCTGGAAGTGCTAAATTTTCTTAAGTATTGGAACTTGACTCCTGGTCAGGTGATCTTATTGGCTCTGGGCCTAAAGGTCCAATGAATGATGATTACTGCATGGGGTTCACCTACTCCTTCTTGCTGATAAGTTAGAGCTTCCATATGTAGATCCTTTAGAGGAAAATTTTCCATTTGGACTTCAAACTGCATTGGCTGATGATTGAATGGGCGTCACCTATTCCTTCTTGCAGACAATTTGGAGCTTCTATATATTCCTCATCATTTTCATTGTTTTCAACTTGGACTTTCATTCTTAGTCACACTATCTGATAGCCTACTTTTGCATCCATCGCTGATTAGTGATGGTGCTAGTCCAGGCGGTAATGTTTCTTGATCACTGACTATGCCCTGGAAAGAGCATCCAGTTAGACCCAAATAGCTAACTTCAGAAGATAATAAACTTATGCTGCTGTATGGTTCTAGAAGTATTTTTATGGTGGCAACCTACTCTTGACCTATCAAGCTAATTACGGACTCTTTCTTCTTAATAGCTTCTAGGTACAACTACTTTTATGCTGACAAATAAATACAAGCTTGACTATGAAGTAGGTAAATTAGGATCATCCTCTCCTTAAACTAAGACGTAAGAATCCCCAAGTTCACAAACTCTTGTTTGTTTGTCTGACATTGTTGATCTCCACTGCCTGTTTTCACGATGCTTATATTTTGACTTGAAGGTGGTGGCTCACATATTTCTATAAATCTCTCTGTGGTACACAAAGTGCAATTCTTTCAGGATTTTATGAAAGCCCTAAATGCGTAAGACAATGTTTTATCATTCTGGAGGACTAGTTTGAGAGATTTGAAGAGTCTCATTCGTACCTAGATAAGATAGTGCCAGATAGCCCCGGTTTGGGCTTCAGGTAGGCTACTTGGCAGACAAATACAAGAAATATTTCCAGTGGATGCCATAACAATTTCACACATTCCTAACTAAAATAAAAATTATCACACAACTGTGGACTCGACAAACTGACAAAAGCTATGTTAACCTTTGCAGATCCTTCAAGATCTGCAAACCTATCAAGCTAGCTTATGGACTATTAAGTGCATCTAATTTTATACTAACTGAATGTTCACTTTCCTTAGGAATACATTTTGTTTTGTTTGTTTTTTTATGCTACGACTACAGCCAATTTCCTCTAGCCTAGTAGACAGGCTTATGATGACAAACAGCAGAAATCAAGCTTTAATTCCTTTGCTTTGCCAAGCTCGAATGATGCAAGTGAACTTCAAGTGCAGGGGCCAGGGCAGTCACTCACAAATCCTCATTTTTGTATGGCATGGTGTCCCAGCGTCTAGGCATGTCCCAACTTATGGGCATGATGCTCATACTTTGGGGGTATACCCTGCAGGAATGGCATGATACCCCATGAAAATCTGTTGAATTGAAAATCTGAAGTAGAAATTAGCTATTCAAACAGATTTTAAGAGGGTATCATGGCATTGCTGCAGGACATGGTGCCCAAACATACAAGCTCCATGCCAATACATTGGGGCATACTCAGACTTTGGAGCACTACACCCAAGAATTCAAGATTTATGTATGAGTGGGCCACAGCCGGTCAATAGCCTGCAATTATAAGAATTAAGGCATACTGATATTCAAGTTTCTCCATTGTTGTTACTTAACTTTTCTTTTCGAGACTAGAAACTCTTGACTCACAGCCAACTCACAGCTAATCAGCCTATCAGTTAGGGGAGGGGAAAATGGAAGTTGGGCCTTAGACTACTGTGATACATTACTGCACTTTTTGATAACCATTACTGCTCTCATACTTCCTGGCATCCTGCCTGCACTACAAAAATTTGTGCATGCTTGATGCTTTTCCAGATTACCTTGTTGTAAATCTAAACGAGGGGTACCTAACCTCGAATTTTCACAACCTCGAACTTGTGCCTAAAAAGGTTAAAAGATCAGTCTAGTCTTAACTGTCAAGAAAGACACCCTGAATGACCTAGGATAAATTTAGGACTGTGCAGAGCTTGTAGTATTTTCAGGTCAAGTTCGAGGTTATACAAATTCGAGGTTGAGTACCACTCCTGTAGGCTAGTCCTAGCTCAACTTAGGGGACCCTTAGACTAATCAAGTTCCTCACTATGCACATTACAAACATAAATCATAAGTGATACAGTACCTTCACTCTTCTTTAACATCTGTATCTGTATGTAAATATCATCTGTGAATGAATCGCACACCTTTTGAGGATTTCGAATTCTGGCGCGTTTCTTTTCCTGAAATCCCTAAAATAACAACACTAAGACTAACAGAATCTTCAAAAAAAATGTTGAAAAAACATGTAAATGACTTTTTCTATCTTTATTTATCCTATATAAGCAATAATTTCTGCAATAAAAAATGTAAACATCCTTTTTCTATTTATTTTGGGGTGGTCTCCGTTTGCTTACGAATATTGCCAAATTTTAATTGGGTGGTCAAATTCAGAAAACTAAATGTCCAAATTTAAATTGGGTGGTCTTTTTACAAATTTTGATTGTCCAAATTTAAATTTGGTGGTGGGTACCCCCCTCCTCGAAAAGTGCCATTTCCGAGGCTAGATGTCAGAAATTTGAGTCACTGATGCCCCCTGGGAAGAATAGGACTTTCAACTTTGAAATTAAATTAACGGCGTTTTATCATCATTCTGAGCCAGGAACTTGCTGGAAATGTTAATGGGCTATTCCTTGTAACCGTATAATTCTATTTTTTCAAAAGAGTTTCCATGGAAGTAAGAGTTTGAACTCGTCAAAGTTTGTAAGCAAAGACGGAGAAAAAAAGTCATTCTGAATGAATGACTTTTGGGGCGGAGCCCCAGGCCGCGTACGGAGTTACGGGAAAAGGCGGATCGTTAAAAAAGAGGACCCTGGATCCCCTAAACCACACATTTTCAAATCCGCGTTATCGACGACCAATATGATTCGAGACTCCGTTTTTGTGTTCAAACTTTGAAGCCTTCAAGCTCTTACTTCAATGGAAACTCTTGTGCAAAAATAGAATTGTTAACGTTTCCAGCAAGTCCCTGGTTCAGAATGATGATAAAACGCCGATAATTTAATTTCAAAGTTGAAAGTCCTATACCTCCCAACAGGGGCGTCGCAAGTGCATTTTCGGTGGGGGGGTGCAGAGCCAAAATGTTACCGAATCTTTCAAAAATTTTACCGAATCCTAGAACTAAGAATTCGAGCTTTAAATTATGGAACAGAAACGATTACGTAGGAAGAGTAACAATAAAAGGCAGCATGGACGACGATAAGCCAACTATTAGGCGGCGTTTTGGCAAAGGCCACATGGAGGATATGTTGCCGGGCATGATTGCAGTAACAGCTACTATCTATTATAGGCAATAATAAATCGAGTGCCGCAGGCGAAAATTTTCGAAATCCATTATTTTTTGTTTTTATAGGCTAAAATTTAACTGCTTCTCTTACAAATTCTATAATTTACCGTTGATGAAATACCGAGACTGTAAGAAGTTCCAGAAAACGCATGGAGCAACGTTCCGGCAGCAGCAGCAACTGTAGTCTAGTGAATATACTACCTATGATAACATAAAGTGAGCATCGCAGGCGAAATTTTTGTTTGCTTTTTCCTGCCAAATTTAATTTCCATCCAAAGTCTAGCTTTTAATGTTTCGAAATCTCAATCCTAAACTGGCTTAAAACCCCAGTCAAATGACGCGCCCTTTCACAAAATAGAGAATATTACGAAAAGTGCTGCAGGCGGAATTTTCGACATATTTAGGATTTGACATTCTTTTTGGGATCCAAAATAAAAGTAAGGACTATCGATGATATCACAGAGCATCCCTTTTTTCTGCGACCAGTGCTTCACTCGACCTCTTCTGAGTTTCGAGGTTCGTGGTAACTTCCGAATCCTGGCAATTACAACGAATAAGTTACCGAATCACAGTTATTATACCGAATAAGTTTAGACCGATAGCGTGTTTGGGATTCCGTATAACCACCGTATCCCGCTTATTATACCGAATTGTTTTGATATCGAAAAAGTACCGAACAATATTCATATTCGGTATACTTTTGGCGAAACTGCAACAAAGTCAGGATTCGTGGTTAACTTCCTAATCCTGGAAATTATACTTAATAAATTACCGAATCCCAGTCATGATACAGAATAATTTTGAACCAATAGCTTATTCGGGAGTCTGTGTGACTACGGAATCTCCATACATATACCGAATAGTTCCGGCGTCGAATTATTACCAAATGATTTCTGTAAATTCTCTCACCAAATTCGTGATAACTACCGAATACTGGCAATTATACCGAATCCCGATCATTATACCGAAGAGATGTGTACAGATAGCCTATTTAGGATTCTGTAAAACTACTGAATCCCCGTAAATCGAAAAAATATCGAACAATTTTAGTAGAATTTTTGGCCTCTGGCCCAAAATTTTACCGAATCTCATAAAGGTGGGAGGGGGGTGCTGCACCCCCCGCACCCCCCCCCCTTGCGACGCCCCTGCCTCCCAATGTTAAATGTTGTTGTTATGATCCCGGTGATGATGATGCAGCAATATCCGTTTTCATCTGATAGGGTGCAATCTCACTATAGAGTGATGGCGCTTTTTTGTCCTACTCGTTAAGCCAAATGGACACTTCTAATGCTTTACTTTGTATTAAATGCTTCAGAAATAAACATTTCCGACTTCCTTTAGAAGGTGCTACGAAAATCGGCCGTTTTCTTGTTATCCCTTGTCTTTACCTCTCTGGAATTTCGGCGATCCAAATCTTAGGAGCTGGGATATCGTGGCAGGAAATTCAAAAACTCCCAGCAATGCTTGATAGAAAAGGATATATTTGAGAGTTCGTTCCAGCTCCTCTCCGTAGTTACTTCGGAGTAACTACGTGTGACGTCACAAACTAACTACTACCTGGAACGGTCGAAGTTACTACGGTACGAGATAACGCTTGTTTCTTGAATGTAAGAAGAGATAGGGACTTCACGGGGAAGGATAAACAGAAAAAATTTGTTTGTTTTTGCTGCATAAGAACGTCTTGATAATTATTTTGAAACAGATGGAGAAGAGAAGAAGAAGTGGGGCTACTGCTTCAGGCTTGTAAATGGAGCCGTGAGATTGACTATGCCCGTTAATTCTTTCTTCTATTCCGGTTGTACCTGCTTGTTCGCTAAATCCTTTATTTTCACATGTGATTCTTTCCTAGCCGGATGGCCCAAGCCACATTTCTCTACAATGGACACCAACATGTGTCCATTTGGACCACTTTGTACAGAGGCATAATCAAAGTTATTCCTCGAAAATCCAATTTTATTGTTGCTGACGTCGAAGAATACCCTTCGACAAACAAATACTATAATACATATATGTATCCGGGTAAAAAGTTCGCGAAATTTAAGTCCAAAATACTCGGGTTTTTGTTGCTGTTGCGGGGGAAAATACCCGCGGAGTACTGGTAAATACCCTTCGTGTAAACGTAGCTTTACGTTCCTACGTCAACTCGCGCTCAAAAATAAGAAAAGAATCCGAAAGTACATCCGACACTTGGAAAAAGCTCTTCTGCAGTTCATTTGGTTCCGCTTTGATAAGTTTTTAAACTATAAAATTTGGTACCATTCGAATGAGGGCATCTTTCTCTACAAAATGTATATAAAGCTTTATTGATGTCGCTTCCTATAACATATTTATACAAGTCTGGCCGGGGGTACTATCGTTCGAAAACTGGTTGCAGGCGTGTTTCAGTTTTCCTTGTATCACTATTTCTGTGGTTTCCACCCGTTTTTATAGTTTCATTATCTAGGACCGCCCTAATAAATTGTTTATCAAGTAATTTTGCGTACCTTTCAGGCTTTTACAAAAACAGAATGATTGGACTTCGCTCCGAAAGACAGATTTCCGGTCCCCGAACGGTCGAAGAAAAATCGTTCGGAAAAACAATACCGGTTCTCGAACGTACGGTGTATGAATCCAAACGAGATGAATATGTGGGACGAACGTTCGGGGCAGTGTTATGCCAAGTACTTTTATGTTTTAAGTACAAGTATCAAGTAGGCTACTCCAGATCTGCACCGTAGCCTAATATTTAAGGTTATGGAGTGGGTTTCAAGACACGATCTAATTTATGGCTGAAAAAGGGTTGAAAACCACGATAAATATGTTTTCACCCCGGAAAATTAGTTCATATGAAATCTGGCGAAAAAATGACTTATGGGTAGTGTTTATAATTCATTGATCAAGTGGTTCCAGTTTCCATGTTCCGAAATTCTGAGTCGATCATTTTGGTTTACTGTGCTTGGTCCGTACCATGGACAAAGCCAGGTGAAGACCAGAAACTCAGTAGGCCTTATATGTTCAGTAGGCCTTGTGTTATAACTTCGTCAAACAGAGGTCCTCTCTGGTAGTCTGGAGGCTGATGACTTCATATCATCCTCTCTGGAGGTTGATACGACTCAGTATCATCCTCTTTGGAGGCTGATACAACTTTATTTCATCCTCTCTGGAGGCCGATATGACTTCGTATCATTTGCACTGTTAAGTCTGATTATCGTAATATAGCTGACCGTCAGTCATAGAAGGATATGCATTACATACTTGTTGGACAAAAGTTATACTAGATTAACAAGTTCAATTTTTTTTTTTTAGAAGAACAAAAATTCGCATCTAATTCCCGAACCAAAATATTGAAACTGAGTTTCTGCCTTAGTTCGTCGTTTCAGAAACGACGTTCAATGCCGTACGTAAACGCAGTTATAAAAAAAAGACGGTTGGAATGACGAAAACGAACGCAGCTAACCTTGAATTAGTGTTTACGCCAGTGCTGCGGCTAGGAAAACACAGGATGTCGTTTGAAAACTGAACCAACAGTCAGTTTCGGTTTTAATTCTAAATTCGGGAACTGAAATGAAAAATTCGGGAACTGGAACATGGGTTCCGAACATTGGTATCCCGAACGGTTTTCTGATCTTTTGGCGTTTGGAAACTGAGAAAGCTACTATGGTTCGGATAAAAAAATACTGTTTCCACCATTCGCTTCAAAGCAGAAAGGTGGCACGTACCAGTAAGTAAGCCAGTTTTACAATGCATGATCAGTTGATGACAGTTTTCTTCTATCTGCTCGGGGAAATTTTATGCATGTTTTTAAAAAGAAATCTGCCAGTAAGTGTGAAAATCTTTCGGGAATTAAGATAGTTAATACAGCATCAACCAACTATAAATTCATCAAACAAACAGAGGGTATCGAACAGGCAGGCAAACTGCTTGGCTGGTGCTGAACAACTTTAAGCTTTAAGCTAAGCTGCAAGCTTGCCACACCACTGTTCGTGCTGCTGAAGACTGGAAAAAGTGTCCTTTTCTAGAAAAAGTGCTACTTAAATTTTTTTTTGGCGTGTTCCCTCCATTTTGCAATACACTATATCTACTTAAATTTTAATCTTCTACCTAAAAAGCAGAAGCCTTTTGCTTCACCCCCATAAACTACTGCACTGACTTACCAGGGTGCAGGACCCCGATAGCCTAAGCAGTTTGTTTCCATGAGAACTTCAAAAGCTTATCAGTAATCATCTGAATACTGGCAAATGATAACTTGTCACAAACCAAAGCTCAAAGTGAATTTGAATTTGTTTCTTCTCACCAGTCCAACTGAAAGTGTAACAAATGGACGAAGCCATGGTATAAATTCGTACCAGTACTACCAGTAGAGGATATTTGTCGTGGAATGCGACCACAGTTCACTTTAATTCTAAGTTACTTCAGTACTATATATGACTAAGTCCAAAACACGTCAGTGATCCTCAATAAGAAGGAGTAAACATGTCCGTAACGACTCAAACTCAACGACTCAAACCCTGTGTCAAACAATCACGGCGATCTTTGGGAGCAGCTGTGCTGTGACACCGCTTCTTGCTTTCTTCCGTAGGCACCCGGAGACTCTGCATCAGCAGGGAGAGATAGGTTGGGCGATATTTAGATTTTTCGATATATCTATATTTTCACTTTCAACATTCGATAATCAATATATCGATATTTCTTTACCATGTTTCGCTAGCAGATACGTCTCGTTTCGCCAAAATTTAAGAACAAAACTATCGTTAAATAGCATATTGAATCCAGGGGCGTCCCCCCCCCCCCCCAAGAAGGTCTGGGGGAAAAAATCTAGTAGATTTTGACTGGTGCGGCGAGGCCGCGCTAGTCAGAATTTGTAAAATTCAACTGAACTTGTTGATTTTTATGGAGTCTACCGGATTATTGCTCAGGGCATCTGCCGAAATCTAGCTCAAGGAATCTACCGGTACTTGTCTCAGGGAATTTACTGGAGGCTGGATCAAGTGATCTACCGGACTTCGCCCCGCGGAGTCTACTATAATTTTGTAATCTACCGGGATTTTGCTAAGGGAATCTACCGGAATTTTGCTCACAGAATCTACCGGAATTGGAATCTACCGGAATTCTGCTTTTGGGAATCTACCGGAATTTCGCTCAGGGCATTCACCAAAATCTTGATCAAGGATCTAACGGGACTCGTCTCAGGGAATTTACTGGAGGATGGATTAGCGGATCTACCTGACTTTGCCCCACGGAATCTACTAGAATTTTGGAATCTGCCGGGATTTTGATTAGGGAATCTACCGGAATTTTGCTCAGAGAATCCCTGAATTTTGCTCAGGGATTCTACCGGAACTCTGCTTTGGGAATCTACCGAAATTTTCCTCAGGAAAATATATAGGAACTTGTCTCGGGGAATATACTAGAGGCTGGATCAGGGAATCTACCGGACTTTGCACCATTGAATAAACCAGAATTTGAATAAGGGAATCTACCGGAATTGTGTTGCTTACCGTAAAAGTATAGATTCGCAGCTTACCAGGATGACCCCGGCACACAACTTACCGGACTGATTCTTGCAGACAGACAACAATGCATGATTCATTGAATGATTCCGGTTATCTCCTAAGTTTCTGCAGCTTTTAAGAATTAGGCAACCTACTGATATCCATCATTCCCAACTACAAATACTGTTCCAGGAATAATATCACGGTACCGTCTACTCCAGCTTCTACAGCTTTTTCGACTCTTTTCCGGTGAAAAGCCGAGAAGAGTTCAAAGACGAGTTAGCCTTGTTCCGACATGCTCTCAAAAGTCGCCAGGAGAGCCTCGAAACAAACAAAAACAAAATGTTCGAAGTTTGTCGTAAACTGAAAGATGTCTTACCATAAGTATCGAAAGCGTTCAAGCTAGCCAAGACAATCCATGTTACCTCAGAAAAGGGGAAAGACTTTTTTTTATTGAGCTTCGTGTTGGTTAAGACCACTTTGCATGGCTGACCAGCGTCTGTTACTAATCGCATGTGAAACCGAACTAGTTGTTGAATGTGAAATTGGATGTCAGGATGTGTTGTGAACAAATGGAAAACGCTTAAAACGCGACAAATAAATATGTGCAGGGTGGGTTGAAGGACGAAGACTTTTTAGTTTTAACTGACAATCTTAAAGTTTAACCGAATAGGTCCGAGTTCCAACACGTCTAGTAACATATCACTTATTCACTTAAATGTTCCTGAAAACCCGATAAAATTGTGTTACTTCGTTTCTCCTTTATAGGACGGACTTATTTTTCCGGATATGTCATACCTCTTTGTACGTGTCCCTCTACGCAGGAAATATTCACCAACTAGAAATGTAAGCCCTTTCCGAAAAATCAAATAAAAATATCAGATTCATTGCAAGACATATCCTAAAATTATTTACCTACTTTTCTACTGGCGTAACTACCCCGATGTCTCATCACTTGCATCTATCGCCCTGGAAATACAGGTTTTTGTTTAAATTCAAAATCTCCGCGTCTAGATGAATTTTGGTTTGTCATGCAAGCAGCGCACGTGCTGAACGTTATTACGAAAAATACAAAATCTCTCAGATGTGTCAAAATATTTCAGTATTCAAATATCAGAATATAAAATAAGCTGAATTTTCAGTAAAACTTCACTGAGCCTATTTTTTGTGTTTGTAACACACAATAGAAGTCAGAACACAACAGTAGGCCTATTTTAGAGTTTCTTCAGAGAGGGCCATTACGGAGACATTTCCGGTAAAACCTGGAAAAATTCCGGTATAACTTCAGAAAATTCGAAAATTTTAAAAAATTCTAAGGCGCACTGATAGCCCTGATTGCATCATCTGAAACTCCGAATAAATAAGAACTGAATTACGGTATAGTAATTGAACAGAAGAGAAGTATTCTCCCTAAGGAAAAAGTGTTATTTTTGCTAAAAAGTGCTACAATAGTGCTGCGTTTTCTTGATAGTGCTACTATTAGAAAAAAGTATTAAAAGTAGCACTTTCGTGCTACCCGTGGCAATCCTGCTATGCATTATGTCAGTTGCGTTTTGCAGATACCATGGTGTCTGTTACCACGGTAACTGGATCTGCAATTAGTCGTTTTTGCAGTAACCGTGCTATCTGATATACGGTTGCTCAGCAAAAACAACAATTGCCGAAATTGCGCTTTTCGAAGTCATCCCAAAAGAAAAACTGATATTCAGTCCCGTCACCAAGTGCCAAACTTCTTTCCCACCAATTTGACTAAAATCCATGAAAGTGAGATGACTTTTTCAGATGCCACGACCAGTTACCACGTTCGGACCGTATACCTGATACCACGATAACTGGCGAGATACCACAATAACTACAAAAACGCTTTTTGACTGTGGTATCAGATACTCTGCAGATACCATGGTATCTGCGAAAACACAACTAATCCTCTTCTAGCCATATGGTGAGTTTACACACTGCGTAAAATCTGAGCGTATACGCTGAGCAATACGGACGTATTTAAATACAAAACGAAGCGATTTCTCCAATACGACTGCTAGAGATCTTTTCAAGCCCAAATATGTGCGTAAAATACGCTTGGATTTCATATACGCTCGGATTTTCCGCAGTGAAATTCACCAATACTCTGATGATGATCATGGCGAAATATTATTTACGCACAAAGGCGTGTTTGGGGACCAACGCACGCCTGTTGATCACCAAAACGTCTCTAGTTGCATTTAATAGATACTATGGTATCTGTTACCACGGTTAAGGATCTGCGATTAGTCGTTTTTGCAGTTACCGTGGTATCTGATTTACTGTTGCTCTGCAAAAACGGCAATTGTCGAAATTTCACTTTTTGAAGTCATCCTGAAAGAAAAACAGATATTCAGTTCGTGAAATTTGATCGAAGTTGCGTGAATTTTACCCGTGATTTTTCCCCATGAATTTTCACCATGATTTCTCCTAGTGAATTCTACCATTGATTTCTTTCCATCTTCAGTCAATATCTATTTTATTTGTATTTCCCTGTGATATTTACTCCTGATTTTTACCTATGATTTTTTCATTCAGAACATTTTGTCCTATTTGGTATTCCATATGTTCAGTCACTGTTCAGTCACATCACTAAGTGCCAAACTATTTTCTCACCAATTTGACAAAAGTGATGAAAGTGATGAAAGTGATGTTTGAGCTTGGGCTCAAAGAATATTTATTTGATGAAAGTGAGATGACTTTTTCAGTTACCACGGTCGGAACGTGGTATCTGGATATCTGTTACCACGATAACTGGCCAGCTACTACGATAACTGCAAACACGTCTTTTGACCGTTGAATCAGATACCATAGTATCAGACACCACGGCATCTTCAAAACGCAACTTCTGTTGATCGACAGAGCTGAATGTCGTCAAAACGCGCTGTTTGTAAAAGACAGCGAATTATTTAAATGCCTAAAACATGTTAAGTTCTGGAATGGAAAAGCTAGAATTTTAGGTAGGAAAACTAGTTACTGTGCGCCCGTAAAAGAGGGGTGATGTTTGAACACGAAAAGTCAGTACAAAGCCGGTAGATGTATATTCCAAATTCCGGAAAGTCTGCAGACAGAGGGAGAACAAAAACTATTATATAAATAATGGCTTTTCTGTTATACCCTCCTCTATCTGGAACATATTTAGAACTATTTTTGCATGTCCAGCACAAATGGGATCTTCAGAAGCCGAAACAGCATTATCACAGATTCTTTTTAAAGACTGTGATATTTTACCAGCCATTTTACAATTCTGGGGGAATTGGGGGTTCTGTAAAATACCCCAACTAGGGACAGTTTTTCATTTTTTTGGGAATAACCTCAGCTCTGAAAGTCGCAGAGACTTCAAATTTTGCCGAAACGTGGGGCTTAGCTAGTTGACCAAGTTTGCCAAGTTTCAGATTTTTCTAACAGTTATTGTTTTTCATCCTTTTTTTTTAGAGGGTGTCCCTTGTTTGGCAACAGGTTACTATCTAGGGATGGTGAACTTTAATGCACTTTTGAACCTTGTTTGGAAGCCTAAATTGATCAAGGGGCAGCACTAATGTTTCAAAAAATGCTTTAGTTGCCTACTGGTGAAAAAAGTTTTGAAGAAATGATAAAAATGGCATAGATATCAATGTTTTTACAATTTCAAGAATTAAAAAATACCTTAAAACTTGTACAAAAGGCACTTGCACACAATGGACTTCAGATAAATTACCAGACTATTCATGTTTTAAGACTCGTCCAATAGACCATAGTAATGTGCTATTCTAGCAGAAAGCTCACCTTTATGATGTTTTACGAAATTTTTCCACCACTCTGTTCCTGGGAAATTGTCTTGTCTAGATGATATTTACTGAAGAATCGCCAGGTCAGATGGTGTCATGGTGTAGCCCCATTCGCCACACAATATAATTCTTTAAAGAAGGTCAAGTTAGTCTACTTTATTTGTGATTGGGTGGAACCCCATTTTTCAAACTTCGTACTTTTTTTTCGTGACCTTTTCTATGTCAAAATATTACAGTTTTTAGAATTCCAAACTATCTTGTGGGATAAATACCAGCACTCAGAGCTTTAAGGGCATCGGCCAGCTTTCCTGTATAGACTTAATTCCTTTTTTTTTACATTTTCTTCATTGTTCCTATTTAGGGCACTCCAAGACATGAAAAGATCCAAAATTGGAAAAAAAAATCGTAAAAAAAAAAATTATGAAGACACTGAACTGAAAATTTGTGTCAACACCTATACATAACAGGCCATCAAATTGACATATTATTCTTGCTTGTGGGAGCCGTAGTTTCCTGAAGCCAGATCAAGATTTTTGTTTATAAAAAAAAATGTTAACTTAAATTACCTTACCTTAAATTGCACTTGCAAGCAATAAGGATGTTGTATCCAGATGAGTAGCTTGCGGATGATGATGGTGCTGTGATCTGGTTGCTGCTTCTGGGGCGCACCAGTCCTTTTTCCAGGGCTGCCCGCACCAGTCCTCGTCGAGTCGCTTTTTTAAACCTTCGGGTGTTTCGCTGGTGACAGTTGGTTTGGACAAGCTGTTCCATAGAGGAACAGCTCGGTTACTGAGGAAGTGCTGGCGAACACGAGAGGTGTTGGAACTTCTGGACAGTTTCCAGGAGTGGCCCCTAGTCTGTGAGTGGTTGTCGGGGGCGAAGAGGGAGGGGAGACAATTAGAGTTGAGGATTCTGTAGACTAGTAGCATGTCCCCTCTCTTCCGCCGGTAAGTAAGTGTCGAGATCTTCAGTATCTGCAGTCGTTGTTTGTACGGTAGTGCTCTAAGGCCTTGGATGGATTTTGTTGCTCGCCTCTGGACACCTTCGATTAGTTTCTTGTCTTGTTTGTAATAGGGTGAGGCGAGGGCGTTGCCGCTCTCCAGCTTGGGCCTGACCAAAGCTTTGTAGAGCTTCAGCATGACAGTTGGTTTGCGGGATGTGACCAGCGTTGCCACCGGTAGTACAATTGTACTCTTTTTAGTACATTTTTTTCAAAGTAGTGAGTTGGTAGTACATTTGAACAAGAGCTACGAGCTCATATGGCCCTTGTTACGAGTAAGCACGGCTCGGTTATATCAATGATATATCTAGTGTTTGCTAGGTGTCTTCCCACCAAGTTTCATCTCGATCCATCGCACTCTTAGCGTTTTCCAATATTTCCGGTTCTCCCTCCAGCTCCGCCCAAAAGTCACCGGATCCGGTCCGGATTTTAAGTGGGTCGTCTGAGGCATGAGGTCTTTCCAAATATCAAGTTTCATCGAGATCCGGTCACCCGTTCAAAAGTTATAAATACCTCAAGATTCCGGATTCCCCCTCCCTCCACTCCCCCGACAGTGCCCGAATCGGCTCGGTCATGTCAATGATGTATCTAGTGTTTGCTAGGTGTCTTCCCACGAAGTTTCATCTCGATCCCTCCACTCATAGCGTTTCCCAAGATTTCCGGTTGCCCCCTCCAGCTCCCCCAAAAGTCACCGGATCCGGTCCGGATTTTAAGTGGGTCGTCTGAGGCATGAGGTCTTTCCAATTATCAAGTTGCATCGAGATCCGATCACCCGTTCAAAAGTTATAAATACCTCAAGATTCCGGATTCCCCCTCCTTCCACTCCCCCCACAGTGCCCGAATTGGCTCGGTTATGTCAATGATGTATCTAGTATTTGCTAGGTGTCTGCACACCAAGTTTCATCTCGATCCCTCCACTCATAGCGGTTCCCAAGATTTCCGGTTGCCCCCTCCAGCTCCCCCCAAAAGTCACCGGATCCGGTCCGAATTTTAAGTGGGTCGTCTGAGACTTAAGGTCGTTCCAAATATCAAGTTTCATCGAGATCCGGTCACCCGTTCAAAAGTTATAAATACCTCAAGATTCCGGATTCCCCCTCCCTCCACTCCCCCGACAGTGCCCGAATCGGTTCGGTCATGTCAATGATGTATCTAGTGTTTGCTAGGTGTCTTCCCACCAAGTTTCATCTCGACCCCTCCACTCATAGCATTTCCCAAGATTTCCGGTTGCCTCCTCCAGCTCCCCCCAAAAGTCCCCGGATCCGGTCCAGATTATAAGTGGGTCGTCTGAGGTATGAGGTCTTTCCAAATATCAAGTTCCATCGAGATCCGATCACCCGTTCAAAAGTTATAAATACCTCAAGATTCCGGATTCCCCCTCCCTCCACTCCCCCACAGTACCCGAATCTGCTCGGTTATGTCAATGATGTATCTAGTGTTTGCTAGGTGTCTTCCCACCAAGTTTCATCTCGATCCCTCCACTCATAGCGTTTCCCAAGATTTCCGGTTGCCCCCTCCAGCTCCCCCCAAAAGTCACCGGATCCGGTCCGGATTTTAAGTAGGTCGTCTGAGGCACGAGGTCTTTCCAAATATCAAGTTCCAACGAGATCCGATCACCCGTTCAAAAGTTATAAATACCTCAAGATTCCGGATTCCCCCTCCCTCCACTCCCCCCACAGTGCCCGAATCGGCTCGGTTATGTCAATGATGTGTCTAGTGTTTGCTAGGTGTCTTCCCACCAAGTTTCATCTCGATCCCTCCACTCATAGCGTTTCCCAAGATTTCCGGTTGCCCCCTCCAGCTCCCCCCAAAAGTCACCGGATCCGGTCCGGATTTTAAGTGGGTCGTCTGAGGCATGAGATCGTTCCAAATATCAAGTTTCATCGAGATCCGATCACCCGTTCAAAAGTTAAAAATACCTCAAGATTCCGGATTCCCCCTCCCTCTACTCCCCCCACGGTGCTCGGATCGGGGAAGTGACTATTTCCAACTTAATCATTTGGGGTCCCTGATATGCCTGCCAAGTTTTATCGTTCTAGCTTATGTGGAAGTGCCCGAACTAGCAAAACCTGGACAGACCGACAGACCGACAGACCGACAGACCGACAGACCGACAGACCGACAGACCGACAGACCGACAGACCGACAGACCGACAGACCGACAGACCGACAGACCGACGGACGGACAGAAATTGCGATCGCTATATGGCACTTGGCCGAAGGGCAAGTGCCATAAAAAAGTAGTACTTTCGTAGTACATTTTAAGAAAACTACTACTTAATTTATTTATTTTTTTACAAATTTCTGTCTAAGATGATGTGGAGCTAGTTGCATTTCACTCATTTTATCTGAAACATTTGGTCATTGGATCTGATTACTTTAATCTAATCTTTGTGAGCTAGTTAAGTCAATATTTGACAGTGCAAAATGGATATGTCAGCAAGAATTTTATTATAGCTATATTTCGATCCTTATCGGCAAGGGTCCTGGTGTCATAAGTTCTTGAAATTGTTAGCGCTTTTCTCCAAACCGCATCTCCGGGTCTTAGAACTGTCATGAAATACTACATTACGCATTTGTGCACATTATTAAATACATTTTTTATCCCTTGCCCAGAGGCGTTACTAGCCAAAATGTTTTACTAGCCAAGATCGTTTTATCATCCCTAGGGTCTGGTTGGCGCTAGCCACTACCTTTTTGGTGTGAGCTTGGAATTTTAGTTTGTCGTCCACAATGACTCCGAGGTCCCCTTCTTCTGAGGTGGAGGGGATCGGGACTGGGGTGCTTGATCCATGTCTTCTCATCTGGTACTGTCGCTTTGGGTTATTGTGTCCAAAGTGAAGTACACAAAATTTGTCTGGGTTGAACTCTAGTTTCCATTCACTTGATCAGTCAGTTAAAGTGTTAAGATCTTCTTGAAGGGTGTTCGTAAAGGCATTTGCAACTAGCTTCGAGTCATCATTCGAGTCATCAGTCATCTGCTGTTTTTCAGCACTTCAGCGAAAAAAATCCTCAAGGAAAGGTATGAGAGTTACCAAAAGGTGATTACGAGCGTGTTCCACCCTTCAAACAATAGTTACTATTAGTTACTATTTCCGTTCCATCCTCACGAAAAGTTACTACGCTGACCGTTCAAACCTTGTCGGAATAGTAACTAATAGTTACTATTTGCTTACCATGCTCGGGAGCGTAGTAAGCGTAGTTACTACGCATCTCTGTAACGTGATTGGTCGGATTCGCCCCTGGCGTGAGATCCCGCTAGAAAATAGAAAAATCGTTCCAGCCTTGAAGGCAAAAAGCCAGAATTCGTGACGTCATGCGTAGTAACTACGGTGAGTAGGATGGAACACGCTCTACGTCTTTGGATTCAGCTTTTTATAGACTATCCGAAACTGTAATGAATATTGATTTAAGTTTCCGCAGAGCTTTTAAGAACTTTTCCATGTTTTTTGTCCCTTGTTTGGCATGTTCCTTGTTAGGGGGTTTTATGGTTTCATTTTGAAAAGATATACCGGAATCTTTTGGGCTGTTGAATTTAAGATATTGACATTTAGAAATGTTAACAGACAGGCTAATTTGAGAAAGACTCATACAAATCGTTTTTATGTTAGACTTTTAGTTTGATTTGTTAATTACCTTAAATTTACCTTAAATCGAATTATCCAGCGACAAAGGTGGATGGTCCTCCTGTGGTTGTCGCTGGTTTGAGTGATGTTAGTCACACTTGATGTTGGGACTGGCTTTTTGGTCAGTGACTGGTAGAGGATTCCCGGGCATCCCACTCGTATTTCCAGGGTTTGGCTTCCCACTCCTTGTCAAGCTTGGATTTGAATGAGTCCACGGTCTGTGCACTGACTGTGTCCTCTGACAGGGTGTTCCAGTTTTGCACCACTCTAGTTGAGAAGGAGTGGTTTCGGGTCCTGGTGTGAGCAAATGGTTTTGGAATTTTCTTACTATGACCACGATGAGTTTTTTCGGCTTGATTTGTAGAGGTGTAGAGGTGAGGCAAGACTTGATTTTGTGTGAGTTTGACGATGCAATATAAGTGTAAGCTGTTCAGCCTTTAGCCTACCACGCAGAATCAGTCAGGAATGGCGAGTAGTAGTCTAAGGCCTAGCACAAAATACGGCAAGACTCGGGCGCGCAGTTCATATCCGCAATCTTATCCGAGTTCCGACCCAAACCTCTTGAACTAACTAATACCAGTGGTTGGTTGCCAGACCATTGCTAGGCCCTAGACTAGCCTAGCCAAAACACATCAGCCCATAATTCGGCATGTACATTGGGTTTTATTCGAAATCCTAGGCCTATACGTTATCGATACATAAATACAAAATGGTGATACTTAATTTCCAAAGAAGTCGGTGCTCACAAAATGGTAATCCGACTCGAAGCGACTGGCTTCGACTCGCTTTCACTGACTTTTACTGAACTTGACTGCATTCCACTGAATGAAATGCCGGAACTTACTAAAAATAAAGAGGATCCTGACTAATTTCGTCAACAGCATATTTTTGTTTCGAACAAAATCCATTTTGAAAGCATTCCCCGTGTTCTCGCTGTTTCTGTACGAGGAGTCCGCATGGAGTGACCCCTCTATTCTAGCCGTTTCCTTCGATTCCCCGTGGAGTCCTCGGGGAACGGCGAGAATACGCCGTATATCCTCTGGCTACGAAGAAAATCTCGAGACTGCACCTCCAGCACCCTCCCCGTTCATAGGCATCTGGCCCCGGAATGCCCATGAATTCGAAATTTTGTGAACCGTTACAGGTATCAAAATTTAAAATTGGTATACTTGATGATAATGGGGTCTACGTTAAATTTATCACCCCCCCCCCCACGCACACCTTAACCATTCCTCGGTTTTAGGGGCAACTCTGCCCCTAAAATGTCATAGCTTGCAAACCATGGCCGGTATCAAGTAGAAACTTGGAACGATTGTTGCCATTAGGGTCTAGATGTATACGTTGTTTTTTTTAGGAGGAGGGGGGGGGTCCTGCCTCGAACATCCGGGCTTTTCAAACACTACTAGGCGCAGATTCCCCAGTGACTACTTTGCGTAACATAGTCCACAATTAGAGATACGACAATGAAATTCCATTTCTTTACGGTTTCTAGGCTGTTGAATATACTTTCGGAGTTGCACCTCCCACGCCCTTCCCATTCGTACCTCCCACGCCCTTCCCATTCGTTTGCAACGGGGCCTAGATGCCCATGTGTTAAGTTCGTGAACGAGGACACTCATCAGATTAAAATCTCGTATACAAGTACACAGCACTTTTGTAAGTGCGCATTGTGTTTTTGTTTGTTTCATGTTTCACAAAGGGTTTGAGGTGACGATAAATCATAACATATGCTTTCGCGTTAGGAAGGGTGATGAAATGGGATATGAAACTTTATTACTTTGACATTAGTGTGTTTGAACAATGTATAATAAACGTAATATTATTTCAAGACTGATGAAAGTAAAGCCAGTAGTGTATTGGAACAAGCCTACGGGGTTTATACAAAGCAAAACTTGAAAGACAAAGATTGACAACACTGTGACTGGAGGCCGAATTACGATTCACGCGAAGAGATTGTGTTTCTAAGTGAACTAACATGTCATCGGTGTGAAGCGTAAACCACGTATCTACCTTCTTCAAAATTTTTCTGGAGGTGAAAAAACATAATAACTTTTTCTCGTTAGTAGTACAGCCCACTATGTTAATCCGAGATACGTGGTTTCCATCTTGATTGTATCTTCCAAACTATGAGTCGGAGCCAATTGTCCATATTCTTGTTCAGCGCTTCCAAGTGGGCTAGTTTATGTTAATCCCCCTGTGCCTCACCATCAACACTTGGATCAGACATGGTAAAATAGATCCACAGGTTAGTGAGTGGAAAACCTGTCATCTCTGTCCCAGGTAATGGAGGTTTTATATATTTCAGCAGCAGAAAGTGAAAGTGACCCACTCCACTACCCTAAGGATTCGAATTTTTACTATGTCTACTCAAGTGATAGTTATGAGGCAATGGGGGACTAACAGAAACTAGTCCACTTGGAGCGCTGGACTGTAATAAGGCCAATCGATACGCATCGTTCGACGTCGAATTTTTCGGCGAGTAGAACTGTGTCAAAAAGTGGAAATCGCAAATTTGACCAGATACATGAGCCTCGTTTTTGTTGCAATAGCGCTGCCGCATCGCTGCTGCAGCACTTCTTTGCTTTTGCATAATATGCGTTTTTGGATTCACTTTCTTCTTGGTTGAAGCGGCAGCGCTGCAGCATCTTGCAGGGAAGCACGGACTTGGTCGGGGAGCAAGTCCGTGATTCTCGAGAAGCGCTGCCGTCTTCCTCGGAAGCGCTGCAGTGCAAAAACGGATGTAGAAAGAATCGGCCGAGAAGTGGACCTGCAGCATGCAACAAAAGGGAGGCTATGGTTTCCGCTTGACAGCGACGATGTGTTCTAGCGCGGAAAGTTTCAGATGAGGCGCACTTCGAAAACTTCTGACTTTGACATTAGGGTGTTCGAGCAAGGTAGTAAACGAAGTGTATTGGAACAAACCTACAGTGCTCGTAGAGAGCATAACTGATTGTGTGACAAATGGCCTGAGAAGTGTTTGGAGATTCTTTGAGAGCTTAATTGTTGGTTTCACGGATAACTAATATTAAACGTTACGGGAGGGAGAAATCTAAGTCAGTACAATTCATTCTTTTACACTCCACGTCTGAGCGCTTGCGCACTTGTTTGCGAAAAAGGCTAGAAAAGTGTACGTAACACTTGTTCAGGGGTGGCCCGAAGGGGGGGTGAGGGGGGGGTGACTCACCCCCCCTGCCTTCTGTTAAGTCGTATCAGTCGTTTATTTTGGCCTTTTGCTAAGTTGTATCAGTCGTTTATTTTAGCCTCGCCGAGGTCCCGGACATTCATTTTAATAAAAAATAATCCGAGTCGTTTAAATTTTTTTTTTAATTTTGTCTCTGCACAGCTTCAGTCGTAAGCCAGTCCCCGAAGAAGTCGTTTAAACCAGGTTCTGTAACCCGATAGGTCGCAGACATGATTCACGGGGGCAGAAATGCGGCTATCTGTTCTACTCCCATGGGATTTGGATCTGCCTAACTTCGGTCTTTCAGATTTTAGCCTGTCAGAATTACAATAGGTTAGTTGTTAAAGTAATGTCTGACTGGTAACATTGAAATACCTTATAGACCGAAAGCGAGAGACAAGGTTATGTGCATTGATTTTTGGTCATCTTTGGCTATAAGTGAAAAAAGAAGGAATAGAATTTTTAAACAGAATGGAAAAGTCATCAGAAATCAAATGACAGGAGACGCGCGAAAGAAGAGTGCCAGAACAAATCGAAAAATGTCGATTACAAAGAGAGTTTGAGGTAGGAACAACGCTTGAAAAGGACAAGGAGGATTCTAATATACACCCGAAATTCGTTTCCCAGGACAGGAGGGGTTCCGCAGACGCTGGAATAGCCCATTCTAGTCGGGAGGTAAATTTTTTTCCCCTATACTAGCACAGGCGTTACTATCAAAATGTTTGGGGGGGGGGGAGAGGAGCAAAAATATTCCTTCAGTCAAAGCTGACTGCGAGTCATATGTATCACTGCTGACTGCGAATCATAGCACTATCAAATATGGAAGGAGCAAGGTATTTACCGACTGGCTGGTAATTTTTATCGACTTTTTTTGCGGGAAAATCGACTGATTTAAAGAAAACCGACCGTTTTTAAGAAAAATCGAACTGTTTCCCAAAAAAATCGATTCCTTTTACGAAAAATTGCGAAAAATCTTTTTTTTTTACCGGCTAGCCGACAACATCGGAGGAGAGGGGGTGCACCCCCCCCCTCTACGTGACGCCCCTGTATGCTAGTGTTAAAGCACATCGGAAAAGACTTCGTAAAATTCAGGACACTCATACAACTCGAAAATGATCTTTTTTATGTTTAAGATATTTTAAACTTCTCGTCTTCATTTGCTGTGTATATAGCATCTTCTGTCGCGTAAAATCAAATTCTGCAAACCAGTTTTGCAATTCTTCAGATTTAGCTCCCTGTAGCTTTACCTGCTTTATTTTCGGCATGTAAGTACAGTGTGTCGAGTGACAAATAAAACGGTAAACGGTACTTTCATTATGGACAACCTGGACGCCCAGGCTCTCGGGTGACTGGTTTATCTGAAGATATATTGTTTAGTTCTTATGTTTTTTTGTTACAAGTTGTTTAATGTTATTTTGTGTAAAAATAAAGAATAACCTAACCTATGAAACAAAAGTACATCAAATCACCGGGAAAAAAAACGCAACTCAAGTCTCGTCGGCGAACCTGGCGTCTTTGTCTATATCTGTCAGGCCAAGACCAAAAGTTCGTTACGTCCGTAAATCCGGTTTTTTTTTTTAACGCACTGGCAAATCTGTTTTCCTCGTTTCGTTTCTGAGGAAGTGTGTTCTGAACGTGAAAATTACTTTTTTTACAATTAGTTCGGAGCAAATCTACTTTCTTTTCTATGGGCTTTATCTTGTCACTTTTTCGACGGACAGAGGCGTGATTTCATAGCTATTCTTAATTTTTCATTGGGATCGCAAAATGATGCTCTGCTCCTCCGGTTACGTCCATAAATCAGGATTTTTTTTAAGGAATTACTTTTTTTGCTTTAATCCGGAACAAATCTACTTTGTTTTCTGTGGCCACTATTTTGTCACTTTTTTCGACGGTCAGATTTGTTATTTCAAAGCTGTTTTTTCCTTTTCAATGGGATTGTAAAATGATGGTCTCCTCGGCGTTTCACAAAATTTTGCCTGTCGCACATTTCATAGTATTCTCTACTTAGAGGAACGGTGTGTCATTTACTTGGCGATTAGGCTTGTAACTTTTTAGATTTGAAACACATTAAAGGCTGGCTAGAACCTTTCTAGACGGAGGCAGATTAAAAAAAAAATCGCCTGCGGCGCTTGCTTTAATTTGTCCCGGGTACAGGCGTTGAAAGCTTTCCTCTTATGCGAAGCTTGACATGTAAAGCTGAGGCTATGAAGGTATGTATACACAAATTTTGATTACAAGAATAATTTCAGCTGGTGCATTGCAGCTAGTTTTACACCGGCTCCATTATTTGTTGGTGGGGAATGTGCGCCATTGCCGCATAGTCGCAACAGTTCATTTTTGTTGGTACCTGCGAGTCGTATATTACGATCCATGAGTCGTTGAAATGAGGGGTCTCACCCCCCCTTGCCTGAGTGCTTCGGGCCACCCCTGCACTTGTTCAGTCTAAACATAGTTACAATCGGCACATACTGGACTGGCTGTATTCCGCAGTCGCTATGCCGCACATTCTAGCGGTGTCGTCATTCTGGTCACTACTGATCCGTTCCACATTTTATAGGCATTGCAAGTATGTTCTAGGACTACCTCCGCGGGCCCGTAATTCTAGATTATTGGCAAAGTATAATGTCGCCGATGATCGGATGGCACGTTTTATCCGTTGGCTTAGATCTAGCCACACTTCCAGTATGCAAATATTCAAGTCATTGTATTATGGGACATTTTTCCGATCGCAAACAATTGGAAGTGATCCTAAACAGTTGTTTTTCTACGATTGTAAACAGTTGTTTCCGATTCTTTCCAATCGTTTGCGATTGCAAATATGAATTGGAAAATACGATTGGAAACAATCGGTTTCAGTCGTAAAAATACAATCGCTCACAACTGTTTACAATCGCAAACGATTGGAAAGAATTGGAAGCAACTGTTTACAATCGTAAACAACTGTTTCCAATCGTAAACAACTGTTTTTGATCGTAATAAACAATTGCTTACTATCGTTTCCAATTGTTTTCAATTGTTTACGATTGGAAATTGTCCCATATGTCAATAACTTAAATTATTTCTATACGGGTTTGTATAGGGCAATGTTGCCCCATGTGTAAATAAGATTATCAAAATCTGTGTGTCACCTTAGCCTATATGTGTTCTTTTCTTTTTTCTTCTTTTTTTCATACTCCGTTTGTGACTTCTGCCTTAAAATTGGGTATAAATTTCATTTATTCATATGTGGTAAGAAAAAAAAAATCTCTTGCCTTACCCTGACTTACCGGACACGATATGTACACAAATGAGTCAAGGGTTTAAAGAGTAGTAGTAATTATCATGGTTGGGGCAGGCAAAAAACGAAACTCAGGCGGCAAATGGTCCGTTATCCCAGTCCCTCAAATTACAGTTGATGGCGAACCTTCACTCGATACACACTTGATGAAAACGCCACGCATTAAATTCATTCATTCATTTGTTCATACTACACAGACTACATCCCGATGAAAAATTTATCTCAGAATAGTACTATGAAGTAGTACGAAAAAGTAGCATGCAGTACTAACGATGCTGCTACGTCCTACTTCAAGGCTACCGTGCTACTGCATACTACTATATGCTACTATTAGCAAGACCGGATGCTACTATGGCAAGACAGGATGCTACTTACTACATAAGATTGGACCAGTCTGAGACACATTAAATAATAGTATTCTTTGCTATTACATAGTATTGCATGCAACGTTTTCGTACTACTACCATACTACTACGCAGGCTAAAAAAATTTCATCGCGATAACATAAATATAAGGCAAGAAACAAGACCCTCTGAAGTTATCTTGTTGGGAAGTTATACCACTTGTTATTGTGTGTTTACACATCTAAAAGCTGTCCAGTCTTCTGTTAGTCGCAGAAACATGAACAGTTCCTTAAAGCAAGTCTTTCTCAAAAGACTATGCAGGTCAACACTCAGTGAGTGGAATGCTTCTAGTCATCGTCTTGTGTATGCTGGGCAGTTTTCTTCGTCATCTCTTCATTATTTCAAAACAAATGCAAACTGGAGACTCAGTTTTTTCTATGTTTTACTTGATTTTCCAGGTAGCTGAAATACTGAACTTTTGCATTTTTTACAGAAAAAGAATAGCAAAAACCACCGTAACAAGATTGACATAAGAAACAAATGGACCAGAAACAGATAATTTGCCCAGAGTCAAGCTACAACAGCTAGCTGGTTAAAGTCTTGTGAAAGGACATTTTACGTGTATGCTATCTTCACTGGTGAGCTGCTTCAGTAGAGCATGTCTGCATTTCCACCAAATATTAATTTTGCCGTAAGCAAGGGAGACATTGAACAAGTGAGACACCTGCTTGCAAACGGGCACTGTGCAAATGCGAAGGATGATGACAAAACAACTCCTTTACACATAGCAGCTTTCAAGGGGAGGACAGATATTTGTCAGGTAAGTTGAAAAACTGCAAGATATCTTCATCATCTTCATTGATTCTTTTCAAACTTGAAAACTTTGAATATTGTAACGAGAGTGTAACAGCTTTAAGGAATAACAGCTTTAACATATTAAACAATGGCTAAAAGCGAGCCAAGAAATACGCCGCTGTCTTTGAAAAATACGCCAAAATTTCTTTTTAACCCAAAGTTGCAAGAAATCTAGAAAAAACTAACAAGGATTGTCAATAGAACTCTAGCAATTTTGATACGACAGAAAAAAAAAATCCGTCAGTCGGTCATCAAATCGGCCAGTTTAGCGTACACTGTAAAAAAAAGAATCTTGCAGTATTTGCTACTGGGATTAATCTTGCCTTTATTGAGATAAGATTAACCCTAATTCGGATTAATCTAATCCCAGTAGAGATAAGATTAGTCCCAGTAGCAAATATTGCATCCTTATTCGGATAATCCTTTTACAGTGTAAAATCCGGCAATATGCCAACACTGTCGGAAAATCAGCTACGATGCTGGTCAACAATATTTCGGCTGGGACGTCGGGACGGCATTAATGAAAGAAAAATCAAATTTCAGGCCCTTATAAATAACAAAAACGGAATTTAATCAAAATGCGGATAAAAAAACAAATTCCCGTATCATTGCCCCAATCAAGGAGCTAAAACAAGCAGCCTTGTCAAAAACGAAATGTCAGCGCTAGTTTTTGGGATCCCAAAACGTAAGTGGAGGGATACTTATGACATCGCAAAAGTTTTCCGTCTATCCGTCCGTCCGACTGTGCGCACTATAACTCTCGAAGGGAATGAGATATTTTGATGAAACTTGGTATGAGGATTCTTTGGGTCAAGTGTAAGGCCGAGTTCGTAGATGGGCTCTGTAGGCCTACATTTAGGGGTGGGGGAGGAGGTTTCAGATTAAGGGGCAAAAAAAAGTATTTTTTAAAAGCTATTGAGATAGTTGATTTAGGGGTAAGGAGACATGCTGAATCCGGATATGAAAGTTATTTTCTTGCCGGACAAGTAGTTCAGCCGGAATCCGGTGAAAATCGGACACAAAATTTGTCCACCAGTCTTTGGCTATATCAGTCCCTATCCCTTTATTCTCAAACTAGTATAGCTCTGCGCGTGGATGCCGACATTCATTTGTTTATATTCTGTGTTACGTCGGTGAGATATACTGTAATCGAAGGTCGAAGGGGTTGATATATAATGTTCAAACGAGGAAATATGTTGTTCAGGGGAGGATGTTCTTGAATGAGGATTCACTGGTAAAGTACAGTCAAGTTCGTAGATGGGTCCTTTAGTCCTATCTTTAGAGGCAGAGGAGGGATTTCGAATTTGCGGTAAAAACATGTATGTTTTATAAGCTAATAAGATATCCATTGAGGGGGTAAGGAGGTCCGCTGAATCCATGTCTGAACTTAGTTTTCTTGCTGGGCAAATGGTTCGTCACGAATTCGGCTGAAACTGGAAATTTGGTTGAAGCTCAAAGTTGTTTCTGAAACCGATTAGAGATTTGGTATCGGGGCAGGGAGACATGCTGAATCCATTTTTGAACCTTATTTTAACAGTAAAAATATTTAAGGAATCTGACGAAGTCGGAACGGCGAGGACATGACCCAGTTATTTGAATCAAATGTTAGATTTTAGGATCCCATCGAAACCTTTGGTCTTGTTCCCGATAGCCATTTTCTAAAACGTAACTACCCAAAAACTATAGTTGGTAGAAGCTTCATTTGTTTATTGCAGGGTTTGAGTATAGTTTCTTCCAATCCACCTGACCTACAGCTTGACTATGACCCTTGCCACGAAGGGCCGAAATATCGCCAACAAACACCTTAGCTTGACTTTCAGTTTTCCATTATAGTACAAGCATTGAGGACCTGAATAGCCTTAATCCCCGGGCCCCGAATAGTAGTAGGTGGAGGACTAGAATGGATATTTCACAACGTTTGTGACAACATTGAGCGTGTTCCACCCTACTTACCGTAGTTACTACGCATGACGTCACGAGTTCTGGCTTTTTGCCGTCAAGGCCGGAACGATTTTTCTATTTTCTAGCAGGATCTCACGCCAGGGGCGAATCCGACCAATCACGTTACAGAGATGCGTAGTAACTACGCTTACTACGCTCCCGAGCATGGTAAGCAAATAGTAACTATTAGTTACTATTCCGACAAGGTTGGAACCGTCAGCGTAGTAACTTTTCGTGAGGATGGAACGGAAATAGTAACTAATAGTAACTATTGTTAGAAGGGTGGAACACGCTCATTACCAACCATTTTGTGTTGAAGTAAGGAGACATTTCCGCGTTGATGGCTGTAGAGATGAGCGGGTGACCCCATCTGGGCGAAATTGAGAAAATCGAACGGGCGTAGGACGGCTGAGGAAGATGGGTTCCGTCCACGGGAAAATGCCCATTCAGCTAGATGGGAGAGCATATGAGTGGGATGGTCCACATTTTTTCTGTCATCGAGTCTGTGCAGACCTTTTTTCTAGCCTCATTCAGCTCAGCGAATGCCCTCGGAGCGGTGTTGAACGTGAGGCGTCAATCGAGATGGACGGCCCTTTCACCTGTTCATCCGTGCACTCGAAAATGACAAAAAGGTCGACGGCATCCAGGCCAAAATGTCCGTCGAGAAATTGGACGGGCGGTCGACGGAACTAGAGCCATCAACGCGAAAACGTCCCCTAAGTCTAATTTCTGTTAGCCGAAGTTTCTCGGATCCAGATACCATCTCACACATCTTATCTTACATTATCAATCATTTTGTTGAAGTAAGTCTAATTTCTGTTAGCCGAAGTTTCTCGGATCCAGATATCATCTCACACATCTTATCTTACATTACCAATCATTTTGTTCAAGTAAGTCTAATTTCTATTAGCCAAAGTCTCTCAGATCTAGATACCATCTCCCACATCTTATCTTACATTGTCAATCATTTTGTTGAAGTAAGTCTAATTTCTGTTAGCCAAGTCTCTCAGATCCAGCTACCATCTCCCACATCTTATCTTACATTGTCAATCATTTTGTTGAAGTAAGTCTAATTTCTGTTAGCCAAGTCTCTCAGATCCAGCTACCATCTCCCACATCTTATCTTACATTATCATCATTTTGTTGAAGTAAGTCTAATTTCTGTTATCCAAGTCTCTCAGATCCAGATACCATCTCCCACAAATTATCTTACATTACCAATCATTTCGTTGAAGTAAGTCTAATTTCTATTAGCCAAGTCTCTCAAATCCAGATACCATCTCCCACATATTATGTGGAGAGTAAATGTTCCAAGATCAAGGTCTCAACCAATGACTCAGAGAAGCTTCTTTCTTTTAGCTTCTTATTTCCAAGGGGTCAAAGGTTGATGCTGAAGACTATGCCGCAAGGACTCCTCTCTTTATGGCGCAGTCGCAGGGCAAACTTGACACTGTGAGATTCCTTCTTTCAAAAAAAGCAAGTCAGAATATTGCAACAATCCATGGTAAGTTCTTTGACTGCTACCCTAATTAGTGCTGTAAACTAACGATCAGTTACCCGTGGACTGGGATTCCTGTTAGGATTCTCGGCAGCTGTGTTGCCAAGTGTGACACTTGTTGTGGTTTTTTACACTTTTTGTCTCTGGGTGACACCGACACTTTTTCTCTGAAAGTGACACCTTTTTCTTTTTGTTTACAAATGACACTTTTTAGGTCAGAAAAACACTTTTCAATTTGCTTTACTAAAGTGACGGATTACCGCCCCCAAAACGCTGCCAAAACATGTACTTTACTTTGATTCTGTACACAAAAACAGTTTGAAGCCTTAAATAAAGCTCATTTCCGATGCACACAAAAAATTCGTGGTGTCAAAAAGCACCTTTTTGTCAGCAATGTGACACTTTTATGAGTCGAGCTCTTGGCAACACTGCTCGGCACCATCATCCAATCCAAAAATATAGAGCTACTGGGTCCAACGTTGTCGTCGGTCCCTTTTGGCCTTTCTTTTAGATATGGCAGATTACCACTGTAATCGCCTCTGTTGGTAGATTTTCTGTTCCAGGATGACGCTGACTAGGGCTTTCTAGATCTGGGACTCGGTCTTCTTCAGGAATGTCGTTGTGATGATTGAGATGATGGAGTTGGGGATTTTGAGCTCGTTGCATAGGATCTCGAGTTGCGAGGGGATCGGGCTGGTACTTCTGCACTGGAACAGGATGTGTTGCAGGGTTTATTGCTACGCGCCGTAGTTTCTGCATTGTGGGGATGGGCCGAGTTCCCACTCAAACAGCGTTTTCTTGAGATGTAGGCCTATTGACTCTGTCTCTGTCTCGATTTAGCCTCATGTCGTCCTGTGTCATTTCTGTCAGCCAAATCACGTTTTATTTAACTGCCTTGACCCCGTAATGCCTTTTTATTGGTCATGTCAGCTGAAAGTTGTTAGTAACCTGTCAGACAGTCCCTTCCTGGCCGAAGATTGAAAATTAAGTGTCTTTTTCTGTGTGTTTAAGTGTTCTATTTATTTTCTTCAATCACTCCGCGTTTTAAAACTGGCAGGTTATAAATAAATTACTTATTACTTACAGGACGCCGTGAATGGTGACTTGAGCTGCGTTCGATTTGAGTCCTCCTTGTCTCGGTCTTGTCTTCTTGTTACTGCCTTGTCACGGTTTAAAGCCGTGTGATTTAGCCTTGTTAGATTAATGACTCAACGAACAAGCATCGCAACCTGATCGCAAATAATAAACAGTAATACACAGTCGAGAAATCTACTCGATACAGGACCGAAACTTGCTCCGAGATCATTCACGGTGTCCTGTCTGACAGGACACTGACAATTGTCAGCTGAAAGGACAAATAACACACAATGGCAATTGGCTGACAGGACTGAGACAAGGTTAAATCGAGTGCGGCTTCGATCGCGGAGCAAGTTTCGGTCCTGTCTCGGGTAGATTTCTCCTTTGCGTTTTATTTGCGATGCTTGTCCGTTGATTCATTCACCTGACAAGACTAAATAAGTCGTGACAAGGCAGTAACAAGAAGACAAGACCAAGACAAAGGGGACTCCTATGGAACGCAGGTTGAAGTCTGTAGTACAGTACGGTGTTCTGTCTGTCTCTGTATGGTGAGTACTGTCTTCCTGCTTTGGCGAGTTTAACTATGATTGCAGCGCTGTCCTTTGTTCCAGCAATAATTCCTGTTTCCGAATGTAAGTGGCATTATTTCGATTTAGTTAAGAATAAGGTAAAACATTAGTGGCATTAAGTTATATTTAAAGTTTAACCGTAAAGGGCTGGGATATGATAACCTAGTTACCCATCACTTATTCGCTTAAATTGGCTTGAATACACGCTGGAAATGCGTTACTTCGTTCTTCCGGTATTCATAATCGATTTTTAAATAGTGGATTTCCGTGTGATTTGTGGTACCTCTATGCGCTAGTATCTGCGTATGAGAAACATTTACGATAAAAATTTATGATTTTTTTTTTTTTTCAGGCACTAAGCAGTCTTCAACAAGCTCACTAATGCCCACTCAAAAGCCGCGTTTGTGTTCAAATTAAAATCTCCCTCGTCATAGTAGAATGTACGTTGTGGGGACGGCCGCAAATACTCTGAACGTCATAACTAGAGCAGATAATGGAAAATAAAAGAATTCCTTAGCAGAATCCAAATAATTCAATGTATTCAATTAAATGACACAAAAATAAATTTGCTTTTTAGTTAAACTTTAAGATTTTCGTTTAGTTTATTATTTTTTATGCATGATTTGTCTGTGTGGTATAGTAATAGACAAAATAGACAAATTATCCAGAATTTTAACGCTTCGGATGTCACGGCAAAGCTGGCCTTGCTACACGAGGGGTTATCCGGGTCTGCAGTTTCGAACCTTGAGCCTTTCTGACTGATACTTTATTGTAAAACGAGACTTTCACAGCATTGGATTGCCGAACTTGTCGTTTTCGTCAGGTACATCATAATTACAAAACATTTAATAAGGCGGTTGTACATAATAAAGCAATAGTCAAAAAATGATCAAACAGAATAAAAACCCTAGACAATTAAAACATTAAAGGGAAATAGTTAATCAATTGTTCAAAACTTCAACAAAAGATGGTACAAAGCTCTTTCTGTAGCGATCGGTTCTTGTACAAACAGGGTTAAGAACCGGAACTTTTTGTGCTACAGCTCGAGGTAGTCGAGGTTTTGGCGGGCAATATGGGGTAGGAAACAGGTGCTCAAAACATGAGTGGGAACGCAGACTGTTCCCGAAACCAGTACAAAGAGTAAGACGTCGGGCTGCTAAAGTAGGGAGGCGGAATTCTTTGAGGAGGAGGATATAAGGCACTTTGCCCTGGCGGTAGATGATTCTCAAAGCTCTCTTCTGAATAGTTTCAAGCCTATCAGACTGATCTACTGTCAGGCCAAAGTGCCAAACCGGACAAGCATACTCAAGTAGCGGACGGATGAAAGTAACGTAAAGGCGGAGAACATGTGATTTAGGGCACGAAAATTTGGAAAATAGTTTTAGGAGAGACAGAGACGCACTGGCTTGTTTAATAATGGAACAAATGTGAGCCTCCCACTTCAGATCATTCGTCAGTGTGATCCCCAAAAGTTTGGTCTTTGTTGTAAATATTTCATTTGGTACTGGAGTAGTGAACGATGGCTTTAATTTAAGAAAACTTATGGTCATGATATTCGATTTCTGTGAATTAACTTTCATTTTCGACTCGGCTGCTTCGGCAGCGATATCGTCAAGTATTTCCATTGCGGTACTCTTTATGTTCCTTCTGCACCTTTCAGGTAATGTCATATCGTCCACAAACTTCCAGCGATCGGCTGATTCGTTAGCAAGATTGTTAATCATTACCAAAAATAACAGAGGACCTAAGAGCGTTCCCTGTGGAACACCGCAAGAAATAGGAAGTGCATCTGAATAAATGTTTTTATACCTTACAACTTGACTTCTATTTGACAGAAAAGATGCAATGATATTATATATATTCCATGGTCTTCTACAATGTTTTTCTCGTAGTTGAGTTATTTTCTTTCTTTTTGGTTTCTTTTTTATTTATTTAGCTTATTACTCCACTTTTTCTTGAATTTTGTTGTGGGTTAAAAATAAATTATTATTATTATTATTAGTGGCAAGTTGGCTTTTTGCAATAAATATTCATCTGTCCTTTACAGGTGATACGCCACTGTCATTGGCTATCAGCAAGAAGGACTGCGTAGCAGCGAAGCTTCTGATAAATCACGGAGCTTATATCGCAAGCGAAGACACAGCCTTTAAGTTTCTTGGTACGGCTGTGACCCTAGGATCCGTTGGCCTTGTTAAGCTCCTGATTCCCTTATGCGATCTTATGGAGGTGGAGCAGATATCAAATGTTCGACCCCTCAGCTTAGCCATTTCGTTTGGTCATTTGGAGATAGCTGCTCTTCTGCTCGAGCATGGTAAGTCCTTGGTAGATAGATGTTCCTGCGGCCCAAGCTGACTGCGAATCATATTTGACGGTGCAAAATGGATAAGCCTGCTACATTTTATTCGAGCTATATTTCGGCCCTTCTTGGCAAGGGTCCTCTTCAGGCTCAAGCCGCTCAAGTCTGAAGAGGACCCTTGCCAAGAAAGGCCGTAATATAGCTCGAATAAAATGTAGCTGGCTTATCCGTTTTGAACCGTCAAATATACCTTGGTAGATATGTAGATTGAAAAGTCTGATTAGCTTGACAGGATGCAGTTTAGAGCCCTCCTAGTAGTTTCCAAGTCCCCCAAAGTACCATAATATATAGGCCTGCTTAATGCTTATAGTTTAGAAACCATGTTGAAGCGCCGTGAAAAACTTTCGTTAGTGTTTGGAACTAAAATCTTGAATATACCAGCATTACGTGATATTCTCCCCCTAGCTTTTTCAGCGGCAAGAGTAAGGCCTGAGAGAGTGGTAGCCGAGCCTATACCCAAATTGCAGCCAATTAAACACACAACGGCTCGTTACCTAAGAAGCTTTGTTCCCTTTTTAACATCATTAATTGTAAATACATTTGAGTATTTTGTGTTATGTTTGACGAGTCTTTGTTATATCCAAGCTAGTGTAGAATTATCTTTTGTATGTAATTAGTGTTAATATGGACGAGAACCACCAAATCGGCTTGACCGTTGTATCGGTTTTGAAAATAAATTGAATTGAATAATATAATTGAATTGTATCAAGAATATGTAATACGCTAGTCCTAAAAAGTGACAAAGGACTTTTTTGTCTGGATCGGAACTGAAAAATATGGATGATTTAATACTTGCTAAAGACACTGGATCTGCCACCCGAGCATCTGGAGAAAGAAGCTTACGCGGATCTGCTAGCATCCAAGAGGAAATCGTCCTGGCCGTATAGAATAAAACGGATCCTAGACGAAACCGCGTTCTCCTATATATGGAATGAAGGAAAGGGTCGCAATGTAAATACCAGTGAATTTTTTAGCACATTAAAATCAAGAATTGAAGACCAACAAATCCAATTGTGGAGGAACGATCTTCAGCTCTAGTCTAAAACTGTAACATTCATCATTCTCTTCTCACAAAGTATCTTTAGGCGTATTGTCGCCGTTCCCTGAGGACTCGTCGGGGAATCAAGGGGAACTGCGAGAATAGAGGGAGTCACTCCGTGCGGACTCAGCGTACGGAAAACAACGAGAACGCAGGGAGTGCATCCAAAATGGGTATTGTTCGAAATAAAATATGCAGCTGACGAAAATAGTCTGGATCCACTTTATTTTTTATTTTGTTTATTCTGATAGTTTTTAATTAATTTTACATTGCAAGAACGCCAGAAAAAATTGATTCCCCTCCGAATCTGAAGGGGAGTCCTTTTTGATGATGGTGATGGTATTACGACGACTGTATTTGTATGTGAAAAAGCACTCTCAACCTGATGTTATAGCGAGGGGTGTAGTAGGCCGGACATAGACGGTAAATGTCCTTAGATACAGTCATCGGAGTCAGGACAGCCTAGGGCGTCTGGTGGCCTACTACGCGTGCAGACTTCACGGGGTCATTGTGGATTCCCCCGATCGATTTACACTAAGGTTTGCGTACCGAACCACAAGAGGCTATAAACCACCCATCATACACTAGGCCTTACAGGCCAGCCCACTCTAAGGAGCTTTAAACAAGACTCATAACATGACCTAAAGTCCGTAAATAAACAAAAGGTTTTATTCTATAGTATGAGCTGTACTTACAAAATAAAAACAAACTTTATGTAAAAAGGCTTGTTGCCCGGTTGAGCCCCGGAAAAGAAGTACAGAAGAAGATGACTCACGCTCGCCGCATGGGTCATGAACATGAGTTAATAAAGTAACAAAGAATTACGACAGTATAAAAGATATACAGAACAGAAAGGGACTAGCGCTGCCTAACGGCGGTACAAGTTAGCTGTACGGGGTGCAAGTGGCACCACCGTAACAATGGTAATCGGAGCGTTCCCCGTTCGTGGGGATTCGCGAATATACGGGGAGTGAGTCCCTGTGTTGTGTCGGTCTCTATGTCAAGTGCTTAACTAACTATATGTACATACCGAAGTGAACGTAATCCTTTGGTACTTCGTAGAATCTAACTGCACAAATGAAGACTCAGAACTAAACAACATCCTGTTAAACTGAAGTCCACGTCAGCTGGATATTGCTAAATTCCATACTACGTCGACATCAGATAGTTTCCGGTCAGGAAGCTAAATTGTATGTTACGTCAGGACCTTCACTTGTGCAGTTAGGAGTATATAAGCTCTTTCCAGTCTTAGCGCTGGGTCTTCGTCTTTCGTCATTCATATTTTGTAAGTCACACATGACTTAGTCTATTATAGTTATCGATCGTGATATTATTTACCCGGATTGGGATTGCCTTTATAAAGAGTAAGTCAGAAATAAAACCACTATATGTTAACGTAAACCTTGTCTACTATCGCCCTTACTTACCCGCCGCCTTACACGCTACGGTTACGCTACCTCAAGTTATAGGCTACTACCGAGCGTAGTTACCCTACGCTCCATCGCCAGTTACAACAGTGGTGGCAAGCGGTTTTAGGGTTGAAACGTAGTGGACATGTTTTACGTTAAGCAGACAGGGAAGTTTCTTTTTACAGTACAGGAATGGTAAGATAAAAATTATAGTTAGGATACAGGGAATACATGAGAAAATGGCTAAGAAAAAGAAGAAGAAAAAAGTAATTTTTGCCAAAAAGTAATCTTGTCACGATTTAGCGATTAGAAAATTTGAGTTTAATCGGAAAAAGCACTGTTTCTTATTTGTTTAGATTTTTGTAGTAGAGCGTAGCATAATGTACAGTACCATTAATCTAGTCTGTAAATATTAGTCAACCCAGAGGATTTTAATTTTAGACGTTACTGATCTTTCCATATTAATAAGTAACTGTTACGCCTCGTCGCAATGTATGTCTGTCCGTATGTTTTTGCTTGGCAAGTCCGTCGGATGAGGTACAGTCTGATGTCTGAATATTTGCCAAATAGTCTCTATAGGTTGTCCGAGTTCGTGTTGCATGAGGCAACACGAACAGCTCTAATTGAATTTTATAGACGTCAGTTTGGGTGGTGCTGGCAGGATTTGCCCGAATGGTGGCATGGCGTGACCGGAACGGCACGCAGGATACCCTCTACGCAAGGTAGTAGGAAGGAAGGAGTCAATACTCCTTGATAATCGCCAAGCACAGAGACCCACAGATAGCGCGTATGTCGATGTCCGCTTCAGTTGTGTGGAAAACTGCTGATGGAACAGTAGAATTTGCGGATTGCGCGCTGGCGGCTCACGCACCGTGAGTACACGCCTGAATATCTTTCGAGACTCGGGAGAAAATAGTGGAAATAATGATGCGATGAAATGATGCGTTTCCCACTCTCTCTGAGAAGTATAATGAAATATGATAATTAAGATGCGATGTTGTAGTAAGACGTCTAGTTCAAGAGTAAATCGCCCTATGATAGGCGACCTAGGCAACCTAAAAGAGAAAAAAAAAGGAAAAAAAAAATCAGCAAAGAAGACTGGAATGTGTCTGTGAACTTCGATGGGCCATCGGCCCCATGTTGTCGCTCTAGTCCATTGCGACAAGACCAAGCAGAAACGATAAAAAGGACTAAAACATGCAAAATTTTGGCAGGGCTACGAGTAGAATGCTGTCAATGTGGAATGTAGTCACTACAGCGTAGCCTACCATAAAACACGAGCGGCAGTATTGGAGGGGGCCGTATCTGGTCCCTCGTGGGAGCGATTAGAAACGCGAAAGGGAAGAAAAGTTGTGCGAGTTAAGGGGCAAAAAAAATGAGAAAACGCTTGGACATAAGAAAAGGAAGTTGTCAAGAGCATCTGGGCACATGCCAGTATAAGGCTGTTGGGGCACAGCGGGAAATGGAATTCCTTGAATACGGAAGAAACGCGGCTAACTTTGAGTTAATGGATTAGAGGCATCCACCGCAAACGTAATTCGAAGAAGAATTAGTGAACGCCCATAGAATATCCGGCAAGCATCAGGGTTCACTTGCCGGATCGTGTTGAGAAAAAAAATAAAGGAAAAAGATGAAGAGAGAAAATTACGATACGAGCCCTGAATACATTGACATAGAGACACCTTAACCTTTGTATGTTTCGCACATATATTTTTGCGTAGTGTAGAAATTTTTGTAGTGTTGTGTAACATGAATCCGCTAGCACGGGATTGAACTTGACTAGAAAAGTCTTGACATTGCAACTTTGCACATTTAGCAGACGCTATCACTGCTGAGAAAACAGAATATTTACTCGTACTGCGTAAGAAGAATTTTTCTTCAGTTTAGTTCCGCGCCAATGAACTCACAAGTCCAATTGTTCGCAGTAGGCAAGCGCCATGCTTCCATACCCAAATTGCCTTCCAAAAGAAACATATTCCTGCCGAAAAAATGTTTCAGGTAGTCATTTACTACACCGACGACGAGCTGCAAATCCCGTATTCGAACGTCGCAACGCCAAGGGGAAACCACGATAACATCTTCGGAGGACTGTGAGCCAAACACAGGCTCTCGACAACAACACAGCAGAAGCTCAGGAAAGGAGGAACTTCGAGATACGACAGCGACCCCGCAAATCGGCAATGAAACAACAGAGAACTATCTATCACATTTTTCCCACCATGCGGGGAAACGACGAAGCCAACATCAAATTGCGTGCGGTCCATGAACCATCTATGAACTATCCAAGCCTGTCGTTGAAGTTCCAACATGAACATCTCCTGAATGTGAGCTGGTTGCTACAAACAACAACAGCAACAACATCTGTGACAATTCAAGACTGTGTCCTCGAAGATCGAAAGCAAGTGAGTTAAAATGAAAGTGAGTTAGGTCGTGGTAGGCGGTTGCGATGTGAAGATACGAGACGCGTAGCGAGTTAGTTGGACTTAAAGCACAACTGAACTGTTCCAATTTATGAACAAATGAAGAACATTTGAGCTAAAGGTGAACCCCAGGAGCATCAACTTTTTTTGGACTTACGGAAAGTGAACTATCTCCCCGCAGGACTAAGAACTGCAAGGTGGATGGGGAAGTTATAGGAGTGAGAACGACCATCAAAACCTTAAAGACTTGCTGTGGAAGAAAAATGGTCGTTAACCTGGATAAACAGAAACCACTCCAGCGGACTGAGCGCGGCTAGGTAGCTAAGAAAGGAAGAAACTGTGAGTCATAGTTTAAATTTTTTTTAGAATAGGGTGTACAATTTTAGGCGAGAGTCGAGCAATCCTGCGGAGGACTTGACAATCCATCCGCCTGGACTCGTTGTCCTTTTATGTATGTATTCGGGATTAGGTTAAGCTAGGTTGCATTAGTGTTAGGACCCATATAATCTCAAACATTTTAAATACTTACATTTCCCATAATAACTGCATACTATTCAAAGCATATTTTTGCTTTCGTGCTTTTCATCTATCTAAGCATATTTTTGCTTTCAGAACTTCCTGTATATATTCATATATACCCATCATAATGCCCATGGTATTCAAAGCAGAATATGTATGGTAGATTGGTATTTCCCCTTCAGCTTCGTGGGATAAGTTAGTTTAGTACTTTAGACCGGGAGGTCTAATTCGTTAAAGGTTAGAGGACTGTTGTGTCGGTCTCTATGTCAAGTGCTTAACTAACTATATGTACATACCGAAGTGAACGTAATCCTTTGGTACTTCGTAGAATCTAACTGCACAAATGAAGACTCAGAACTAAACAACATCCTGTTAAACTGAAGTCCACGTCAGCTGGATATTGCTAAATTCCATACTACGTCGACATCAGATAGTTTCCGGTCAGGAAGCTAAATTGTATGTTACGTCAGGACCTTCACTTGTGCAGTTAGGAGTATATAAGCTCTTTCCAGTCTTAGCGCTGGGTCTTCGTCTTTCGTCATTCATATTTTGTAAGTCACACATGACTTAGTCTATTATAGTTATCGATCGTGATATTATTTACCCGGATTGGGATTGCCTTTATAAAGAGTAAGTCAGAAATAAAACCACTATATGTTAACGTAAACCTTGTCTACTATCGCCCTTACTTACCCGCCGCCTTACACGCTACGGTTACGCTACCTCAAGTTATAGGCTACTACCGAGCGTAGTTACCCTACGCTCCATCGCCAGTTACAACACCTGGGACAAAGAGTTATTTAGAGGCGAAAGCCTGTTCTGTTGCTTTGTATTATTATATTATTATTATTATAAGCACCCGCTAATTTTTTGAATGACCAAAAGAGAATAATCGGCTGTGACTTCGTTCGGTTTGAGATTTTGTATTTAATACACAGTAGACTTATGCTTGTCTGAACAGTTACTTAAATTTGAACAGTGCACTTTTGGGCTAAATGGTACAATGAAGATCCAAAATACCTATTCAATATTCAGGTGTTTTCAGAATCCCTGAATTACCTACTTTCGCCAACTTATAGTTGACTTGAGTCGCAGCAAGTGCCTGAAAAAGTCAACAACCGTTCAAATAAGCATACTTCTACTGTATATTTGGAATGATGATTTAGTTGCGTTTTTGATCTAAATCCTCAGTTCTCCGTTCTCGCTGCATGAATTCTCGATTCTCGCACAAATTACCGTTTTGACTCCTCTCGCTTCTCCATCCTCGCTTTTGACAAAAACACTAATTTGGCAACTCGTCAGCAACCCGGTATAGCTGTTTACGCATATTGAACACCCGCACTCTGTTGACCAATCAGGGAGGAGAACAAGAATCGAGAATTCACTATCGGAGTAGCTTCTTGATTCTGCAGAATCGCGAGCCTTTTTCAGTTCTCGATTCTGACAAAAAACAAGAAAAGGAGAATTCGCTTCATCTGAATGGTCCAAAAACGCGAAAAACGCGAAATAGGAGAATCGCCAGGAGAATTCCGATCAAAACACAACTACGGATTGGCTGATTGACTATGCTGGCAAAGTATGCACAACACTCTCATCCCCAGTTCCCCACATCTGGCTGGATTTATCATTGTGTTACATTTCCTTTTTTTCAGGATCCGACATATCGGAGACCAGCTCGGAAACTGGCGAAACTGGGCTCCACTGGTTCCTAAGAAGGGTACGAGATGGCAACCTCCCTCCTCCGTCTTTGCTGTTCTTTCTAAAACTGTTAGAGCTTCTTCACGCCCATGGCTTAGATTTTGGAACGAAGTGTGTCTTTCCGTCAAGGGGGGAGTCAGTGACAAGTTTTAACCTCCGAAAACATCATCTTGAGGTATTATAGTCTAGAATCAAAGATTTTTAAGGTTAATGTTATGGATCCTTGTGCTTATTTCTTTTACACTGTCGGTAGCTCCCTTACAGAATACGGCCCTCATAAAATTCCTCTCAGATTGGTTCTTTTTTGGCCGCTAGGTGTGCTATCGGAAAGAAAACAATAACACATTAGTTCTTGGTGTACGCTTATCCAGGTTTGTTTGGCTATCTTCAATTCGTCTTAGGCCTAGTCATGCTTAAAACTCTTTAAGATGCCTCTTCTTCTATTTTTGTTTTACCCAACTCTGTTCTGTCAAGCGTCATCAAGTTTGTCATTTTTTTGCCTCCGACTTCAGTGCTGAGTGCTGGCTGACTTTTCCACGGGGCTAATACGCTACTCGATATCAAGCGAAAGCCTAACCGCTTATTCACCCTTCAGATAACTTATACCAAGATCTCACGTGCGATTGTTATTGTTCCTCTAGCGCATCTGCTGGCAATTCGTCATCGGATTTTATGAGGGACGTATTGTTAGCTTCAGAAATTCCCTTGCTTCGCCACTGTTTTGCTTTGACGTACGATGTACGATGATCCAGTCATCAGAAAAGATTTGCCTGTCAAGCAGCCGTAAGGTCGCGAAAGCTTGAAACTAGCAAAATGAGTTGTTTGAAGACGCAGAACTGACCACTACCTAGTTATGTCTCGTTGACCACACCCACTTCCCAGAAACCCGTTTTTAATCCGTCTGCGGAACCAGGGGCAGACACATACCTGTCCGCTGCGGTGGAACTCGCAAAAAAAAAAAAATGTGTTTTCCCTGGGTTCAGAGATGGAATGAAACAACTTTATAAGTAGTGAACTGAAAGACAAAAATGCTCCTCAGCCTGGATTTGAACCCAGGACCCTCTGCTTACAAGGCAGGCGCTCTACCATCTGAGCTACCGGGGGCTTGTGAACAGAGTTCGCAAACCACTACAATAATCTGGTAGAAGCCGGCCATAGGAACAGTGATCCCGCCCGAAGTCAAATTCATCTAACCAGTTAAGATCCCCATGTCACGTAAATTAATAATAATACATAGATGGCACTTTACACAAGGGACTTGTACCGTGCCAATAAAGCAGAGAAACATTTTTTTTTTTTTTTTTTTTTTTATTGTTTCTGGAATAAGATATATCTTGCACGGGTGATTTGGGCAATGACTTTTCCTTCACAGACACACTTCACTGACAGTTTATAAAAATCGTTTTTCTTATACAGAAAGATAACATTTTCCCTTTTTCTTTTTAGCCTCAGCTCGCCGTCAGCATTCTGGAAGGATCTAGCCCCCCGGGATTTAAAGAACTTCTAGTAATGTTTGGATCTCCGTACAAACCAGATGGTCCAGAATTTTTGAATTTTCGCGCCAGTGATTCCGATAGCCTCAAAGGATTGAGCCGAAGTGTAATTAGAAAACATTTAGGATCCAGGCGAGTAATCGGCAAAGTGAGAAATTTGGAAATTCCAAAAGACCTGAAATACTACCTGCTGTACTGTGATATGTGGGACCACGTTACTGTTGCGGAAAAACCTACAATGAGACTTCTGCAGGTATGAAAAGTAACCACCGTTCGATGTCTGTTCTATTTTATTTTTTTTCTTTCATTAGCGAAGTACATTTCGATTTTTATCTGGCCGCTTTTTCCAGAATATAATTTTTACGCAGGAATAAAAATAGCGAATCCTGTCGTTGATATTGATCACTTACTTTTATGCTGACCTCCTTCCCGACAACTAGTCCCCGAAGCCGTGCCGAAAGTCGGCTGCGCGCCGCCTAAAATAACTCAGCGAGCCGCTGCTGAAAACATCTCGGCGCACCGCCGTTGGGTCGGCGGTGGCGACCCGCCGGTAGAAATTATCCCGCCGAATCTATTTAGGTGAAGTGTTCTATTCTGTGCTGGCGGGAAATGTACGCCGTTCCCCCGTCGGTACAAAATTGAAGTCCCCCTCCCGCTCAAAGGTAAAAGGCTAGTGACGCCCCTGGACAGAGGCACTTCAGTGTGGCACTTGAAGGCTGATGCCATAGTACAACAAGACCAAAGGTTTCGATGGGATCCAAAATTCTAACATTTGATTCAAACAATTGGGTCATGTCTTCGCCATTCAGTCTTCGTCAGATTCCTTGAAGATTTTTACGGTTAAAACAAAGTTCAAATTGGATGCAGCGTGTCTCCTTGCCCCGATACCGAATGTCTAATGGATTTCTGAAACAATTTGGTGATTCAACCAAATTTCCAGCTTCAGCCGAATTTGTGTTGAACCATTTGTCCAGCAAGAAAACTAAGTTCAGATATAGATTCAGCGGACCTCCTTATCCCCTCAATTATTATCTTATTAGCTTATAAAACATAAATGTTTGTACCGTGAATTTGAAACCCTTCCTCTGCCTCTAAAGATAGGACTAAAGGACCCATAAGGGGGGGGGGGGTGCAGCACCCCCCCCCCCACCTTTCTGAGATTCGGAGGCCCAAAATTTTACTAAAATGGTTCGGTATTTTTTTCGATTTACGGAGATTCGGTAGTTATGCAGAATCCTAAATAGGCTGTCTGTACAAATCTCTTCGGTATAATGATCGGGATTCGGTATAATTGCCCGTATTCGGTAGTTATCACGAATTTGATGAGAGAATTTACTGAAATCGTTTCGTAATTTTTCGATGCCGGAACTATTCGGTATATTTATGGAGATTCCGTAGATACACAGACTCCCGAATAAGGTATTGGTTCGAAATTATTCGGTATCATGATTCGGATTCGGTAATTTATTCAGTATGATTTCCAGGATTAGGAAGTTAACCACGAATCCTGATTTTTTTCCAGTTTCGACGAAAGTATACCGAATATGAGTATTGTTCGGTAGTCTTTCGACAGCAAAACAATTCGGTATAGTAACCGGGATACGGTAGTTATACAGAATCCCGAACGCGCTATCGGTCTAAACTTAAACTGGGATTCGGTAACTTATTCGTTGTAATTGCCAGGATTCGGAAGTTACCACGAACCTCGAAACTCAGAAGAGGTCGAGTGAAGCACTGGTCGCAGACAAAAGGGATGATCTGTGGTATCATTGATAGTCCTTACTTTTATTTGGATCCCAAAAAGAATATCTAATCACATATATTTAGAAAATTCCGCCTGCAGCACTTTTTGTAACATTCTCTACTTTGTGAAAGGGCGCGTCATTTGACGGGGGTCTTAAGCCAGTTTTAGGATTGAGGTTTCAAAACATTAAAAGCTAGAATTTGGATGGAAATTAAATTTGGCAGGAAAAAGCACACAAAATTTCGCCTGCGGCGCTCACTTTATGTGATCATAGGTAGTATATTGACTAGACCACAGTTGCTGCTGTTGCCGGGGCGTCGCTCCATCCGTTTTCTGGAACTTCTTAGAGTCTCCGTCTTTCATCAACAGTAAATGATAGAATTTGTAAGAGAAGCAGTTAAGTTTTAGCCTACAAAAAAAAAATGGATTTCGAAAATTTTCGCCTGCGGCGCTCGATTTAATTTTTTACTGGCTATAATATATAGTAGCTGTTACTGCAATCATGCCCGGAATATATTCTCCACGTGGGCTTCCCCAAAACGCCGCCTAATAGTTGGCGTATCGTCGTTCATGCTGCCTTTTATTGTTACTCTTCCTACGTAATCGTTTATGTTCCATAATTTAAAGCTCGAATTCTTAGTTCTAAGATTCGGTAAAATTTTTGAAAGATTCGGTAAAATTTTGGCTCTGCACCCCCCCCCCCCCCCTACCGAAAATGCACTTTCGACGCCCCTGTTTACCAGTGAATCCTCATTGAACAACCTCCTCGCTTGAACAACATATTCCCTCGTTTGAACAGTATGTCAACCCCGTCGACCTTCGATTACACTAGATCTCTCCGATGTCCATAGAATAAACTTATTAAATTACTTGAAGTAACTATTTCAGCTGACATGAAGTGGGATGCCCATGTTCAAAACATCCTCAGACAAGCTTCCCCTTCGGTTTCCCTGTTAAAAATTATGAAAAATTTTCTTGACCCCCGAAAGATCTCCTCCAACTGTACTGTTCGTTTATCCGGCCAATACTGGAGTATGCTTGTCCAGTATGGCATTTTGGGCTTACTTCTGAGCATGTTTATAAGATTGAAAACATTCAAAAACCAGCGCTTAGGATCACTAATGGGGAAGGGAAGCTTCCTTACCATTATCTGCTTGGCAAGTTCAAGCTCACCACCTTGGACGCGAGAAGAAACCTTCTATGCCTTAACTTCGGCACCAAGACCCTATCTGTTCCCAGATTGCGTCCCATTCTCCCCGAACTCTACACACCCAGTCGCAACAGACCACAGCGCGACAAGGCAAAGTACCCAAATTAAATCGAGTCCCCACAAAACATGAAAGGTACCGAAGGAGTGTTGTTCCAAGTTCTGTTGAATTGTACAACAGCCAGTAAACATGGTCATTATTCTTATTGAATTGTTAGTTTTAGCTTCTGCCCCTTTTAGTATGTTTTATTTTGTTTTATTATGTATTTTAGTGAAACTACTTTTGACGTAATGGTTAAAAATTGACTTTGATTGAATTTGGAAACAAAATTAAATCATTTCTTAAAATGATTTTTATTTGTTTTAGAAGTGTTTGGCAAAACGTTCGCCGAATGAGTCTTTCGTGTAAATTGTGGTAGATAAGTTTTGTATCGATTGATGAATTTGTTTATGAATTGTGTTGCAATGATAAATTGGTTCGAGAGTTTAGTTATGTTTGGACGTAGAAGTCAAATTCGGCGTTCACGCTGTGAAAGTTACTTTTTAGAATTACAAATCTACTCTACTCTACTCAAACAAATGAATGTCGTCATCCACAGCGCAGAGCTGTACTGGTTTGAGAATTAAGAGGTAAAAAATTGGTCGACAAGTTTTGTGTCCGGTTTTCACCGGATTCCGGGTGAACTACTTGTCCGGCGAGAAAATAACTTTCATATTCGGATTCAGCACGTTTCCTTACCCCTAACCCCTAACCTCAACCATCTCAATAGCTTTTAAAAAACTTTTTTTTTTGTTGCCCCTTAATTTGAAACCCCCTTCCCACCCTTAAAAATAGGGCTAAAGAGCCCATCTACGAACTTGACCCAAAGGATCCTCCCACCAAGTTGCATCAAAATATCTCGTACCCTTCGAGAGTTATCGTGCTTACTGACGGACGGACAACTTTTGCGATGTCATAGGTATCCCTCCACTTCAGTTTTCCGAGTCCCAATAAAATCATAGCATCGCTGACGATTTTTGGGGAAAAACTGAAGAAATTTGCTGAAAAATTCCAAAAAATATGTTTCCGAAAAGTTTCTGGTTGCGCGCCGGCAAACATAGTATTCAGATACTATGGTCCGACCGTGGTATCTGATCGTGGCCTCTGAAAGAATCATCTCACTTTCATCATTACCAACCATAGAGCCTCGGATTTTGTCAGATTACTGGGAAAGAAGTTAGGAACTTACTGATGTGACTCTGAATATCAGTTTTTCTTTTGCAATGACTTTGAAAAGCGCAATTTCCGCAATTGTCGTTTTTGCAGATCAACCGTGGTAATAGATACCATGGTATCTGCAAAAACGCAACTAATGATCGCAACTAAACATCGAACGTCCTTTCTGCTTCCACAATCTTCACTGTCGGTAGTCCCCGAACTGTCCCCGAAGGTGCACAGAATCTGGGCTGAATTCCAATGCCACGACAGCTGCGAAAACAACTTTAGACCGTAGTATCAGATACCATGGTATCTGCAAAAACGCAACTAAACTTGGTCTTCCTCTGCAAAGCACAAGAAAAAGTCAGTCAACAATTCACCGAAGTCAAACATTGATCACCGGGTTGGTCCTTGTCCAATTCAACTCACGGAAGTGAAGCACGGTGGGAAACGGTACTCCGAGTAGACGCGTATAACTTTTCACCAGAACAAAACTGAAACCCAAGAAAACTTCATCGGTGAAAGCTAAAGAAAAGAAAACAACGGCGAGCTTAGAATATTAGTCGACAGTTAATGGCGACGAACCCAACATCAGAAACAGAAATCTTATTGGTTTTAACTCTCCGCCAGCTATAGCTTTGCGGACTTTATCTTCGCGGAACGTTTTCCAGGGTCGGGATATTAGTTGCGTCTTTGCAGACACTATGGTATCTGAAACCACGGTCTAAAGTCGTTTGCAGTTATCGTGGTATCTGATACCATGTCAAAATGTGTTTTTGCAGTTATCGTGCTATATGGCCAGTTATCCTGGTCAGAGGCGTCACTACTGGGGGAGGGGGGATTCCCCCCTTAATACTGTCGGCCAGTCGGTAAAAAATAACCGAATTTTTTTTTTTTGTCAAAACAGTTGATTTCTTTAATGAAAACAGTCGGTTTTTCTGAAAATCAGTCCGGTTTTTTCAATAACTGGCGATTTTTGTTGTTGAAAACAGTCGTTTTTTCTGCAAAAACAGTCGGTAAAAATTACCAGCCAGTTGGTAAAAGCCTCCCCCCCCCCAAACAAGAAAAACATTTTGGCTAGTAACGCCTCTGATCGTGGTATCTGAAAAAGTCATCTCACTTTTATCAAATTTTGTCAAATTGGTGGGAAAGAAGCTTGGCACTTGGTGATGTGACTGAATATCAGTTTTTCTTTTGGAATGATCTCGAAAAGCGCAATTGGCAACTGCATCAGATACCATGGTAACTGCAACACGACACCGTGGTAACAGGTCTATTGCAAAAGACGGGCTTGTAGCACCACCTGCGATTGTTTCCGATATAGTAAACATTTTCTAAACAGAGGGCGCAAAGAACGCGGACGCCGTCAAATGTTTGGGCAACGCCAATCTAATAAAAGTTTTGAAGAATGAAGAAGAAGAAGAAACATTTACGAGGGGAAAGTTCATTTTGCTTTGGTGATTTTGTTCACAAATTGCGTACCTGGAGAGGGCAGTTTCCCTTTATCTGATATGCCTCAGAGCACATCAAGAGTAAAAACGTTCTTCCATGCCATTGGTTTGTAGTTCCAATATATGATGATTGTTTTTTTCTTAGTTGTTAGTAGGGTAGCTACAAAAGGATTAGGGTGCTGGAGTTCTGTCTGCATGTGACCTTATTTTACTTCCATTATTTATTTTTTAAATGAAAGTCCACTATAATAATCAATTAGGTAAGAAGTGGAAAGGTAACGAAAAAGGAAAACATTCATACATGAAACATTGGACCAGTCCGATCTAGATAAAAAGGACTTCTTACTAGGTCAGTTCGGTCTTCTTAATGGGAGACTGCCAGATTGGAAACTCACTCCTTTAGTGCATTTGGCAAGGTCTTAAACATCGAAAATTCTATCTAAAAAAAATCTCTCTGCATTGCCATTGAAAATCATTCGAAAGCCACTAGAGTCATAGAGCCAGTCTAGTACACTAGCCCCATTTCAGGCACGGTGCTCAAACGTCTAGCACCATGCCTGGGTGCTAGACATTCAAGCACTGTACCTTGGATTTCATGTATGGTGCATGGATTTCAGTATACAGTGCATATAGAAAAAACACAGTTTCTGTCATCACAACTGAGCACCAGCTCGGACAGGGCTGAAATTATTACTATGAATTAGAGAAATCAAAGACAATCCTTTATATATTTTTCACAACAAAAACAAAAGGGCTCTAATGATGATGGAGATGAAAAACCTAACAGCACCCTATCTATTTTCCATGTATTTTCCCTATCTACTCCCCAAGAGCCAATATTCTGGTTGACTGCTAGGTAGAAAAAGCTGAGGCACAGGACACTTTGCATGCGAAACCCTTGACTATGTAGAAAAGGAAATGAGGTTTTTCACATCTGTCATCAGCCGAGCCCTTTTGTTTTTGTTGTGAAAAATATATAAAGGATTGTCTTTGATTTCTCTAATTCATGGTAGTAATTTCAGCCCTGTCCGAGCTGGTGCTCAGTTGTTATGACAGAAACTGTGTTTTTTCTGTATGCACTGTATACTGAAATCCATGCACCATACATGAAATCCAAGGTACAATGCTTGAACGTCTAGCACCCAGGCATGGTGCTAGACGTTTGAGCACCGTGCCTGAAAAGGGGCTAGTGTACTAGACTGCATAGAGCCCCCTAAACTTGCTTGGCAAATATAATTTAAGGAATCGCTTAAATATCTATATCTTTATCGCTTAAATACAGTCCAAAAATTCTTTGTGGAAATAGTAGACTGCGACAAAAAAATAAGAAGATGTATGCGAGTGAACCAAGTTTTCCCAAATAATTATGTCATCTAGACAGCAGCGCCAATATCTCAAACTCAAGGTTTGTGAGTGTGTGACAACATAAAAACCTTCTGTATTCTGACGAATTGCACTTGTTACTTCCAGTCAAGTTAGAGTGGTGAAAATAGGATCAAAATATCGAGGTTTTAACTGCAGTAAGCCAGGAAATGTTTCTACTTGTGGGACGTGCTTCTGTTCAGTGATAGGGTACAGGGTGAGAGAGGGGGAGGGGTAGCATAATCTTGAGTGAGTTCCTCAGGTATTGTCAGACACGTTAACATTTTGTAGAGACAACACACTCTAGCTCAGCATCTTATTTTTCAGCTTTATTTTTAATTTTTCCCATTTTTCAGTGAATATTCGCAATTTTCGCAAGATAAAAAATGAGGTATTGAATTATTACATCCATGCGGCTAGAAGGTTTATTCAAATTTAGGGAAACCTAATTCATTATAAGTATATCTAAAAAAGCAACAGATAAATGGTCCCATAACTAAAAGAAGCAAATTGTATCTAAGCTTATTTGAGATGTGTCTAATTGCAGGTTTATTCAAATTTAGGGAAACCTAATTCATTATAAGTATATCTAAGAAAGCAACAGATAAATGGTCCCATAACTAAAAGAAGCAAATTGTATCTAAGCTTATTTGAGATGTGTCTAATTGCTTTTTTTCTAGGGAGGAATAAGCAACAGAGAGATGCTAGACCAGAAAACAACAATATCCCACCTGATAAGCCTACAGCAGCAATTATATCACAGGTCAGCCGTATGAGCCCAGTTCCAAAAGGGAAAGTGAGTCCACAGCCAAACAAAAGACTAAACCGCTTACATGAAGATGTGCTTGAAGGAGATCTCGGCTCCCCACACCAACTACCAAAGCATCCAATCCGGAAGAGTCTTCGTAAAACACTGCCTGACATCCTGAATGACCCTATAGCACTACACCAGTTTACTCAGTACATGCAGTCAAAAGATGCAGGAGGCTATATCAAATTTCTTGTTGATGCAGACCGTTTTTCCTCATTGTCTTCACTGTGCTTGGATATGGTTACTGGACGTAGAGTACCTCTTGAAAACGGAAACCATGAAGAGAGAAAGAAGCTGAACCTTAGATTCTCAATAGAAAATCAACAGAATGTGTTGTCACCAGGGAGCGAAAGCTCTGGGTTTTTTGATGAAACGCCAACTGATCACAAAGATGATAGAGTGTTCTCAAATCAGAGATCAGAAGCTGTGAGTATCTACAACAAGTATATTGCAAAGGATGCAACAGACCCAGTTGGTGCATCTACTGATGCTAGGAACAGCTTGATAAAGAAGATTTTTGATCAGTCAATGGAACTTAGTGAGACGTCGTTTGCTGAAGTTGAAGATATGGTCATCTCCATTTTGGAGTCAGAGTATCTGCCAGATTTTTTTTTAAGTAAACATTCACAAAAACATTTGCTGGACTTGCTTACCAGTGACCAAGCACAGATTTGTGATATTTTGAACAATGAGGCCGGATTTGCTTACTTTTCTGAGTTCATGGAGAAGAGCGGACAGAAGAATCTTTTGGATTTTTGGTTGTCTGCGGATGGCTTCAAGGCACAAGCAGAGTGCTCAGAAGGCAGCTGGTATCAAGTAAAGGATGATGCGATGGTCCTTTATAACAGGTAAATTCTAGAAGCCTACTAGTTGTACCTAGTATAACATAGATATACTAGGAGAGCTGGAGAGCGTACAAAAACGAGCAGTAAAAATTATTTTGGGTCAGGAACAGTCCGATTACGACCGAAGTCTAGAAAAGCTCCAACTCCAAAGACTGTCTTGCAGACGCCACGACTTAACCATGAGTTTTGGTAAACAAGTATTTATGTTGGGGAAACACCTTAACATTCTACCACCTGAGGCGCCGCAGCCAAGATATGCAACAAGGCACAAAAACAAGTTTGTACCTTGCAAAGTGTCTGCGTCTTCGCGATACAGGCGCTCGTTCAGGCAGTATTTTGAACATTTTATGAACTTGTAGGCATAAACAGAGAGTGACCAATCCAATTAAATCGCCAATTAATATGAATATGTAATTAAAGTTGTATATTTATTTATTTATAGCTGTGCATCTATCTGTGAAGATAATATACAGCAAATAAACGTTATCTTATAGGTGTTCAGATGAACTTTTTTAGTAGCTTATCACAACAGTAACCTGCTGATTAATCAAATGTGTAGCCTGGATCTGAAGGACTTAGCTGTTGGGCTTAGTTTTGTGTTCTACATCTCACAGATTCTGTTGTTGGGTTCAGTTTACATGAAGGCTTTGGCCTAATTGTGAAAAAATGCCCATGGTAAGACTATATTTGGTAGAAAGCAGAAGCACAAAAACAGTTGTGAAAGGAAAATTGGAAATATAAGGACTGATGATGGTGCGTGTCATTGAGAAGGAAAGGATAGAAGAGTAACAGGGTTCCGTTTTGCTTTAAAGGACCCCTCGCGCTATTTACTCTTCAACTTACAGTATTTTAACATATTTGAATACTTTTAAACTAGCCTGTGTTTTTAACAAATAACTAACGGTTTTGGCTGTTTTAAGCCTTTTCCGAGACGCGTTGGCTTATAGCGAAATAGGGAAACAATTTTTTTTGTTTTACTGATGGAAAAACTTCTCGCAGGCAATTGCCGACAGCGTGATACACATCGAATGTAGCAAAACACGGCAGGTGAGAAAATCAGCGTGGTTTTGTTAGAGGGGTTAGAATGTACCGTACGAAATTGGGGTCTCCTGGTTAGGAATATATGGAGTGATTATGGATTAGGTTGCGTTAGTATTATGGGTAAGACAGGTCCTTTAAGGTTTATCTGATCTTTTTCTTTAGGTACTTCTCATTACAAGCAACAACGCCACTAACAATCGCCGAGGGATTTCGAAACGACCTCGAGCTCAACATTTGCCGGGATGGAGGGCCCTCCCTCGACTGTTTCGAAGCTCCCCTTACTGAATCTCTGAACATTTTGGAGAGAGAGTTCTTTCCCTTGTTTCTTCGGTCAGATGAGTATTCCACTTTCTTGACAGAGTTGATGAAGAATTGTGCTGGGATGGAATCACAGCATAGAAGACAGGGTGATTATTTGGTTTTTAATTCAAAATCTCGGGCGACTTCGCTTGATTGCGGTTTATTTTCTATAAATAATGTTGAGTCTTTCCGATGGCTAGGGATCAACGTTTGCAAATCGCTTACTTCATTCCGGTTACGGGTGCTGAAAGATATTCAAGAGAAGCTAAAATTAGGGTATGTGAAAATTGTTGCTAACAAAAGAAGGTACAACAGAAAAGCTTTGGTAAAACTATATTCTTGTTTTTGCGATCACTCTGTTTTGTTTGCAGCCGGCCTTTATATTCGGTTAGGCACAGGTGATATCAGTGATATACGAGTTATGTATTTTCGGCATTGTAAGTTTTTGCTGTATCTACCTCGCAGATACATCAACAGAAAGATGATCAGAGTTTTTTGTGCTCCTGATATTATTAGTTGTTTTATAAAAAAAAGTAGCCGCCTTCAGGAGAACATTTATGCCACGTTGGGTGTTAACCATCCGCTCATCCGGGTAGCGACTGCGCGCTGAGTTTTGAGTGTATGATTTTGTGTTGTTATTGTTTTGTAATTTACGTTCCTTTACTTTTTTCTCAAGTTACTCCGCTTCTTTTCGTGTATAGTGGGGCACAAATAAGTTATTATTATTATTATTATAGGTAGGTGGATTGTACAAGCTCCTACTCTTTTGTTTTGTATGTTCTCGGTAGTCGATACTGTCGATATGGTCATTTAATTTTCTTAATTGAATGCGTTTGATAAATATTGTGGAAGGTGTTGTGCCCAGCACAACTTTTGTTTTTCTTGCGATTTTCAGAAGGCACTAACCCGTCGCGCTCCCAGTACTCTTCATGACGCGCCACTGATCCTCAAGAAGAACGAGTAAACGTCTCACTAACGACTCAAACTCCACAACTCAAATCCTGTGTCAACCAATCACGGCGGTCTTTGGCAGCAGATGTGATACCGCTTCCGGCTCTTCCGCTAGGTACCCGGCGATTTTGCATAGGCAAGGAGAGTTAGTCATCAAGAGTATTGTTGTCGATTGACGAGTCAGAGTAGGGGTGGGGGGGGGGGTCTGGAGGCCGTAGGTCCTACCCTTAGAACTTAAAAAACAACAGGCAGGTAAACACAACCGTACAGGACATACACTGATCATCCCAGTAAAGTAACCAGGCGTTGGTATAATAAATTATTTAACCCTTAGGATTTAACCCTAGAACCGTGCCGACTGATATTTTGACGAAAATAAAAAAAAACGCGTCCCAGCCTTGACGCCAAGAAGCCAAAATTCATATATTCAAACCAGGGGGCATCAGAGACTCAAATTTCTGACATCTAGCCTCGGAAATGGCACTTTTCGAGGAGGGGGGTACCCACCACCAAATTTAAATTTGGACAATCAAATTTTGTAAAAAGACCACCCAATTTAAATTTGGACATTTAGTTTTCTGAATTTGACCACCCAATTAAAATTTGGCAATATTCGTAAGCAAACGGAGACCACCCCAAAATAAATAGAAAAAAGATGTTTACATTTCTTATTGCAGAAATTTTTGCTTATATAGAATAAATAAAGATAGAAAAAGTCATTTACATGTTATTTCAACATTTTTTTTTGAAGATTCTGCTAGTCTTAGTGTTGTTATTTTAGGGATTTCAGGAAAAGAAACGCGCCAGAATTCGAAATCCTCAAAAGGTGTGCGATTCATTCACAGATGAAATTAACATACAGATACAGATGTTAAAGAAGAGTGAAGGTACTGTATCACTTATGATTTCTGTTTGTAATGTGCATAGTGAGAAACTTGATTAGTCTAAGGGTCCCCTAAGTTGAGCTAGGACTAGCCTACAGGAGTGGTACTCAACCTCGAATTTGTATAACCTCGAACTTGACCTGAAAATACTACAAGCTCTGCACAGTCCTAAATTTGTACTAGGTCATTTGGGGTGTCTTTCTTGACAGTTAAGACTACACTGATCTTTCCTCTTAACCTTTTTAGGCACAAGTTCGAGGTTGTGAAAATGCGAGGTTAGGTACCCCTCGTTTAGATTTACAACAAGGTAATCTGGAAAAGCATCAAGCATGCACAGTTTTTTGTAGTGCAGGCAGGATGCCAGGAAGTATCAGAGCAGTAATGGTTATCAAAAAGTGCAGTAATGTATCCATTTTCCCCTCCCCTAACTGATAGGCTGATTAGCTGTGAGTTGGCTGTGAGTCAAGAGTTTCTAGAATGTCTCGAAAAGAAAAGTTAAGTAATAACAATGGAGAAATTTGAATATCAGTATGCCTTAATTCTTATAATTGCAGGCTATTGACTGGCTGTGGCCCACTCATACATAAATCTTGAATTCTCGGGCGTAGTGGTCCAAAGTCTGAGTATGCCCCAATGTATTGGCATGGTGCTTGTATGTTTGGGAACCATGTCCTGCAGCAATTCCATGATACCCTCTTAAAATCTGTTTGAATAGCTAATTTCTACTTCAGATTTTCAATTCAACAGATTTTCATGGGGTATCATGCCATTCCTGCAGGGCATACCCCCAAAGTATGAGCATCATGCCCATACGTTGGGACATGCCTAGACGCTGGGACACCATGCCATACAAAAATGAGGATTTGTGTGTGACTGCCCTGGACCCTGCGCTTGAAGTTCACTTGCTTCATTCGAGCTTGGCAAAGCAAAGGAATTAATGCTTGATTTCTGCTGATTGTCATCGTAAGCCTGTCCACTGTCCACTAGGCTAGAGGAAATTGGCTGTAGTCGCAGCATAAAAAAAAAAATAAAAAAAATATGTAGGCTATTCCTAAGGAAAGTGAACATTCAGTCAGTATAAAAGTAGATGCACTTAAGAGTCCATAAGCTAGCTTGAGAGGTTTGCAGATCTTGAAGGATCTGCAAACGTTAACATAGCTTTTGTCAGTTTGTCGAGTCCACAGTTGTGTGATAATTTTTATTTTAGTTAGGAATGTGTGAAATTGTTATGGCATCCACTGGGAATATTTCTTGTATTTGTCTGCCAAGTAGCCTACCTGAAGCCCAAACCGGGGCTATCTGGTACTATCTTATCTAGGTATGAATGAGACTCTTCAAATCTCTCAAACTACTCCTCCAGAATGATAAAACATTGTCTTACATATTTAGGGCTTTCATAAATCCGGAAAGAATTGCACTTTGTATGCAAAGAGATTTATAGAAATATTTGAGCCACCACCTTCAAGTCAAAATATAAGCATCGTGAAAACAGGCAATGAAGATCAACAATGTCAGACAAACAGACAAGAGTTTGTGAACTTGGGGATTCTTACTTCTAGTTTAAGGAGAGGATGATACTAATTTACCTACTTCATAGTCAAGCTTGTATTTGTCAGCATAAAAGTAGTTGTACCTAGAAGCTATTAAGAAGAAAGAGTTCATAATTAGCTTGATAGGTCAAGAGTAGGTTGTCACCATAAAATACTTCTAAAACCATACAGCAGCATAAGTTTATTATCTTCTGAAGTTAGCTATTTGGGTCTAACTGGATGCTCTTTCCAGGGCATAGTCAGTGATCAAGTGATCAAGAAACATTACCGCCTGGACTAGCACCATCACTAATCAGCGATGGATGCAAAAGTAGGCTATCAGATAGTGTGACTAAGGATGAAAGTCCAAGTTGAAAACAATGAAAATGATGAGGAATATATAGAAGCTCCAAATTGTCTGCAAGAAGGAATAGGTGACGCCCATTCAATCATCAGCGAATGCAGTTTGAAGTCCAAATGGAAAATTTTCCTCTAAAGGATCTATATATGGAAGCTCTAACTTGTCAGCAAGAAGGAGTAAGTGAACCCCATGCAGTAATCATCATTCATTGGACCTTTAGGCCCAGAGCCAATAAGAGCACCTGACCAGGAGGAAAGTTCCAATACTTAAGAATATTTAGCACTTCCAGAAATGTCAAGTCTAAGTGTAGTATAAGAAAGGCAGAGGTTGAGTATTAATTTGCACTCTGTCGATGAAACAGGTGTGCAACGGATTTATACTCAGCTTCTAGATACCATCACCACTTTCCCGTTTTATCGTCTGGGAAGCCAGGAGTTCAAGGTTGGTCATGGAAGGCTGCGACACAAGAAAGTGTGTTGGAAATCTTTCGTGTTCATTTCTTTCCAGCATACAGACTGCAAATGGCTATAATATGATAGTGCTTTTCATAAAAGAGAGTCAGGTGTGCGACGCATATATGGTCACAAAATCTTTCAAGCATCTGAGTAACAGCGAGGACAGGCCGTTGACGGAACATATAGTGCTGAGATCTTGTGTACTCCTACAGTCTTCAGATAATCACAGACCATACAACTGTATTTAAAGCCAGTCTTGTAGAGCAGGATGACCAAGAATAAAGAGGTAGTTTTGGCAATGTATGAAGCAAAATAGAAGCATCTCCTTCATCTTTCGACGGAGGGTCGACCTTGACCATTGACCATGCTATAGATTTCAGCACCAGTGACCATGACCTTGGATACCCGATCGCACTCATCGGTGGCTAGCGAATGTTTAGTTGCCTAAGTAAGGAATCTTCTTGATCTATACCAGTGTGGTCCTAACGTCAAGTGGTCAACGGAACATATCTGCTTTAATAGTCGGACCTGTCTCATGTGAACTTTCATGTCTATCTATCATAAGTGCTTTTATTGTGCCAAAGTTGCCTTTAGATGCTGCATTGCTTTTACTTTTCATGGTCTTAGTGATGGAAGATTCCTGGTGTAAAATAAAAAGCATCCTTTAAATCAAGCCATATCGCATTTCACTCCCTACAAACGGACAGATGCTTGACTTTATGTTTCAGTTGGTATATTGATGGATAGTATGACATTTAATATTCTGATTGACACTCCTTCATTTGCGGTCAAGCCACTTCAGTTCAATTGCTCTCATTTGGAAGGATTTTAAAGTTTATCGATGCTTCTGTGACTGGCCCGTTGATTGGTCTTACCGTGATTCTTGCTTGATGTTACTTAACATGCAGCTAAGTATTGAATTTGGTGTTACGCAACTCGTTGAAACACAATTAAATTACCCATTTAAAATCATATTATGTCTTCCAGATCCAGGTGCGAAGTACGTACTTACTCACTTGTATCCTAGTATGAGGTTACAAGCTGTGCAGCTCTCCCTAGCGAAAGTAGCTGACGAACCAAGAATTGCCACGAATTTTGCTCTTTCGTAAAGGGCATCAGGAGTTGAAGCCAGGTGCGATTTCACCTGCTTGCGTGCCGGTGGAAACCTTCGATTCGCTCGATTTTTTTTTGGCGTGCTCAGTGGTGCTAGGTTGGCCTGCGTGGGCAAGGTGTTTGTTCGCAGTTTCTTCCAGCCGGGCAGCGTGGTTGCGAGCAAAGCCTTCTTCATTTCGTCTCTTCTGTGCAAATTGCCCAGACGAGGTCAGTCGACGATTCTTGACTAATGAGGCCATACGCCATATTTTTGGGAGGTTTATAAACTTTGAATCCAAGCTGACCATTCAACTTCTTTCGATTTCGGGACTATCGTTGCCTTATTTCTTTATTGCTGTCTCCGGGGATGGGGGGTCACGACGTCCAATGAGACAGACAGTGAACCCTGAGTTCTTCGTAACTGAACTAGAAATGCAACGCCGGTCTTCTCTCAGACTCCGCATTCCAACCTCTGTGGGTGGATGCTGGATGGTGTATATTCAAAAGGCAGAATCATTAGGAAACAAGACCAAATTTCGATGGGATCCCAAAATTTTAATATTCGCTCCAAACAAGTCTTGAACGGGCTTCTTAAACATTTTTACTTTTAAAATTAGGGACAGATTAAGGCCAATGTTAATAATTGAGAAAGACCAAGTTTGTATTTGACAGTGCAAAACGGATAAGCCAGATGAATTTCACCAAGTTCAGATGTTTTCAGATATCCATTTTGCGTCTGTCAAATATTCAGATACGGATTCAGCATATGGTTTACTCTATAGCCTACAGTACGTCGTATATCCTTCCATCCTTACTTCTGGCCAATTTTTGGTTTCGACCGGATCCCGGACAAACTGCTTTTCTGGCAAAAAATTAAAGCTCAAAAATGAATTCAGCATGTCTCCTTGCCCCTACATCGAACCTCTGATCTTTTCGTTTAATCTTCAGATCAAACTTCTACTTTTAACAAATTTTCCGGTTTCAGCCGGATTCCGAGAGATCTATGTGTCCGGTGAGAAAATGATTGTCATATACGAATTCAGCATGTCTTCTTACCCGCAAATCGAACATCTTATCAAATTTAAAGAAGACTTTTTATTTAAACAAAGTCTCCGGTTTTTGCTGGATTCCGGCCGAACTAATTGTCTGGCTAGAAATAATTTTCATATTCGGGCTCAGCACGTCTCCTTGCCCCTAAAATGAACCTCTAATCAACTTCAGATTAAACTTTTACTTTTCACAAATTTTCCGATTATCGCCGGATTCCGGGTGAACTATTTGTCCGGCGAGAAATCTCCGAGAAATGTCTCCTTACCCCTAATTCGACTATTACATTAGCTTTTAAAAAGTATTTGCTCCTCCTTAATTTCAAACCCCTCCCCCACCCCTAAATATCGAGCTACATAGCCCATCTTCGAACTTGACCTGCACTTTGGTCTAAAGAGTCCTGGTGCCAAGTTTGATCAAGATATCTCAACCCCTTCGAGACTTATCGTGCTAAAAGACGGACAGACGGACAACTTTTGCGATGTCGTAGGTATCCCTCCACTTAGCGTTTTTGGATCCTAAAAAAAGAATAATATATTCGACTGTCTACCGTACATTGGTATCTAGCTTACCCAATTCCCCATTGAGAAGGTTTTCTGTCCATTTGGGGAACCTTTTGGTATATCTTGGCTAAAATACCACTTTAATTAAGCTCCTTTGGTTGAAATATCTTTGAGATTAGGCCATATTGGCTAAAATGTTGTTTAATTTAAGCTTATACCCTTACATTCTCATAAAAGACCACCCAATTGCAATTTGGACCTTTTGATTCTGGCAAAAGACCACCCAATTTAAATTTGGATCTTTTGATTCTGGCAAAAAGACCACCCAGTTTAAATTTGGAACCTTTTGATCTGGCTAAAGACCACCCAATTTAAATTTGGAGATTTTCTGAAAAAGGGACCACCCCACGGGGGGTTAATGTCGGAAATTTTAGTCTCTGCTGCCCCCTGATTCAAACAATGTTTACAGAAAGATTCATGACGTCATGCGTATTAACTATAGTAAGTAAGCTCTATATTTATAGCTACAGCCTGAAGAGACCGTTGCCAATAAAAGCCAAAATACCTCAGAAGTAAAAGTTAAGCTGACACATCTCGTTTAAATTTATCCAAGACCATCAAACATAAACGGTCTTGCTTTACGAATGAGTACCGCAGTGTACATGAGGTTCTGTGTGCTATCTCGCGTCCGTGCAAAGTATGTTCACTTCTCCACGACTATCACTGCTGTGTCCTAGGTGTAGAATAATGAACGTCTTATTTTTCAAATTCACGTGAGTCAGGTTTTATTTTGCATTTCTATGTGCTGGGCATTTTAAAGCTTTCAAGGTTGCTGACGAATGAGCACAGTTACATACGCTAGGTTTGCGGATGATACGATTCATTGGTTGACCAATATTTTGGTTTCTACTGTTTTAATAACGGTATCCTTTCACAAGGTATTTCTAGCTACATTTTTACTTACTTGATAAGTATATATGTGCGTAGCTGATAAGCCAGCTCGACATGATATGTTTTTTATTTATTCGAAAATAAACATGGTAATGCAAAAAAAAAAAAAAAAAAAAAAAAAAACCGATTTGGGGCATACAATAAGTAGGCGGGAAAACATCGGGAACTAATTTAATTTTTGATTGACGTCACTGGCTTCAGAATCATCAGTTGATCCACCACATTACCATAGGTAACAAAATAATAACCAAGGTCATTTGGGATCTGGTAGCCGGTTTATCAGCTCCGGTCAGATCGGCCCGTTTTGACCCTAAACAAGAACGGGCTACGGCCAAAAAGCCTATGAATGTGGAGGTGGGTCAGCTTAGTCTCTGATGAAGGTCTGAACTTTCCAAAGCTAGACTACCAATCAGAAGTTTATGTGTAGTATCCTAATAACTGAGAATGTTCAAATTGTTAATTATCTAAAAAACGGACAAATATAATTGGAAGTAAGTGATTTATATAATAAATACTTAACTTAGTAAAGTATTAGTGTGTATATACGCATGTAAGACTGTTCACGTTCTGTTTTGTTGCATGATGGCCTGATGACTTTAACGTGCAAATAAATCATTCATTCATATAGTCGACAAACGTGCAAGACTAGGCAAATTTACCGATTGGTTGGGCATATATATGGTCGTGACCTTCACGGTCGTCCCTTCCGCCCCTATGTACCACAGATGCCAAGAACACGGAATCAGTTTCGCAGGAACCCTTTATTAACAGGAAGATGTGAAACTAGGTTTTGTTCCCACAAGTTCGTTTTTCCAAATCGAGTGGCTTTGAGCCTGAAGAGGAACCTCGCCAAGAAGGGCCGAAATATCGCTCTAATAAAATTCAGCTGACGTATCCGTTTTGCACTATCAAATGTAACTACACATTAAACCTTATAAAGTACCGCCAAGGCTTGACAACATTGACACACACTCTAGTAGCAAAGATACTAGCACCACTAGCGATAGAGAACGTCCCTAATGAAAATCATTCACTCGTTCACCACCTCCGATAACTTCATATTGTGAACATAGCAAAAAATAATACAGTTCCATTGTTTCCTTGGTGTGTGCAGACCGCACCTTTGCTTTACCGGAAATTTCGGAACCCGCAAGTTTGTCTCGCTTTAAATGCGGCAAGTGTGGTTGGCGGCGCTGCAAGCATTGCCCGTTTGCAAAGCATGGAAAGTATAGGTCTTGGCGGTACTCCATAGTGCTATTTTGCTCTGCCCCTGGGTCTGTAACGTTTCCTCTCTTTTCTATTTCAATTGTTTATTGGAGACCCAAACACCTACAAGCAAAAAGTGACAATAAGCACAAGCAAGCAAAGCACTATACAAAAGCTGGGTGCAACATAATTAAAATAAACAAAACGTTTCATCTTCTTTCTTTTAACGATTTATTTTCATTTCGGCTTCAGCGCTTGCCAGACTGACTTCGACGATCAATGCTGAGGTTCAGCCGGATGACTGGCTTCACGACGCGACCCGAGCTGGTGGTACGGGTCTGTGGCGTGCTGGCGAGGGGCTGTGTGCCGCCGCTCGTTGCAGTGCGACCCGAGGTGGTGGTACGGGTCTGTGTCCTGCTGGCGAGGGGCTGTGTGCCGCCGCCCGTTGCAGTGGTGTCCTGTTCCACTTGCTGGTTTGTGATAGTCGCAGGACTACTGCCTGGTTGGCTGTAGAGACTGGCATCGCCGGTCAGAGTTGGCAAGGGGCTTGGGAGTATGACTGTTGTAGTTGGGGTGGGTCGAGTAGGAGCTTGCACTTGCAGCGGTGCGCTACTCCTTTCGTCTTCTGTGGCAAACTTGGTGTAGGTTTGTTTATCTGGCGTAGACGCTCGACGTGATTGTTCCAAAGGTGGTATGGTGTCAGCTTTGCCTATTTGTTGCCCATCGTATGTTGTGGGTGAGGCGAAATCGTACCGAGGTCTTATATCCCTCCTGTTTCGTCTGAAGGTGCCTCCGCTTTCGAGGGAGAGGTTGTAGGATCTAGGGGCTTTATCGTACTTTTTCTCGATGGTTGCTTTTTCCCATTTTGAGTCCTCAGAAAGTTTTACCCATACTTTCTGGTTTGGGTCGAGCTCTGTTGCCGTCTTTGATCCTCGATCGTATGCAGTTTTCTGCTTCAGCTGAGCTTTCCTTCTGGATTCGATGAATGTTGAGCTATCTACCAGTTTGGGCTGTAGGGCTTGTGGCAGAACTGGTAATACTGAGCGCAGCTGTCTGCTTATCAGCAGTTGAGCTGGTGAGTATGCTCCGTCGACCGGGGTGTTCCGGAATTCTAGCAACATCATGTATGGGTCCGTCCTGCTATCCAATGCCTTTGCCATGATGCGTTTGGCTGTTTGGACAGCCTTCTCACTAAGGCCATTTGCCTGTGGGTATCGTGGACTTGATGTTACATTTTCAATGTTCCAGCTTGATGTAAACGTTTTGAATTCTTGTGATGAGAACTGCGGGCCGTTATCAGTTGTCAGCTTTTCCGGGACACCATGACGTGCAAAATGCGCCTTGAGTTTGCTGATTACCTGGAATGAAGTGGTTGAAGTCAACTTGTCAATCTCAAACCATCTGCTGTAGTAGTCTGTGGTGATGAGGTATTCTTGACCTCCCGATGTGAACAGATCCGCTCCAACGTGCTGGAAAGGGTACGCAGGTATTTCCATGTTGATGAGGTGATCCTTTTGTTGCCTGTTTTGGAACTTGCAGCAGGTATCGCAGGCGTTGATCATTTTCTCAATATCTCCAGTGATGTTTGGCCAGAACAGGACAGTTCTGGCTCTCTCTTTCGTTTTTACTATTCCCAAATGTGACAGGTGGAGTTGCCTCAACATTTCCGACCTCAGTGCTTTGGGAATGACAACCCTTTCCCCTTTTAGAATGAGCCCATTGTTCACGACCAACTCATCTCTGTAGTTCCAATAGGGGGTAGTTGAAACGGGGGCATCTTTTCGGTTTTCAGGCCACCCATTTTCAATGACTTGCATCAATATGCTCAGTTCCTCATCTTGGAGCGACTCCTGTCGTATGTGCTCCATCCTCTTTTCTGTGATTGGTATCTGTTTGAAGAAAGTGTGTATGGCCAGTTCTCCCTCGCTTTCAGCTTCCTTATCTACGTCAGGGAGGTGCAAACGGGAGAGTGTGTCTGCCACAGGAATTTCTTTTCCTGGTCTGTAGTGGAATGTCAAATCATAAGGCTGGATGGCCAACATCATACGCTGTAGTCTTGGTGGGGCGCGGTTTATTGCCTTGCTCAGGATAGCTTCCAGGGGTTTGTGGTCTGTTGTGACGTAAACCTTACGCCCAAACAAGTATTGATGAAAGTGTTTGCAGGCAAAAGTTATGGCCAATAACTCTTTCTCGATCTGTGAGTATCGCCTCTCTGTCTCACTGAGTGACCTTGAGGCAAACGCTACTGTGGCTCCATCCGTTAAGAGCTGGGCGCCCACTCCATGTTGGGAGGCATCAGTTACCACTTCAGTTAACTTGGCATGCTGATTAAAGTAGGCCAGGTTCTTACAAATTGAGTCCTGGATTGTTTTTCGGGCAGCTTCATGCGTATCATCCCAGGCCCAAACCTTAGCTTTCATCAGATCTCGAAGTGGCTGGTTCGATGTGGACAGGTTAGGTATGTATCGGGATAGGTAGTTATACATTCCCAATAATGTATGCAGCTCCTCTTTGCTTTTCGGGGCTGGCATGTCTCGTATAGCTCTCGTTTTATTGGGGTCTGGCTTTACTCCTTCTTCTGTCAAGATGTGTCCAAAATACGGTATGCTTGTAGCATCAAATACGCACTTATCTCTGTTAAATTTCACGCCTTTTTCTTTGGCTCTTAGAAGGACCTCTGCTAACTTCCTGTCATGCTGTTCATCTGTGGCACCCATGCCAGCGATGTCGTCAATAATTAGCCCTATGTCGATTCCTTCAAATGCTTCTTCCATTTTCTTTTGATACTCGTCTTGGGCTGAAACCAGACCAAAGGGATATCGCTTCCAGCGATATCGGCCAAATACAGTGTTGAATGTGGTCAACTCGGACGATTCTTCATCCAAGACCATTGACCAATATCCACTCCTTGCATCCACTTTGAAGAATTTCCGGGCTCCTTCACATTTTACTGCTATGTCTTCGAAAAGTGGAACTGGATGATGGGGTCTCTTGATCCAGCGATTTAGATCAACTGGGTCCAGACATATTCTTAGGGAACCATCACCCTTTTTGACCAATACAATAGAATTTACCCATTCTGTGGGCTTGGTGGTTTTTTCTATTACCCCTAGTGCTTCTAGGCGTTCCAGTTCCTGTTTAAGTTTTGGCTGCAGTGCAAACGGCACACGTTTTGGTGGCTGGACAGTTGGTACTGCCCCTTCCTTGAGGTGTATGTGGCAGGTACCTGGGAGCCGACCAATACCATCGAATACCTCTGAGAATTCTTCCAGCAATCTATCAACTTCGGTACGCTTTTGTTGTGGCGCTGCTGGTATTTCTGGAGAGATACTCATAAGGAACCTTATGAGGTTCAGTTTCTCGCTTGTCTGTCTGCTTAGGATAGGTCCTTTATCTGTTTCTACAACATAGAAAACATGATTCTGAGGACGCTGCTTTTTACACTGTAGCATTAGGTTAGTGGTTCCAACAACCTTCAACTGTCCTCCACTATAGCTTGTCAGAATGTCCTTCGTCTTGGTCAGTTGCGGAGGGGCCCCCTTGAGATTGAGCTTAAAAAAATCTGTGGTAGGCAACACATTCACCTCCGCTCCCGTATCTATCTTGAACTTAATGTCAGTGTTATACTGGGTAAGCCTTATTGCTACGAAAGGTTTCTCTGGAACTTCTGCAGACAAGCTGTCAATAGCTTCAATGCGGAATTCTTCTCCTTCGTCATCTTCTGCAGCCTCTACTTCATGTAAGGTCTTGCTCCTACATACTTTCGCAAAATGGTTAGGCTTTTGGCATTTCGAGCATGTCTTTCCCTTTGCTGGGCATCTGTGCTCCCGTGAGTATAAACCACCACACGAATAGCACAGTGGTGTTTTACTCTTTACTCTCCTCACTGCTTCTATTTCTTGTTTCACGCAAGGTGGCTTCCCTGCTAAGTTCATTTGTGCCTGGGTCTCCTGAACTGTTTCGATAGCTCTACTGATCTGGATGGCTCGTGCTAATGTCAATGTTCCACCTTCACTCAAGAGCTTTTCTCTTATCCGGTCATTCTTTAGTCCGAACACTAGTCTGTCTCGAATCATGTCATCTGCAGTGTCACCGAACTCGCAGTCAAGTGCTAGTAACTTTAGCTCTGTGGTGTATCCCTCCACAGTTTCACCTTCATTTTGATTCCTTTTGTGGAATATGAATCTTCCAAAAATTGGATTCGCACTTGGTTGAACGTGCTCATTGAACTTGTCCATATACACTCGGATTTTATTGGTTTCTTCAGCTGTCAGATTCCAAGTGTTAAAAATATCGCGACCTTTCTCGCCAACCCAAATGAGCAGGTAAGAACATTTGACAGGTTCTGTCTTTCCGCTCAGTGGTCCAGAGAACATGAGTTCGCAATGCTGCTTGAACCTCTTCCATGCTGCCTTCAGGTTTGGTGAAGACCAGTCTATCGTTGGGTGTGGTGTGCTGTCCATGATCCCACTTCTGACACCATGTAACGTTTCCTCTCTTTTCTATTTCAATTGTTTATTGGAGACCCAAACACCTACAAGCAAAAAGTGACAATAAGCACAAGCAAGCAAAGCACTATACAAAAGCTGGGTGCAACATAATTAAAATAAACAAAACGTTTCAGGGTCCTTTGTACATATGTTGTATTCGAGACTCGATGTTTTTGTGTTTGTCGTTCTTGCTAATAAATCGGAATGATTTTACAATCGCCCTTGACCAACTAAGGGAACCAGCAAAGGTTATTGCAGCCGTTCTGACCGACTAAGGGGTATAATGCTGACATTATTTATATTCTAGGGTCAGATAGCACAATCAGCAGTGACTACAGTCAGTCCACCTCCTCCGTGTTCAGTTACCCGATTACTCCCAAACCAGTCCGAACAAACGCCGGTGCCAAGAGTTTCGACTTCTCTATCGACATTCGGGAGCTGCACGACCCCGACTCGCTTTGGAAACGGAGTCACACAAGGTTGGTCATGCCATGTTTCAGAGCTGGTGGACTCGGACTCGTCTCGAGACCCCTTTTTCATGCGCTTCCTTGTTCTCGTCGCTTATGGAGCCGGACTCGGACTCGTCTCGAAATGCGGGGAGCCGAGAGCCCGAGTAAACTTCTCTGTTTACCAGGCATGTAGGCTATTATGTATGTAAATATTTTAGTTATTTAAAGGACCCCTCGCACTATTTAATCTTCAACTTACGGTATTTTAAAATATTTGAATACTTTAAACTAGGCTGTGCTTTCAACAAATAACTGACAGATTTGGCAGTTTTAAGCCTTTTCCGAGACCCGTTGACTTATAGTGAAAACAGGGAAATAGTTACATAACTGATTTTTCTGATGGAAAGAGTTCTCGCAGACAATCGTCTGCAGCATGATAGATGAAGGTAGCAAAACACGGCAAGTGAGAAAATTAGCGGGGTTTTGTTAGAGGGGTTAGAATGTACCGTATGAAATTTGGGTGTCCGGGCTTAGAAATATATGGAGTGATTATGGAAGTAGGTTGCGTTAGTATTAAAGGTAAGACAGGTCCTTTAATAAAAAAAAACACGAGATATTACTCGGACTCGTAGACTGACTCGGTCTCGAGGACATTTTGTGATGGTCTCGCTTTCGTCTCGTCTCGGGGGATTTGTTCAGGACTCGAGAGCTAGGCTAAGCCCTCGGACTTGAATACGCTAGACTTGAGGGCTTTAGAGAGCTTTTAGAGCACCGACGTAACTTGGTTTTCGGATGGGCGGAGGCTGGTCTATCCAGCCTCAGTGAAAGAACCCAAATGGCTCCAGAAACTGGCTTCAAGAGTTTGGCCGGGGGATTTGGTCAATTACCGATATTTACGTTGTTTACGTCAGTCCACCATTCAGTGTCGTAGTACCAGTAATTACCAATACACCAAAAAAAGGTACTCAACCAACATGAGGATGGAAAAAGGCTGAAAAAAAAGCGAAAGTCCGAAAATGCTCATTGCAACGAACCCCCCAGAAAGGGGCTTTAGAAACGGTAGCGGGAAGAGTCCTCTATGTAGTCTATGTAGAATTAGCATTGCAACAAATCGCTCGTTTAATAATAGTAATTTATAGAGGCCCGCTCTACAACAAATGAAAGAGCGGAGTAATAGAAAGAAAAAACATGAATTACACACAAAGAAAATGAAACACTGTATAAACTTTATAAGACTTACAGGTAAGTTGGACGAGTCAGTGGCGATTCGCATGTGTTTTTGAAAGTCCGGGATCTAGCACGACACTCTATGGTTTCGCACTTAGCGGAAGCATCGATGATGTGGTACTTCTTCGACAGGGCTGAGTTAGACTCCCATGGGGGTATTATGACTATACTGGAATCGCCATCAAGCGCGCTGTTTCGGACGTTCTGACAACACTGGCACCCACCTAAAGGTTCTAAAATAAAAAATAGCCCATCTTATGGTTTCTAACTTTATTTCGGGTATCTGTATATCAGGGAATCATAGATTATATCCATGAAAGGACGAGTCTTACCTATGATAGTAATTCGTTCTACTTCAGTAGTATTACCAATCATTCTCGTTCCCGACATTCTTCACTTCATAAGTGTATCCTATATCCGGTATTATCAATACACTGGTTATCACGCTTGCCACGTTTGTTCTCTTTACGTGACGTATCATGCGCCTGACTATTGTTTCCGAGGAGCTTATTCGCCTGAAGACCGGTTATGGAAGTTTTGCCAAGATTGTCATCAAATACAAGTGACACGGAAAGAGGCTAAAGGTGTATTCTCGCCGTTCCCCGAGGACTCCTCGGGGAATCAAAGGGAACGGCGAGAATAGAGGGAGTCACTCCAGGTGGACTCCGCGAACAGAAGCAGCGAGAATACGGGGAATGTCCAAAATGGATTTTGTTCTAAAAAAAAATATACAGTTGACGAAATTAGTCTGGATCCACTTTATTTTTGGTTTTGTTTGTTCAGATTGCTTTTAATTAATTTACATTGCACCAACACCAGCAAAATTTGATTCCCCTCCGAATCTGAAAGGGAGTCCTTTTTGATGATGGTGATGATAATCGGAGCATTCCCCGTCTGTGGGGATTCGCGAGAATACGGGGAGTGAGTCCCCTGGACAAAAAAAAACGCGGGGACTCCTCAAGTGGGGTCCTCGGGGAACCGCGAGAACAAGCCGAAGCCGTGTATAATTTTCTGTAAGTGTAGCCCAGTTGTAAAGTGTTAACTGTCTCACAACATCTTAGCAAAAACAGTATTTAGTGCGAGTTGTCCTTTCAGAAACTCCTCCCTCCGGAAGTTGCTTGCAATTGCTCAGAAAATGTCCCTCTGTATCATTACAGGGGTTTGTGCACTTTTTGATTCAGTTCAATTCAATTCAATATAATCTAAAAAACAGATAACGGACAAGCCGATGGGTCGTTTTTACGTCAATACATAACGTCATAGCAGAACAATCTACAAGTATATACAATTTTGCGACATTTATACCGACATCTTATGATAAATATGGTCAATATACAAATACATTAAATCAATCAGATATAAAATACAAATAACATAAAAATTAACGTTCACAAGCGCTCTGAGTTATATATACATGAACAAACGAGGGGACGAAACTCTGAGTATACCTAGTTCGCAAAGCTACCACCGGTCAAGGATGCTGAAAGGAAAAGACTAAGGATCAAATAGCCACCATTATATCTGTTAGATCAGTCGTAACAACCTTTCTATTATTTAGGACCTTGAGTATTGGAAGCGTTTCGGAACTTGGACGCTTTATCCCTGATTTACAGCCGCAGCCAGATATCAAGACGAAGGCTTCTTTGTCCAAGGCCATCCGGAGACTAATGACGAACGAAGACGAAGCTGTAAGTATTATAAATAAATAATGTACTTTATTTCCTTAATAGCTTGTATTATACACGCTAGCACTGGATCGTCATTCACGCAAATAACAAATGACAATTACATAAGTAGACATTTCATCTGCACGTACAACTTGAAAATATAATTTGACTTAACTAAAGTTAAAATATTGGGTAAAATAAGGTACAAAAGATTTCAGGTAACGATCTGTCGACACCATGGACCACACGCAGCATACTGACAGATCTGAATTAGTTGAATAATAATGTGGATGCAGCATAGAGGCTTCGTCTTAGGACACTGCACTGTCAGAAGGTTACAACAGATAACACAAGGATGCGCAGATTTAACAAAAGCACTTGATGTAATCTGTTGGTTTTGTGAAATACGTTATGCATTAAATGTCGCGCATAATGAGCATTGCCAAGAAGAGCCGAAAGAGCATCTGCTGACTCATCCGATATCATTACGACAAACAACAAAGCCATATGATACTTTTTCTGCGTTTTTAACTCTTCCCGGTAATGCTTGTTATGCATAAGATTTAATGCATAACGTTTTCAGAACCACAGCAGATTACATCCCAAGTGTTGTCTGATGAAAAATGCGCATCCTTGTGTTATCCGTAATGAAACTCCTGACATCGCACGGCCGTACGGAAATTTCCCACCTCAAATCGACCAAGACAGAATGAAACAGGTTTCGACCTGATTTCAGGTTAGTTTCTTCCTCGGACCGAACCGAGGAAGACCCAAACCGTACAACCGTAAAACTGAACGTCGGCCAGGTAATGGTCATACCTGCTTTGAACTGGTTTATTGTATGTGTTCACGACGCTTTTGGAAAGACGATTCCGTCAGTCCACTGTTCAGTTTTTAAATATCCATCTTTCAAATATATTTCCAAAATTTATCACCCTCAAGTTTCCAACTGTGGCCTATGAGACCGTTGCGTTTGAGGACATCCTAGGGTCTGATATTGTCATAATAGTTATAGGAGATCTTGACAGTTTAGCACCAACTTATTTTCAGATAGTCTGTGTTTAAGGCAAGTAGACCATCAATCAATCAATCAACGGTTTACTGCACCGTAATATGGCAATATAATTGGCAGTAGTTACGTTTTTGCAGATACCATGGTATCTGATACCACGGTCTAAAGTTGTGTTCGCAGTTATCGTGGTATCTGATACCAGGGTCAAAAGGAACATCATGCTGAACACGATCGTGCTCAGCATGTCTTCTTACCCCTAAATTGAACATTTAATCAACTTCAAATGAAACTTTTCTTTTAACCAACTTTCCGGTTTTTGCCGGATTTCGGGCGAACTACTTGTCGGACGAGAAGATAGTCTGCATATTAGTGTTCAGCATGTCTTCTTACCCCATAATCGACTATCACATTAGCTGTTTAAAAATATTTTGTTTGCCCCTTAATTTGAACCCCCTCCCCCACCCCTAAAAGTAGGGCTACAGAGCCCATCTACAAACTTGACCTTACCCATGTCCCAGAGAGTCCTCACACCTAAGTTTCATCAAAATATCTCATTCCCTTCGAGAGTTATCGTGCTAACAGACGGACAGACGGACAACTTTTACCATGTCATAGGTATCCCTCCACTTACGTTTTGGGATCCCAAAAATCCGTCAAACAGTGAGCAAATTAAAAAAAATAAAAAAAATTCCAGGTTTGAAGTATTTTGGTATGGACGATTCTCAGCCGATTATCCGGGACAGCCGTTATGGCACGTAGGGAGCCAACGATCAAATTAATAATTTCCATCTAATGCGACTGTTCCAGACCAGTGTGGTAATCCTGAAGACATATCAAAAATAATCAATCTTATAATTATTTGCTAATCAAACGTGGAAAATTTCGTCATCTGTGAAAAAAAAGAAGACGTTCTGCGTTTTCTCGAGCCGAAACAGCAACCCGGCAATCAAGTTCAAATCTAAATAAACTGGTGACTTCCGAACAGTAAGAGAAGGTAAACAGAATGTTTGGATTAGGTCTTTAACTCGGTACGAAACAAGTCATGAGGAATTTGTGGAGGCGAAGCCTTTTTGTTGCAGTTACATTATTATTATTGTTATTAAAACAGTATAATAGGATTCTCTCTAGACTCTAGTACGTGAGTCGTGCGGGTCTCACTTTTTATTATTATTATTACTCTTCTATATTTCTCTCGAAATACACTAGATGAGTATAAAAAGGAAATTAAATAACGGAGACGCGAAATTCGTCACAGACAATCTACATGACAACGTAAGGTTTTAATATTGTATCTTAACAATTAAAAGAACAAGGACAAAAATATAATTGTTGTCTTTTGAAAAAGGGAAGAGTCTGTGGCATGGTAATTACTGCCGATTTTTTGTTTCGTCCTAAGCGTCGCCATCTGGTCTTTAACTTTAAATTGATTTACTAGTTCTGTATTACCAAAATGAATCCAAGGAGGAGTTTACAATATTTAAAGTTTATATGGTTTATTTTCGGCAATCCGTTAAGCCACATAGATGTATCGCAAATCCGAAAAAAAAAGTATAATTCGGGAAAATCAATTATTTGAAAAGCCGAAGAACGAAGTAACGTGTTTTAATCTGATCTTCAGACCTGTTTAAGTGAATAAGTGATGGGTAACTACACTTTAGTCTGTCTGCCCTATTAGGTGGCAGAATTCTGCGATTTGTCAGATTTTCTCTTCTTCGACAAAACGAGCCAAAGTTCTGCGACCGGTTCTTTACCAGCAAATACTAAAATGAAGCAAAAAAGTGAAGGCATATAATTATGAAGATGATAAAGCGAAATTTTGCGTTAGTAGTTGGTAAAAAGGGCTCAGTTTCGTAGACACCGGAATGTCACAGGTTTTTGCGGCCAAAAGGTTCCGCAAAAGAAGAGTGACAACACTGATCTCGACCGGATCCGACCACTGGAGGGGGAGAATTCATTAGTGGTGACTAAGTGAAGGGACCGTGACGAAATTTGGTAGGCAAGAGAGACGCACTTTAGCAAATGCTAGGAAAAAGAAACCTTATAGGTGTCTTGGGGAGTGAACCGATTCAGTGAAAACGAATGACGAATCAGAGGAACTTCGTAGAAACAAAAAAGGTAAAGGTATCAGCATCAGCCTATAAAGGCCTACTGGCAGTGCTGATCTTCGATTCTCTGCCCTCAACCAGGAAGTGCGGTTGGGAGCTATCCGCCTTAGTGCATTTGCACACCCTTCCTGTCGCCTTCCCCAGATTTCTTCAATTACCCACTTGAAGCTGGGTGGACTTTGGCTTGTCTTAGACTTATTTATTTATTGACTTCAGCCGTAGCCGTATACATAGGAAAACACACACATTAACACTACAAATCACACATAACCACTTATGCAACAAAATCAACGAACCACAAGTTCATCACTCCATTTTTTTCACAAAGGCAGGGAAAGTTGAAAAGAGGAGTGGAAAGAATTTGGATCAGGTTGTTATCTGACCTCAGGGGGCGGCTTTTTAGCGACAAAACTGATTAAAGTTTAATGGGCACATCAAACTACCCCAATCCCACTCTGTAACAACCTAGGAACAATGCTTACCCCCTAGATCAGCAGCTTTTTCAACAGTTTTCTCTCTGTGATATTTCAAAGCGTATTTTTTTGGGGCCAGTACATGCTCAATTTACTAGCTTGCACAAAGATAAAAGTGATGTTTTTTATAATGCTTAGTAGATCTTTATTTTATGCATAAATCAGCTTGTATAATTCAGATTTTAATAGGTTAATTGTTTTTGAATGATTTTTGTAGCTATGTTATTTTTTATAAGCTTATTGCATACTCTGGTACATTTTATGAAGCAAGCTAGTCAAGCTTCACAACAGTATTCGACAAAGAAAAACTTTTAACAGGCACTTTAAGCCATGGAAATTCTGATGAAACACTAGAAAAATCAGGTAAACTGCATCTGCGGCTTGACTTTAGTGACATCTCAGATATTTCTTTTTCTATCAAACATTGCTGGGAGTTTTTGAATTTCCTGCCACGATATCCCAGCTCCTAAGATTTGGATCGCCGAAATGCCAGAGAGGTAAAGACAAGGGATAACAAGAAAACGGCCGATTTTCATATCGTCTTCTAAAGGAAGTCGGAAATGTTTATTTGTGAAGTATTTAATACAAAGTAAAGCATTATAAGTGTCCATTGTGCTTTAACGGTTTAGTTCGTGAAACGAAGGCATACGGAACGTGTCCGAAAGCTCCGAAACGAACGAAAATGCTGAATTATTCAGCATTTTATGCAGCATTTCGCTTTCGGACTTAAATTTTTGCTGAATTAATGCAGCATTAATTCAGCATAAAATTCATCGACAAATTCAGCAAGAATGCTAAATTTTCATGAAGAAACTGAGGAGTACGGCGATTCTCTCAGTGTTTTCGGCGGCAAACGTAACAAATTCAAAAAGACAACTGACAATTCGGCAAAAATACCAAATTTAAGACAACTGGCGATCATGGTCAACGAAGAAAGGAAAGATAAGAAGGTTGGATATCAGTAGCTTATCCATTTTGTCAGCTTTTTACAGCTAATTCTGTTTTCTTCTTCTTCTTCCTGACTTAAATTTTGGTATCCTAGAAGTGTCAGAGAAGAAAGAAAGGTAACAGCTTTCGGACAAAAAAAGAAAAGAAAATGCAGCATTTACAGCACCAAAAAGCTTTCGGACAAGTTCACGATTACCCGTCGCTTGGGAGTTTGGCGTGCTAACTAATCGGCCAGGACGGACAGAGGCTTATGGGAGCTCATATTAGTATTAATCATGCTAATTATTAATTACCATACCTATTTTTAGCAACTTGAAGAATCGGCGTGGAGACAAGCAGAGTCGATAATAAAGTCGATCACCGACATAACCATTGAGAATTTGAAGAATCCAGGCGATATCGGCATATCATGACACAGTATCCTTACCTTGTGTGAAGTGGTGCTTCAGCTGTATAGCAAACAACTTCGAGGAAGTCGTTTAGATTGATAAGTACTTCTTCAGCCCAAGCTGACTTCGAATATTTGACGATAAGTCACCTAAGGTTTTCTCTCGCAATATTCCGGCCCTTCTTGGCAAGGGTCCTCGTCCGACTGTAGCTAGAAGAGATGTCGGTTTCTGTCTTTATCTATAGCCTGAAGAGGACCCTTGCCAAGAAGGGCCGGAATATCGCTGGGACTAAGTCTTTGCTTACTCGATTGGCGCTGTCCAATATTACATTGAGAAGTTTGGGTCGCAGTGTTTCCGACTAAAACCCAAGTGAGAACATCAAAACAGGATTTTCGTTTTATCCTCCCTTCTTCTGTGAAGAATACGGTCATTTATGTTTCTTGCAAAAATTCAAACCCAGTTTTGTTCGAAATCTGGCTGGGTTTCATGGCCCTAACCAGTATTATGACCTTCTGTGCAACCAGTAAACCGACAGGGTAGCACAATCATAATCAGACATACTTTTTATCATTGATTATGCACTGTAGGATGTTTGGTAACATATAAACACATGGATGCGCACTTCCAACAGACAGCACTTGGGATGTGATCTGTTGTGATTTTGAAGACATTATGCATGCCTAACAAGGATAACAAGCATTGCCGGGGAGAGCCGAAAATGCATCTGCTGAATCTTTTGTTCAAGTTATCGGGAAAGTCAGCAGACTTTTGGCGGTTTTTCGACTTTTCCTGACAATGCTTGTCATGCATAACATATAATGCGTAATGTTTTCAAATTCACAACATATTACATCCATTTTTTCCCGTAAATCGTCTTTTATCATTTATTTTTCTTTCTTTTTTTTTGGCTACGACTCTACCACTCTGTGACGTTAGTTTTTCATTAGTTGCGTTTTGCAGATACCACCACGGTAACTGAATTTGCAACTAGTCGTTTTTGCAGTTTTTGCAGTAACTGTTGAAACAACAATTTCCTTTGTTGTTTTTCATATACTCCGCATGGGCATTTTCTCTGCCATTTTTAGAATTATTGATTGATTGATTGAATTATATAAATATATATATATTATAATAATAGAATTATTGATTGATTGGTATCTGTATATCCGATACCACGATAGCTGCGAAAACTACCATGGTATCAGATACCATAGTATCTGCAAAAACGCAACTATTAACCTTTGCAACGTCACCTACCCTTTCCATAAAAAAAATAATAAAAACTAAGTCAATCTTCTACAAATGTAGTGCAAACGAGAGTTTCTAAGTTTTACAATGAGTTTCTAGCTTACAGAAGTCAGGAATGTCGCTAAACTGACTGTCGGTTTACTGGAAGCCATCTGGGTGTGAGTATACAAGTTGAGAACGTAAATCCTGTCATAAATATTCCGTCAGTCCAAGCTGACTGCTAATCATCTTTGACAGTGCAAAACGGTTACGTCAGCTGGATTTTATTAGAGCTGTATTTCGGCCCTTCAATTCAAGGGTCCTGTTCAGGCTCAAGCTGTAAAATGAACTTTTCAAAGTGATATAGCTGTTTTTCTAAACCTTATTAGATGAATACTGGGGTTCAAAGCTTAGACTTGGTTCTCACCACGTTTTCTACAAGTTAATTTTTTCAACTTGAGCCTGAAGAGGAGCCTTGCCAAGAAGGTCCGAAATATAAGCACCAATAAAATTCAGCCGACGTATCCGTCTTACGCTGTCAAATCCTTCATATAACACGCATTGGATCAAGTGCATATTTGGACTCAAGAAATGCCATTTAGTTATTTACACAGTGAACAATGATAACGCCTTTTATCTACGGAACCTGATTATACTGGTCGTGAATGAGTTTGTTAAACTGCCCACGCTGATCTGAATTAGGAGTAAACACGTCCGTGAATTTATTTATTACTTTGTTATTGGTAGTGAACTGAAAAACAAAAATGCTCCTCGAGCGGGATTTGAACCCTCAATCTTTGACTTGCCCTGTCGAGACTCTAACCAAATGAGCTGTGAAGTGCCTTGTCAACGTAGAGCGTGTTCCACCCTACTTACCATAGTTACTACCAGGCCCGTATCCAGAAATTTATTTCGGGGGGGGGGGGGCCTATAAAAATGATTATTTGTGTATGTTTCGTGGGGTGGGGGGTTTCAACCCCCTAACCCTCCCCCCCTGGATACGGCCTTGGTTACTACGCATGCCGTCACGAATCCTGGCACGATGGTGTCAAGGCTGGAACGTTTTTTTTTTCTTTCGCCATAATATTGGGCCGCGGGCTAATCGGGCCAATCACGTCACAGAAATCGTAGTTACTACGCTCCCGAGCGTGGGAAGCAAGTAGTTATTATTTATAGAAGGCTGGAACGGTAAGCACAGTAATTTTTCACGATGTTGGAACGAAAATAGTAACTAATTGTTAGAAGGGTGGAACACGCTCATAGTTCGCTAACAGTTACAGTCGCTAGTTAAGGAACGGGCTGCTGGAAAAAGGATCGCTCGAGTCGAATTCGTCTAAACAGTTCACTTCCCCATGTTACGAGTTCATTGAAAATGGAGCTTATCCAAGATACTTGTACTGTGACAGAAAACATTAATAATTTGTCACGGTAAAATTTCTTTCTGTAAGTTCCCTCTTCACCTAAATATTTAACTCTGTTGTTGTTGTGTTTCCGAGCGGGATGGGGGGATGCTGACAGTGTTTTTTCTCGTTGCTCAACCTGTCATAAATTTTGGTATGGCGTTCCTCTTGTTCGTTTATTACTTTATCTTGCATTATTCATGTCGTTTTTTGCTGAATTGCCGCTTTGCTCTTTTGCCTCGTGAGCGAAAATAGAGAAAACAAGGGGGGAGGGGGCTGGACGCCTAGTTTGCTCAGGTTCCTTTATGTACCGTCTTCACTAAAGTCATAAGTAGGTAGAGATAGGCGACTCCGAATTCAAGGCGAGGTACGAATCAAATCATGTACATAGGTAACAGTTTAAAAATCAGGTGACAAAAAAGCAATGATGCCCAAAGAAAATGAGACGGTATGTGCATCTTTCTGGGTTTTCATGTTTGCTTATTGTAGTATGCCTTAAGCAAGGTTAAAAAATGGGAAAAGGTAGCGGGAAGTTAGGGGATGAGAAATTGGAGTGGATGCGTGAGATTCAAGGTTCCGAGTACGAATCCAACCTGACAAGCAGAATATTCCAATCCGGCCAAAAGGACGAATCCTGGATTCGATCTGGAATCGGATTCGCCCATCTCTATAAGCAGGCTACTGTTCATTAACAAATTACACCTGTCGAACATGGCATGCTCTCGTGTTCCACAAGGTTGATGTCGAGAGTGGAAATAGAGAGAGACGACTAAAGGCATATCTTAGCGGTTCAGCCGATGTTGACCAACAGTGCGGTCTAGCGACCAACAGAAATCTCTGTGGCCAACATTGTTGCGTTTTTGATCCGAATTCTCCTTGCGATTCTCCTATTTCGCGTTTTTGGCAGAATCGAGAACGGGGAAAGCCTCGCGGTTCTGCAGAATCGAGAAGTTGCTCCGATGGTGAATTCTGGATTCTCCTCTCTCCGTTCTCCTCCCTGATTGGTCAACAGAGTGCGGGTGTTCACTATGCATAAGTATACCGGGTTGCCGACCAGCTTCCAAGTTAGTGTTTTGTCCAAAGCGAGAATGGAGAAGCCAGAGGCACAAAAACGGTAAATTGTACGAGGATTCAGAAGCGAGAACGGATAATTCAGATAAAAAACGTAACTACTGTTGCCAAATCGATGAACAACTGAAAGTCTTTGTTGATCAAAAGAACCGCCAAAAAACGTCTTAAAGAGAAATGTACGGTTGCCGCATATAAATGGGACCTGAAGTTTGACTCAGTAAACCTGGGGGGGGGGGGGGGGGGGGGGGGGGCAACAATGAATTTGGGACTCAACCCCAGGTTTATTACATTGACTCAAATTTTGGTCATTATTTATGGGTAAATTTAAAGTTGTGTTCAAACAGACGTTAAAGTAAAGTCATTGTATTATCTTTTGAAAGCTGTTTAGTGGCCAAAAATATACAACCAACGAACCTGCCCCCCCCCCCGCCCCCAAATGGTTCCCGCGATTGCGAAACGGGATATTACTATTGCGTATGTTGCATAGGCAGCTGCTGCTCAAATGCCAATTTTGCGGTAACTACCCTGGGTTTAAGCCCCGGAGTAATTGTAATTCAGTAATTTAAATATGAGGAATACTGGCAATAAAAAACCGTAAGGGACTTTTGAATGGTACTCAAGTAATATACCGAAAGTTGGTAATCGTATACTATTCTGGACGTGAACCGAAAATGGAAAACCCCATTCCCCTAATTTGATAAGAGTTGGAACTGGCTCCAGCGATTCAGGACTGCCAATAAAAATGCAATCCCGACTTTTGAGTGCCCCATCTGGCCGGACTGAGCTAGTACTGATCCTCGCTTCTAGGGTAGTAGCCTAAGCTCGGTTCAGGTTCTTTATTACGTATCTACACCTGATAGGTTGCAATTGCAAATATACTTACTTAAATAAATATATAAATGAAATAACAGGTTCAAAACATGATTACTTAAATAAATGAAATATAATGCTGATAGGGGCTTTCACGCCTCATACTTCACGAAAAGAAACACAAACTTATTTAGAGACGAATTTTGGTACCAGAAATCTAACTTGCATTATTTGAACCTGGGGAAAATAGAATAACATAAATAAGAGAAATTTCTGAAATTTTGCAAAGAAATAGTAGCTACGACTTTTCATTCTGTAGTCTCCGCGTGACATAGTAGTCCGCAAAGAGCAAGGCCGCCCTTTCTTTGACCCGAAAGACTGATTCTTTCTAATTTTACCGCGTCATTGGTGTCCAATTTACCCCCCCCCCCCCCCCCCGGTCGATGGTACAAATTATTTTTTAGATTTTCGTGCTAATTTGTCCTGCCATCCTTCGGGCGCCAGACGATTAGTTAACTGAATTTTAGTCGGCTATTTTCGACCCTTCTTAGCAAGGTTCCTCTTCAGGTGAGAGGTAAAAATCTGAAACTTGTGATGAAATCATGTTTCGATTTCCCCCACTAATCTGGTTATTACCACAAAACGTCAAAAACTGTCAGAAGTTACAGAACAGACAACACAAGGATGCGCGGTTTCAACAGACAACGCTTTGGGTGTAATCTGTTGTCGCCACAAATGTTATGCATGAAATGCCTAACAAGTGTTGCCAGGGAAGAGCCGAAAAAACTCCATAAAGTACCTGCTGACTTACGTTTGTCGTTATGATATCCGAAAATTCAGCAGATTCAGCGGTTGGGTTACTTAACAAATATGGGTTTAATAATGTTAAAAACAATCGCCAATAACACTCTTATTTAGTGAATATGTTTATTTATTATTTTGTTACGTTTTCTTCTTGTTCTTACTCGGGATACTGTTTTGTGTCGGTATACATCGTTGCGGATTGGAAATTGGCGTATATTTATATCATTTGTTAATCGACATAGTTATATCAAAATAAAGAATATATTTCAAGTTGTGTACTCCATCCATCTACAATCCTCTTTCCCGCAAAGACGACCGATAGCAGCTGATCGGTGAATTCGACTTCACGCAGGCTGATCAGGGATCATGTACCAAATTTTCCGTCAAAGCGTCTCACTCCGTTCGGGGTTATCGTGGTCACAGACACAAAGGCCAATATCATAGAGCGTGTTCCACCCCCTAACAATAGTAACTCTTAGTTATTATTTTGTTCAGAGCTCGTGAAAACTTTCTACACTGACCGTTCCAGCCTTCTCAAAATAGTATCCGATGAAAAATTATCTCAAAATAGTAGCATCAGGGACCCATAAGTTTCCTGTAATGACTCGCCATTCAGGGGGCTTGTCAATAAGAGATTTCTGATGCGCTCTTGACCGAGGGTCAGATAGTTCGAGAAATACCCACGGGGATAAAATACCCGACTATCCAGATATACAAAATTTTTCGCATCTGTTGTGCTGTACTAGGAATATTTCTCTGTAATGAAAGAGTATCCTGGATCTTTTGTCCAAGCTTAGGTACCTGGTGGCATGCTGGCAAGTTTGTTAATCTGAGCAAGAACGCCGATTCGACCCAAGCGGAACTTTTGGAAACTAGGTGAGGCTCGGCCAACATAGCAACATAGAAGCATAGGAAATGACAAGCCCCCTGAATGGCGAGTCATTACAGGAAATGTATGGGTCCCTGGTAGCATGCAGTATCAACTGATGCTACTACAGCAAGACTGGATGCTAATGAAGCAAGCCGGGATGCTACTGATTACTACTGCTTAAGATTAGCCCGATCAGGTGCGGTTCAAAGGGCTCCAGAGAATTTATTCTCAGTCGTATGTTTCGGGCTCGTCAGAATGACATGGAGGGAGATACCTAACGGGAATTCCCACAAATCACATTTTTTAGTTGTATGGCTACGAAGAAATTTCTATTCGTTTGTTTTCAGATTCGCAGTTGTGTGTTGTGAGTTTTCGAGAATCAAAGTCGTATGTTTGAGCTTGCCAGAATGACATCTACCACAAATTTCGCCTGAAAAGACCCGTTTCTTGTCATACTTTACGAAGGGATTTTCTAGTCGTAAATTAGACACAGTCGTAAGCTTTGACCTTGCCAGATAAAGGCAGACACAGCAGTTAGCTTATCGTGAATTTGCCTTCAAATGACCTGTTTCCGGTCGTATTGTTCCATATAAATTTTAGTAGTATGTTTTAAGTTTGTCAGATACAGTTTCGTGTTCTCATTTTGTCAGAATCGGTCGTATGGAACTTGCCAGAATGACACCAACCGCGAATTTTCCCTGAAAATGACCCGTTCCTTTCTTGTCGTGTTTTATGAAGAGATTTTCTAGTCGTCTATTAGAGACAGTCGTAAGTTTTGAGCTTGCCATATAAGGAGTCATTACGTTAAGAATTGTCTTGTGTTTTGAGCTTGTTAGAATGACAGTCGCATGTTTCCAACTTGCCAGAGTGACATAAATGCCATTACCAGTCGTGATTTTCACTCTGTGGCGCTGAAAACAGGCTGATTTTCGAAAGTTTTGCCGGCGGCGCGATGTTTCAACATTATCCTACCTGGTGTTGTGCAAAAATCTCCTTATCTTAAGTAGAAACAGGCACAACCGCCTGATGATTACACTATTTTTTTAACCAACTTCCGGGAAAATATCCCACTCCGTTTGCGAGTTATCTGGGCACTGACAGATATGTCAGTGCCCATCATAGTTGGCAGCCTTTAAAACGTTTCGCAAAACTTTACCTGCGACGTCTTTCATAGTCGCCTCTTCTCTATCTGGTTGAACGGCCTGTAATTTCGGGGAGGTGTTATAGGCCTAAGATTTCAGCCACCTTAAAAGCTAGAAATGCCAGAAAAGGGTCGGAGTACAAAAAAATCGCCTGCGGCGCTGAGTTTAAATTTGTCATAGGTACGTATGGTAAAAGCTACTGCTTCGGATCTGAGCCACGTTTAAAGCAAGAGTTAGTGTGGGAAGTAGTCTAATATTGCCGAATAAACGCCGATTTTACAAATTTTGCCTGCGGCTCTTTTGTAGTCCTACCCTATTTCTATTTAGTTGAAGTGTGCATCATTTATATTCGGTTTTAAGCTTGAGATTTGGAGTCTAAGCTACATTAAAAGCTAGGAGTTGTAAAGGAGTAGTGGAATTTTGCTCGGATTGAAAAAATTTCGCCTGCAGCGCTCACTTTAGTTTGTCTTGAGTAAATATGTCAGAAACTGGTACCAAGGCTTGTCTTCTCTCCAGCGAAATTTCATATGAACGGCATCGTCTAGGCTACTTCCTACTTCCTGGCATTTTCCGTAACTTTTTGGAGCTTATAATTTTAATATTTCTTGAGCCTGCTGGTGCTGTGTTTTTAGCCAGTCGTATATTTTGAAGTCCTCCCCCCCCCCATGCCCAAGCCCTTCGAACCGCCCCTGAGCCCGATGTGTGGCACATTAAATTAAAGAATTCTTTACTACCGAATGTCAATACATGCAACTTTTTCGTACAACCACACAGGCTATAAATCTTCCATCGGGTAATTAATAGTAACTATTTGCTTACCACGCTCGGGAGCTTAGTAAGCGTGGTAACTACGATCTCTGTGAAGGGATTGGCTCAATTAGCCCATGGTGCGTTCCAGACTTTACGTCGAGAAGCCAGGACCAGTGACATTATGCATAATAACTACGGTAAGTAGGATGGAACACGCTTATGATTTTACCTCCTGCTTTCGTTTTGGATCCTAAAAAGATACTCGTGGTCATAAAAGTTTTCAAAATTTCGCCTGCGACGTTTTTCATAGCCTGATGGGTAGCAAAGTGTTCCAAGAGTTGCGTCGGTTGGGTAGATTCCTGCGGATTCCTGAAGGTTGCCGTGGAGCACCGTGAACGTTTTATTGTAGGTTGATGTTGTGGTAGGAATAGGTATTAGTTTGTTTAATAGTCATTTAGTTATTAGAAGTATGAGTTCGAGTGTTGAATACTTGGACTGGTACATTGCAGTTGGAGTGCTTGTCTATTTTTATATTTTGCCGGCTATGGCCCATAGGGCTTATTTGGGAATACTTTCATTCGTCCATTCATTCATTCATAGTCTGTTTAAGTGGAAGGCTGAGTCTCATTTAAGGCTGGCTTTAGGTTTCGAATTCTTGGGATCTAAGCAATATAAAAAGCTAGAATTTGTATGGGAAGTAGTTGAATTTGGTCAGAAAAGGCAAATTATAATTTGTTCGCAAGCAGCGCTCAGGTTAAGTTTGTCCTGTAGGTATGGTGGTTAGAAGCTGGTAAAGCGGCTTCACTCCCCCCAATGAAAATTGAAATGACAAGCCTGTAGCTATTAGCCTACGAACAAGGCCGTATCCAGGGGGGGGGGGGGTAGGGGGTTGACCCCGCCCCCCCCCCCGAAACATACAAAAATACACATTTTTATAGGCTTTTCCCTCCGATTTATGCCTTTTTGTACTTTTTTGTATGAACCGCGGGCAAAAAAAAACGAAATAAATTCCTGGATTGGGCCTGCCTGAGAATGACCCAAATTACCAAAATCGATAGTTTTGTTTGTGCAGATACCATCGTAGCCTATCTAATACCACGTTTTTACAAATGCCGTGGTATCTGATACCATTTAGCAGTTATTGAGTATCTGGCTAGTTACGGTTGTATCTGAAAAGTTCATCTCACTTCCATCATCATCCGAGGGGTTGCCCACTCTCCGACAGCTGATGTCATACACCCTTTCCTGGCACCGACCGAAAGCAGCGGTGCCGGCCATAAATTAGTCAATTTCCGCTTCTGAACATGATGATCTTAATGTTCTAACACGTGCTAACTGGTGACGGGTACTAAAAACCAGAAGAACGAACCAGAAGAACTAAAAACCAGAAGAACGATGCGGATTGAACGACAAACAAATTCAAATAAAATAACGAATATTAAAATGTGCTTGTTAAAGGTGTATATGTACAAATCTGTGATTATTTTACAATTATGAATTCGGTGTCTATTTACAATTACCGATTCCCTGGGAAAGCGCAGAAGCTTTCACCCAGCACTTATATAATCCTTTGTCATTCCCATACCTGTACAAAAAATTTCATAGAACTCTTAGCTACATATCGTTGTATGTTTTGTTGGTTCCGCATCGTTTTTCTGTTGGTATTGTGTTGGAATTTATGATCTAGTGTTTTGTTTTTTTTTCGCTGAGGACGGTTTGCCGGAAGTGCAGCTGAAATATCCGAATTTATATTTATCCCTCGCACATCATCCTAGAGGGATAATTAGATGATCAAGAAAAAAAAACGAAACTCACGGTTTTCTATTTCTTTCTGGTTTCGGCCGGGTTCCGGGCGAACTACTTGTCCGATGAGAAAATGATTTTCTTATAAATATTCAGCATGTCTTCTTACCCCTAAATCAAACATCTAATCAACTTTAAATAAATCTGTTGTAGCCTACTTCTAACAAACTTCCCGGTTTTGGCCGGATTCCGGGCGAACTACTTGTCCTGCGAGAAAATGGTTTTCAAATACGCGTTCAGCATTTCTTCTTACCTTTAAATCGACTATCTCATTAGCTGTTAAAAAAAAAAAATCACCCCTTAATTTGAAACCCCACCCCTAAATATCCAGCTACAGAGCCCATCTACGAACTAGACCCAAAGAGTCCTCACAGCAAGTTTCATCAAAATATCTCATTCCCTTCGAGAATTTTCGTGCTCACAGACGCACGGACAACTTTTTACGAAGTCATAGGTATCCCTCCACTTACGTTTTGGGATCCCAAAAATCCATTACCAAAATCACCAACACAAGAGCCTGGGTTTTGTCAAATTGGCGGGAAAGAATTTTTTTTGGTGTGAGTGGATGTGAGTATATCTTTTAGGGATACTTTCCAAGATGTACGGATGCCCATTTCTTATGCCGATTCCCCCCAGCCCCGGAATCCCATTTCCACAGAGTAGGATTCTTTCGGATGGACGCCGTCCCATGCCCCCAAGCCCCTCTGAACGGCTCTGGATTCACTACAAAATGGACCATCACGAAAAATAGAAAACATTAATTTACCTTTTCTTGGCCATTTAATTCTGAATGATTAATACTGTAGAAATCCTCAGTTTTCTTGCCTGTTTGCATGAAGAACGTTAGGGTCCATAGGGTAGGTTTGAATGCGTGCATCGAACGGACGAGAGTCCCACCGACCAATCAAATTCACAAGCCGTCGAGAAAGTCGCCCGTGGGTTGCATCACAATTCTTAGAACACAATTCTTCTTCTTCTTCGTTATAGAAAGATGTGAACAAGCAAAAATGTTCCTCCGTTGAGGATCGAACCCGTGACCTCTATGAAATAATCCATGACTCAATGATTAATGCAGTCCACCACCAATCAGATTTGGCTGCACTGTCTGGGTAAAGAATCATCGATCCCACTTCAGTAGTCCTTCACTAAAAGTTCACTATAATACCACATTGTTCTACCATTGATTCGATGCGAAACATTTCGATAGCTGTCCAAGTTTGAATCCGAATGTTATCATATGAACTAAAACCGATATGCAAATTGGAAGACTGGATTTGTAATCAGGTGACGTGACTGATGACATTGTCTTTTGTACGGCTGACCGTTCTTTTGGACCCGACAAATAATCTGCCGGCATGCGGAATTGTCATGAATATACTTGAAAAATAAGGACGATAAGGATTATTAGATCAGGGAGTGATAACTTTGGAAATAATATGTGGATACCAAAATTAAGGCAAGTTAATACATACTGGTCATTTTCTTTCTTTTTTAATCCATGCGTGACAATCTTTAACACTTTCCAGCTAGATTTTACACCAGCTGGTGTAAAATCCTGCTCGATGGCCTTAAATCCTAACTTACCATAGTAAATTACCCTCATCTACACTAAACAAAAATTCATCTTTTTCTTCTATTGTTCTAACACTGTTAAGTTTAACCAACCATACTTACTACTCTTAAAGGACACCAGAACAATGAAACCATACTTGAACACACCATGGAGAATGCATTTACAGACATGGCCAGAGAATTGGCCTCATGAGCGTGGCGTTCTCAAAACAGGGATGTTCGTTTCCGGGGGTTTGCACATGCAGACTCCAAGATAAAAAGCGCAATTCATTCAAATCTTTTACAGCGCCTGCCGGATCGTATTATAATTTTTTCTAGATATATGTTTGGGCTTAACTGGTTAAACAATATTCCAGAAGAAGGGTTGATTGGAGACATTTGTTCATTTCTAAAATTGTTCGGTACTGAAATAAAGACAGATGCAAAATGAAGCAAAAATCATAGCTTGGAAACACTATTTCGTATTTGGATTGGGTTTTCTAGCAATGTTAACGGAAGTCATACAGATAGGGATGATACTTGGTGCTCTTCATTCAGGTATCCTTTAAATATATTTTCTTCATTACCATTAACCTCCTCAGATCTGTTTTACACACGGTTTTCCAGAGGCGCAGATGATAGATTGCAGGCCATAGGTTATGTAGGTTTGTTGCCGTTTTAAGAAATTTTTTTTGGCTATTTATTTAAAACTTTTTTCATTCTCGCTATACTGAGTTTACATATCAGATAAGGTAAGGTACAGTTATATTAAAGCACAAGTCACAGTACATTGTCTAGTCCAGTATTTTAACATACATATTCCTTGAGCCCAAGCTGACATAAGTATATATTCAAATAATGCAAAACGGGTATGTCAGCTGACATATCCGTTTTGTGCATAATTTGCATACATATTTTAACATATCCGTTTGAGATTCTACTGGGTTTCTCAAAGATTGTACATCTGTCCCGGCTGCTAGCTCGATTCTTTAATTTTATGAGAAACGCAGAAAAACCGTATTTCTGACGAATGACCTGCCCCGAAGCATAATCCACCTCGAAAAAAAAACTATTACTGTTTGAATTTAAGAATCATTAGTTTTATTTTGAATTTAACAAAAATTAACACATCTATGTGTGTATCCGTCACTTTTAAATCAGTAAATTTTTTGGTGTTTAAGAAAAATTGTTCTTTATTTTTGTGAATTCGGCCTAGCCTACTGGGCGTCGGGAACTGGAGATGTAAAAAATATGTGTGTTTTACTGTTGTAGCCTATAAAATGTAACTTGCATCTGAGTGAACCAAGTTCACATCTCTGCTCAGTGCTGTATTTTTTTTAGTAACAATGAAAAATTAAAAGAACTTGAACTTGAAAGAACCAAATAAGGGCAAACAAAAATGAGCGTAGTGCCGTAAGGGTGGATAAAACATGACATAGGAAACTCAAAATCTCGGAAATTTGATATCAATGTAGCGATTAGGAACGTGCAGCGAGGCAGCAAAATTTTATTTTATATGCTTTTTAGTATATTAAATTATATTAATTATTTGTAGGGGCCATTAATTAACCACACGTTTATGAACCAGCGAAATTAAAAATCCCGAAGAAGTTTCGTCGCTTAGTTTTCTTTAATCAACGGCAGAAAACTCTTTCAGTCAATTATCGCGTTGTGTTATCTTTGACAATGTGTCACTCAGTTTACAATTTTGCTTTGCACCGATCCACGTTCGCAAAAAAGTGGAGGAAAATGTTGCAGAATCCGAGGGGTTTCTCACTCCCGGAAACGGTGTACAACACGTGGCACGGTGGCGCGTCGAGGCGTAGCTTACACCAACTATCGGAAAGGGAGCAAATCCTCGGGAAATTCTGTCCGTTGGAACTTCGGTGCTACACTGTCAGAAGTTTCAAAACAGGTAACACAAGGATGCGCAGTTTCAAGGAATAATACTTGGGATGTAGTTTGTGATATAAAACGTAATGCACAAAATACTCCTTGAGCCCAAGCTGACTTTGAAACATATATTCATATAACATGTATTCAAACATTGCATAAAACGGATTCGTCAGCTACGATGCTTTGGCAGAAGGGGAAGGGGGAAGGTTAAATATTTTCAATGATTTATTGCAGGTTTGTTCCTTCCTGACGTTGAACATGAAGATTGACAGCCTGACGAAGACCCTTGCCAAGAAGCACTGAAATATCGCTGCCAAAGCATCGTAGCTGATGTATCCGTTTTCTGCATTATTCGAATATACCTTATGCATTAAAAGTTATGCACAACAAGTATTGCAGGAAGAGCCAGAAACGCCGAAAAAGCATCTGCGGATTCGAATTTCTTCTATGTCGTCGTGGTATCGGAAAAGTGAGCAGATGCTTTTCCGGCGGTTTTTCCACTCTTCCTGGCAATGCTTGTTATGCATAAAATTCAATGCATAACGTTTTCAAAATCACAATAGTTTACATCCGACGCGCTGTCTCTTGACACTGTGCATCCTTGTGTACAAGACTAGCTATTACAGTCTACTAGTTACTACAGACTAGTTATTAGTCTTTAGACCGATTGTGTGAATTTTATTATATTTTTTTCTACTCGCCAGCTTTGGCGGATACAAATAAATGAATTGAATTGAATTGAATTGAGTTATCTGTTATCAAACTTCTGGCACTCTAATTTCGTTAATTCGGTGCCAACTTTAGAGGGTGCTAAAATTATCACCAAGAAAAACTCTGTAATTGCAGCTGATTAATACAATTCACAAGCAAAAATTGTAAAATTATTATTTGGTCGGTTATCCTCAAATAGTTGTAAAATCTGAAGTTCGAAATTAACTTTATACTCTTTTCGTGCTAATTAATTACTCAGTCCGCATGCCATTTATGCACCAAAAATAATTCATGAGCATTCCTAAGATTAGAAATTGTCTGCAAATCAGGCGTGCATAAATACAAAAAAAAACTGGAAAAAATACCAAAAAACACAATTAGCTCGAACCGATATGTAGTAGAATATCTCCATAGACATCAGCGTGTTATAATTGTCGTTTGCTAATTAGTCACTCAGTTCACATATCTGTCACACTTCCACACCTTTTAGTCACCACACGGCTTCACCTCCAGATGTGAATTACTCTCAAAATCGGAAAGGTTTAACTTTGAAACAAAATTCACAAAACTCGTGACGTCACTTCTAGTTCACCAAGCTCTACCCAAATGTCCGGGTGCGAGTTTTTTTTAGAGGAGATTGAGAAAGTAAAAGGAATGCGACGAAACGTCATCATTTGAATTGTATGGTGTGTTTATGTGCGAAATTGTCAGCGGCAGGACGATTTCGCATTGCGAATGAATGAATATTATATAATGTTGTGGTGTTTATTTACATTGTTTTGTTTAAGTGTTTTAATATGTATATTTTACTTTTGTATTTTATTCATGCTCCTCTGTTACGCAAAAAGCGGGTCATAAATAAATAAAGTATGTTTTTAACACGCAACCTAATACTTGGGTAACAGTATGTTACTTAAAGTAAGAGAAAAAAAACTTTGAATTTGCTGAATGTAAATAGTATTTTATTGTAATGTAAATAGTGTTTTATGTGAGCAGTGTTTTAGTGAGTTCAATACGTTCGGGTCTACTGTTCTTGTAATTGTTAATTGTCAAATGTTATAGCGAAAACCTTTGTTTGTTCGTCATCATACCAATGGTGTCGTTGTGTTTATGAACGAAAGGCTTTTATTCCGGCAAACGACAAGACAGAAGAAGGAACATGACAAAAGGTTTCGATGGGATCCAAAAACCTGAACATTTATTTTACTTCTTGATCCAGACAATCGAGTCTTGTAGATTTCCGATCTTCGCTAGACCCTCTTAGCATGTTATTATTTTCCATATCAACCACATGAAATGTACAAAAAACGATAACGTTTTCGTGTTTTGTGACAAATTACGGCCAAAGCACTTAATCAAATGAGAAAACAATTTATTCCTTTTCTAGCTTTTAGCTATTCGGATTAAACTTGATTGATTGAAAAAAAAAAAAAAAAAAAAAGTTCAGATATCGGTTCAGCATGCATGTTTCCCCCATATTTTTTCGCTTATCGACTTCAGAAAAAGACATTTACTTTGACCAAATTTCTCTTTTTAGCTGTATTCCGGGCGAACTTCGCGCGGAGCAAAAGAGCTGGTGATATTAGGATGCGAACCAAGAACCTTTCGATCCAAATTTCCAGCTTTTGGCAAATATCGGCAGAATTAATTGTCTGACGAGAAATAGTGTTCAGAGATGGAATAATCGAATGTTCTTACCCACCGATGTGAACCTCTAATCGAATCGAGAATGAGCTTTGTTTATTCCGAATTTTCTGTTTGGACGGATTCCGGGTAAACTTCCTGTCCGGCGAGAAAATTAGTTTCAGATCTGTAATGTTTCAGATCTAGTTTCAGATCTGGCATGTCTCATCAACCTAAATCGACTATCTCCTTGGGTTCATAAACTTCCTGGCAGATTTCTGGTTTTGGCCGGACTCAGGGTGAACTACTTGTCCGGCAAGAAAATAAAGTTGAAAAACGAATTCAGCATGTCTCATTAACCTCACATCGAACCTCTAATCAACTTCAGATAAAACTTTCATTTTGAACAAATTTTCCGGTTTTGGCTGGATTCCGGGGGACTACTTCTGGACTACTTCTCCAGCGAGAAAAAATTCATATTCAGACTCAGTATGTCTCCTTACCTCTAAATCGACTATCTCACTAGCTTTTAAAAAAAATCGCCGCTTAATTTGAAACCCCTCCCCCACCCCTAAATATAGACGTAAATGAACTTGACCTGTAGTTTGACCCAAAAATCTTCATCATTTCAACAAAATATCTACACGCATTCGAAAATTATCGTGCTAACAGATGAACAGACAGACCGTCACTAACGTTTTTGGATCCCAAAAAATATGAATTTACTGAACGCAAATGTAAATATTGTTAGATTGGTTCCACCCCTTTCGGAACTACTGTTTTTATGGTTGTTTATTTATTAACACATTTACCGATAAGCTTTGCTTGTATTTCATCGTCCGAATTGTGCTCCTGAGTATATGTTCGAACTTGTAGGTGGAAGGGTGATTTCGCGATATTAATTGATGAATTTGTTTATAAACGCGCAACCAAATACTTGGTTAATAGTATAGATAGATAGATAGATGTTAATGAAGCCCTTGTCCATGAACAAAAAAACACAAAACAGCAAAAAAGTATAGATTCGCAGAATGTAAATGTAAATATTGTTCAATTGGTTTCACCACTTTCGGGTCTGCTGTTCTGATAATCGTTTATTTATTAGTACATTTAATAATAAGCTTTGCTTAAGGGTCATCCTACGAATCCTGTGATTGCTTTATTTGACAAATATGCGACAAACAAAGCCGATTGTTGTTTTTTTGTCGTAAATAAATACAACAATATATATGTTCAAAAATGAAAGACAGGCGTGTGAGGTGTCGAAAATCCCTTTTCATAGAGACTACAATAGCCACAGCTGGCAAATATTTATGTAGATTAAACTGTGGACCGTAATTAAAAGCATGACAAATGAAGGAACAGACAACGTTCGGTTGGTATGGATTGATGCATCTTTATTAATACATTTAGCGATAAGCTTTACTTGTGGGTCACCATAAAAATTGTATGGTTGTCTTTATGTGAGATTTTGGTTGGCAAAAGTGATGATTTGCTACATAGAGCGGATTTGCTTTTTTGGTCTTCTCTTATGTTATTTTCACCCTCCGAGAACTTTATTTTTTATTTATAGCAGGCGGGGGAGTCGCTGACGGTATCCAAGTTTATGAAGGGACACAAGCTCTCTCATCAAATCCGAGCAGTACAATTAAAAGAAATGAACTAAATCAATGTAAGTACAGTAGAAGTATACTTCTTTAATGAGCTTCTTCCTTGGTTTGTTTTTTCGCCTCTAAAATTGTCAGGTGGAACTACAGGTTAAAGATTTGACATTTTATAAAAGCCAAGTGTTCCTGGTTTCTTTTGAGGAAAAGAGTGAATCAGGTTCGTCTTATTTCGTCTGTTGTTTATTTTTGAATGTTCTTTCTTCTTTTGGGGCAGCCTACTTTGGAACAAAATCGTTCGCACTAGCCAAAATGTGTTGATGTTTTTTTTTGAGGGGGGGGGGGGGGGGATATTTAGCAGTACTTACTGGTTTAAAACAACTGGTTTTCAGAAAGATCAACTGTTTTTAAGCAAAAATCCGACTGTTTTTTAAAGGAAAATCGCGGCATTTTACGACGACTCAAGTTTTTACCGACTGGCCAACAACACCGGGGAGGAGCGCCCCCCTCCCCCCCCCCCTATACGTGAGGGCTCTCCTTTGGACGGTCTGAAAGACTTGCAATTTCGATTGCTAAGTGGGCGCGTGATTTTACCAACAAGATGGCGTTCAAACTAAATAGCAGCCCTAATAGAAGAAGAAGCAAATTTAAAAAAAAAAAAAAACGATTACAACTTACCGTTTGTGCCAGAACAAAACTGAAACATCATGGTGTCGGACAATATCAAGTTCTTTCCTTTCCATTTACTTATCTTTTGCTCTTGTCTTATAAGCAAGAAGCAAAACCAACGTAGTCAAACATTTAGAGACGTGTTCCAATGAGCATACCTCTACTTTATTTTTTTTTAAGTAGCCTACTCCCCACCTTTTTTATAATTCGGCTTCAAATTTGAGGAAAATATGTGAATTTAAGCTGTTGAGAGAAAAATATAAATAGCAGTTTCTTCAAGAACAGTGAAGCCGGCCCATAACCCTTCAGTGTCCTTCCAAAAAGCACCGCCGAAAGAAGCTGCGATTGAACCAAAATATTTTTTTCCCATTCCCACCTATGAAAAGGCAAACAAAAGACAGGAATGGACGTATAAACCCTTTTCCACTTCTGTTTATTTTGGCAGCGAGAGCAGACATTCACAAAAAATAATCCTAATTATCTTGACGCGGTCATGAAAACTCTCCTGTCGTGTGACGTCAGAACCGGATCTGAACTACCAACACGGAACTCTCATTTCACTTTCGGTATTGTAGTAGAATCTTATGAATGAGCTTTACGCTCACCATAGCGCTATCGGCAAGGCTGTTCAGCAGCCTTTAGTAGCCGGTGTTTTGAATCAGCTGAGTGGACCAAGTGATGTCGACTGCCTTGGTCATATAAGCTGAACCCGGAATCGGCGAATTCGTGTAACAACGCGTGTCACATTTCTATATTAGTTCCATGATCGCTAGCTTGAACAGGCGACGGTGCTGACCTTGCTCACCTGAGTTTGACCCGGAACCATATGGTAGGTATGTGAGGATTTGTTTAACTTATGAGGGAAGACTGCCTTTCGCGACAACCGTAACCGTAACCGATTATTTCAGCTACATCTACAAAATCGTACAACAAAAGTCTAGAAAGATGGTTAAACCGCGAGGGGTTGCTCTCTCTGCGCAGCCGGTGTACACCTCGGTGCGGCACCGACATGCGCCACTTGGTGTACATCGTTTTTTAGACTGAACAACCCCTCGTTAAACCGTAAGGTGAAAAAGGAACTTCTGCCTAAGCAAACCCGATGAAAAATTTATCTCAAAATAGTACTTTGAAGTAGTACGAAAAAGTAGCATGCAGTACTAACGATGCTACTACATGGTTCTACTTCAAGGCTACCGTGTTACTGCATACTACTATATGCTACTATTAGCAAGACTGGATGCTACTATGGCAAGACAGGATGCTACTGGATACTACTACATAAGATTGGACCAGTCTTAGGCACATGAAATGATAGTATTCATTGCTATTAAATAGTATTACATGCAACATTTTCGTACTACTACCATACTACTACGCAGGCTACAAATTTTTCATCGGGAACTAGACAGCTGTCTATACTGTAAAAAATTTATCTAAGTAAGAATTAAAGTTAACTGCAGTATTTGCTACTGGGATTAGTCTTATCTCTACTGGGATAAGAATAATCCGAATTAGAGATTATCTTATATCATTAGAGACAAGATTAATCCCAATAGCAAAATACTGCAAGATTTTTTGTTTTTACAGTGTAGGGTTCCCAAGCTAGGAAGGGGCCAAGGGGTGTCGACTAAATCTCAGCCGATTAACCGAGGCCCTTGACGTCACACAAGATTTACGAGAATTCAGTGGTTGCGCTTTGATCAGAAATCTCAGTCCTCGCCTCTCTATTCTGGCTTTTGACAACAAGACCAAAGGTTTCGATGGGATCCCAAAAATTTAATATTTACAGACGATAGGGTCTTGTAGCGGTCCAGTGGTAATCATCGGAGAAGAAGAAGTTCAGATATGGATCCAGCATGTGAGTTTACCCCTATAGCCTGCCTCATGTCTACTTTGACGGAAGTATGCCTTACTTCTGCCAAATTTCCGGTTTCAGCCGGATTGGGGGCGCACTACTTGTCTTGCAAAAAATTGAAGTTCAAAAACAGATTCAGCGTATCTCCATACCATCCATATCTCCATAATCAACTTCACATAAAACTTCAACTTTTAACAAATTTTCCGACTTCAGCAGGATTCGTGGTGAAATGTGTCCAGGTATAAAATGATTGTCATACATGAATTCATTCTTACCCGTAAATCGAACACCTAATGAAATTCATATAAAACTTTTACTTTTAACAGATTTTCCGGTTATGGCCGGATTCCAGGCAATCTACTTGTCCGGCAACAAAATAATTTTCATATTCGGAATCAGCATGTCGCACTATCCTTAAACCAAACCTCTAATCAACTTCAGAGTAGTCTTTTATTTTCGACAAACTTTCCGGTTTTCTCCGGATTCCGGCCAATCTACTTATCCGACGAGAACATTATTTTCATATTCTGATTCAGCATGTCTACTTACCCCTAAATCGGATATCTAATCAACTTCAGATATAACTTTTACTTTTAACAAACTTTCCGGTTTTAGTCGGATTCCGGGTGAAGTACTTGTCCGCCAGAAAATGGTTTTCATATTCCTGTTCAGCATGTCGTCTTACCCCTTAATCAACTATCTTATTAGCTTTTAAAAAAAATGTTTTTTTCGACCCTTTATTTGAAACCCCTCCCCCTACCCTAAATATGCAGCTATCGGGCCCATCTACGAACTCGAACCTTTCCCTTGACTCGAAGAGTCCTCACACCAGGTTTCATCAAAATATCTCATTCCCTCCTTGAGTTATTGTGCTGACAGACGTACGGACGGACGGACAGACGTACGGACAGACGGACAACTTTTGCGATGTCATAGGTATCCCTCCACTTACGTTTTGGGATCCCAAAAACACTAATTCATCAACCCGTCAAAACCTGCTTATGCCGGTCGAACATCCGCCCTTAGTTGATCAATGAGGAAGGAACGGGAAGAAGAATCGAGAATCGACAAGCAAAGCTACTTCTCGATTCTGCAGAATCGCGAAGCTTTTCCCGTTCTAGAAAAACAAGACCTAAGGTTTCGATGGTATCCCAAAAATCTAGTATTTGATCCAGACAACTGGGTCTTGTCTTCGCCAGATCCAGTCTTCGCTAGATCCAGTCTTCGCCAGATCCAGTCTTCGCCAGATCCAGTCTTCGCCAGATCCAGTCTTTGCCAGATCCAGTCTTCGCCAGATCCTTTATCAGGCATATCTATTTTGACGATACTGACTGAAACTTCCTGCTTCACTTCTGCCAAATTTCCGGTTTCGACCAAATGCCGAGCGAACTACTTGTCCAGCAGAAAAAGAAAACTCAGAAACGAATTCAGCGTATCTTCTTATCCCTATAAAGAACATCTAATCAACTTCAAATAAAACTTTAACTTACCCAACAAATTTCCGGTTTCAACCGGATTCCGGGCGAATTATATGTCCGGGTGGGATGTCATATACAGACTCAGTGCCTCCTTAGCCCTAATTCTATCATCTAATCAACTTTAGATAAAACTTTTGCTTTTAAAAATTTTTCCGGTTTTGGCCGGATTCCGGGCGAACTATTTGTCCGGGTAGAAAATGCTTTTCATATAAGTCTTCAGCATGCCTTCTTACTCCTAAATCTGTCATCTAATCAACTTCAAATAAAACTTCTAATTTTAACCATCTTTCCGGTTTTTGCTGGATTCCGGACGAACGACTTGTCCGGCAAGAAAATGGTTTTCGTCATCGTGTTCAGCTTGTCTTCTAATATACTTCAGATAAACTTTTACTGTTAACTAACGTCCGGTTTTTGCCAGATTCCAGATGAGCTACTTGTCCGGCGAGGAAATGGTTTTCACCATCATGGTCAGTATGTTTTATTACCCCTAAATCGAACATTTAATCAACTTCAAATGAAACTTTTACTTTTAACCAACTTTCCGGTTTTTGCCGGATTCCGGGCGAACTACTTGTCGGACGAGAAAATAATTTGCATATTCGTGTTCAGCCTGTCTTCTTACCCTATAATCGACTATCACATTAGCTGTTTACAAATATTTTGTTTGTCCCTTAATTTGAACCCCCTCCCCCACCCCTAAATGTAGGGCTACAGAGCCCATCTATGAACTTGACCTTACACTTGACCCAAAGAATCTTCACACCAAGTTTCATCAAAATATCTCATTCGCTTCGAGAGTTATCGTGCTGACAGACGGACGGACGGACAGACGGACGTCTGTTGAAGATTTTTGACGATTGGACGATGCTGAGCACGATAGTGAAAACCGTTTTTTCGCCGGACAAATAGTTCGTCCGGAATCCGGCGAAAACGAGAAATTTTGTTAAAAGTAAAAGTTTCATTTGAAGTTGATTAAATGGTCGATTTAAGGGTTAGAAGACATGCTGAACATGACGGTGAAAACCGTTTTCTCGCCCGACAAATAGTTCGTCCGGAATCCGGCGAAAACGAGAAATTTTGTTAAAAGTAAAAGTTTCATTTGAAGTTGATTAAATGGTCGATTTAAGGGTTAGAAGACATGCTGAACATGACAGTAAAAACCGTTTTCACGCCCGACAACTAATTCTTCCAGAATCCGGCGAAAAACGGAAATTTTGTTAAAAGTAAAAGTTTCATTTGAAGTTGATTATATGTTCGATTTAGGGGTAGAAATATGTATTGAACCCCATGTTGAAAACGATTTTCTCGCCGGACAACTAGTTCACCCGGAATCCGGCCAAAACCGGAAAACTTGACAAAAGCAAAAGTTTGATTAGATGACAGATTAAGGGTAAGAAGACAGGCTGAGTCTGTATATAACAGTAATTTTTTACCCGGACATATAATTAGTCTGGAATTCGTTTGTAACCTGATTTTTTTTTTAACTCAAATTTTTATTCAAAGCTGATTAGATGTTCTTTATAGGGATTTGACACTGAATTTGTTTCTGAATTATCTTTTTTTGCTGGACTAGTAGTCTGCTCGGAATTAGGGCGATACCGGAAACTTGGCAGAAGTAAAGCAGGAAGTCTCGGTCAGGACCGTCAAAATAGATATAGCTTATAGAGGTATATCTGAACTTGGTTTTCTCTGATTAGTAGCCTGGCGAAGACTGGATCTGGCAAAGACACGACCCTATTGTCTGAATCAAATATTAGATTTTTATGATCCCATCGAAACTTTTGGTCTTGTTCTTTTGTGATGACTTCGAAAAGTGCAACTTCGGGAATAGTCGAGTTTGCAGCAACCGTGTATGAGAGCCCACGGTAACTGCAAAAACGACTAACTGCAGATGTTACCGTGGTAACGGATACCATGGTATCTACAAAAAGGCAACTTAAATTTTCAGGTCTACGCCATTTTTCTTGTAATTGTACATCATGACTGGGTAATAAAATTAATAATAATAATAAGTAATTACTGAATAGTGTTGTTCAGGGCCCAAGGGCTTTAATAAACATTTATCTATTCTAACTGAATGGTCTGTCGTATAATACTCTATACTAAAAACATACACAGGTACGTATATCAATCTTAATAAACTTATTCACATTTTAAGGCTGGTACTTTTATTTGTTGCAGGAATTTGTCGGGTACAGATCTTTCGGTTTTCGGACTGGGCTATCTTCAAGCACCAAAGCTTTTATATGGACGCAAACGCACCAGATTTCAACAGCTCCACAGACACCACGTCCGCACCAAAGCACCATTGAACCTGAGAAAGAAGATGCATTATATCTCCCTGAGCCCTGGCTCCACCTCCGGTTCATTTCCGGTTCATCCCAATACTATAGTTGCGTTTTTGATCAGAATTCTCCTCGCGATTCTCTTATTTCGCGTTTTTGTACATTCAGACCAGGGTTGGTCACCAAAAGTAACTTCGTACACCCCGGAAAGTAACCCAAAAGTATCTCAAAGTAAACCAATGTAACCTAACGTAACCCAATGCAATGTAACCCAAAGAAACCCAATGTAACCAAAAGTAATCCAAAGTAACCCTGAGTAACTCAAAGTATCCTGAAATAACTCGTACACACTGGTTCTTGGTGACCAACCCTGGCATTCAGATGAAGTGAATTCTCCTTTTCTTGCGATTCCTTGTCAGAATCGAGAACGGGGAAAGCCTCGCGATTCTGCAGAATCGAGTAGTTGCTCCAATGGTGAATTCTCAATTCTCCTCTCTTCGTTCTCCTCCCTCATTGGTCAACAGAGTTCGGATGTTCAATGTGCATAAAGTCGGGTTGCAGACGAGCTCTGAAATTAGTCTTTATGTCAAACGCGAGAATCAATCAAAGATCAAAAAACGGTAATTTGTACGAAAATCGGGAATTTAGAAGCGAAAACTGGAACGGAGAATTCGGACCAAAAACGCAACTTATGTGAGGGTAGCGGTGTTAAAATCATACCAGTTCACCCAGAGCAAAATAACTCTATAGAGTAATGCGCGAACTTTGAAAAAGTGACACACAGTCAAACCACAGCGACACTAGCTCCGCTAGAGGACACGAACATCCCTACTGAAACTCAACCAGTCGTTAACGAGCGCTGCATCTTAAGCATTGTTCTAATAGGTGTCATAAGGTGTATTACCGCGTATAAGACTTATTACAGATTCCTCTTTTCCTCGGAGCGCGCTGTGATAAGGTGAATAAGGAGAATAGACTAGCGTTCTATTCTGGCTTATGCAGGGCCAATCAGATCGCTTGGTTGGTTCCGCCAGCGGGCCGAGGAAAGGAGTAGCGTCGTCAGGGTTGCCACGGGAAGTAGTAAAGTTATACTTTGTTGGAAGCTGAAGAAACAACTTTTCTTCAAAATAACACGTTTTGTTCTGTTGCGACTGCTTATTGCTACTTCGAAGACCAACGCTGCCCATCCGTAGGTTTAACTGCTTTATACAATATATTGGGCGTTAAATTGTACTGGTGTACTTCAAGTAACACTAAGAACACTTTTCTTATCTTCAGAAACTCGAAACACTGTATGACCTTGGCAACACTACTCGCTGCATTGATAAGAGCCTCTCGGGTTCGTATTTGAACAGGCGTGTGTATTACGACGTAAACATCGCGTATAGCGTTATTCAGCTTATTACACCTATTAGGACAATGCTTTAGCCTTGCTAGAATTTTCTACGTCCGCCACTGCACACGCGAACAGTTTGCTGACGCTTCTCTCGCGAAGCGAGCTGGATGGCGCTGCGACGGAAGCCCATTTTTGATGAATGGGAAGGATAGGCCTTCGCATTACTCTAGGGTTGCCACATGCCGCACGATAGTGTGAATTGTCATCTATTTTGTTTTTGTCACTCTGTCCTACGTAGACACAAAAATCACTCTATTCCAGAAAATGACCAAATGTGTAATTTTTGCAGCAAGGATTCCGACCAGAAGTGACTATTTCAAGTTTTTTTCATGAAAGTAAAATTAAGATGTGTCATTTTTACAGAGGCGATTCCGACCAAAGGTGAACATTTCATGAAAATAAATTTCACGTTTTGGGCCAAAAGTCACTCTCTAAATATTTTTGGTGTGGCTCTGCATTATTTTGCTCTAAGTTGACCTTATACTACGCTAAGACGTGTAGACGTTTTGTATTTATAAAGTTGATAATAAATGAAGATAAAGAAGATACATTAAACTTTAACTGAAAAGGCAGCTTATTTTTACATCTGATATTCGAATATACTGAAATATTTTGACTCTTTTAAAGTATTTTGTATTTTTTCACCCGGGGCTCTAGTAATAACGTCCAGAATGTGCACAGTGTGCGCTACTTGCATGACAACCCAAAATTCACCCAGATCGCGGCGAATTTGAATTTCAACTAAGGCCTGCTTTTCAAGGGTTAAAGATGCTGAGCTCGTAAAAGATACGCCTATAGAAAGTAGGAGAACGATGGTAATGTCTTACAAAAAATCGGACATTTTATTTTTATTTTCGGCAATGGCTTACATTTGTAGTTAATAAATATTTCAAGCGCAGAGGGACAAGCACATAGACGAACCACAAATCCGAACGAATTAATTCATTCAATGAACCGATTATACGTTTCGGTTAAACCTTAAAGGTTAAGCTAAGCCCTTTATTTTAATGTTCTTTTTGAAACCTCCACTTCGACTTATGGCGGCTCAGGAACGAGGAATGTATAGAACAAACAGGCAATGATTGTCGTATGACGTCTTCGAAGAATTATCATCAGGGGCGTCGCTATGGGAGGGGGACCTCCCCCCCCCCCTCTAAGGAAAGAAATAAACTAAAACGGGAGCTCGCAGAGCGCCCGACCATACAAATTTAGCTAAAACGGACGCTCCCAGAGCGCCTGACCAAATTCAGCTCAACTGGGCGCTCACCCAGAAAAGCTCAATGGGGGTGGGGGGGGGGGGGGGGGTGGGCTGGCAGTACGCCCGGAAAAAGTCAGTAAGGCTAAGTCACTAAGGTCACTAAGGTATCGGCTGTTCTGGGTTCTCGAGCGTTTGAAACTTAAGGAATTGCATTCTCAGTCGCATGTTTCGAGAGGCAGGCTATTTCTAGTCATTCGGATACGAAGAGGTTTTTTAATCATGTTTTGTCGGAATAAGTCGTATGATTGTTAGAATATAAGCTTCCATGACCGACAAAAGACAGTTGTCAACTCATGAATTTCACCCTGCAGCACACAGTTTTAACCCAAGTTTTAGCACGATCTGTCGTGTACAAATATCTCTTCATTCAAGTAAAAATCAGGCTGATTTTGCTTGTGGCGTACATTTCCAATAATTTGTTAGTTTCATGCAAAGATAATTTGTGTTTTAGTAGAAAAGAATTTAATGGTAAGAATTAAATATTCTTTGAGCCCAAGCTGACGTTGAAACATTTATTCAAAAATAGTTTGAATATATGGTAAGAATTCTTCTCCAGTCCGACGTTTAAAAATAAATCGGCTTCGTGAGCAATGAGAGAAGATTTCGTGACGGATCTGATTATTCCGACAAGTTATTGGATTTTTATTTTGTGTTTTAACCCTAAATTCAGAACAAGTCAACTCTATTTAAATTTTTTTTTCTGGATGATCAGAACTTCCTTTTTGGAATGGCTCGAATTGAATCACATTATCCAACTTTCGGCTAAATGTCTCGCTTTTTTCTGGATTCCTCGTCAACAAAGACAGATGTGCAGATCCTGTAAGTGGACCTTACCTTCATTTGGGATCCATAAAGGCGCTCTGGTCATAGAGGATTCCACAGAATTTGCCTGCGGCGCCTTTCGTCGTAGGCTCTATTTACTGGAAAGTCGCGTCATTTCATTCGGTTTTTAAGGCTTGGAATTTCGGGGCTTGGGCCGTATTAAAAGCTATATAGTTGTGGGGAAGTAGCATTTTTCCCGAAGAAAGTCATAGCATACTTAAAAAATTTCGCATGCGGCGCTCATTTTCATTCTGTCTGATATACAGTTTTGCGGATATAGTGCTGTGTTTCTTCGCTAGTGTTTCTAACTGGTATGCCTCTTGGGCCTTTCGGACATCTGCCAGTCGTACTCACCTCCCACGCCCAAACCCATTAAAGCGCTTCTGCGCTCGTATATACAAACTAGGCTTCTAATGTTCAGTCTTCAACGCTTGCAGTTATCACGAGTTTTATTATCACGTATGAAACGAAAAGCTGAAACGGGCGGCAGGGCGCCGGTAGGCGACCTGCCACCCCCCCCCCCCCCCTCGAGTTTTGGCTAGCGACGCCTCATGCCCGGTGAAGCTAAATCTCGATCTCTTATTCGGCACCTTTCATTTCTTCGAAATACTCGAAATGAAAAGAACCAATCACCATCCCGAATCAACTAATAGTGCCTTCCTTCGATGCATTGTCGGAAGTACGGACGTCCCGCGCGGCTGAAATTAAGCCATTCTATTTTGCGGTCCATAAAACTCGTATTTACAGAGGTTACAAGCTATTACTTTAACTACAGTTGGGACTCGAGAACGGGTTCACTGGTGCAGATCAGATTTACGCCTTTCGGTATTACGCGGAAACGAGTTGGTTTCTAAGCAATTCGATTTATTCCCCGGAGAACTGAAAAAGTAGGGCATTATCAGGCGGAATGTCAAAGAGAATGATGTTCTTACCAATGACCACGTGATGGGTTTTCACGGCTATTCACACGAGTTTTTGCTATATTTCGGCTCTTGCTGACGATTACAGGTCCGACATTCTGGCTTGACCCTGAAGAGGACCCTTGTCAAGAGGGGCCGAAATATAGCTTGGATAACTCGGCTGACTTTTCCGTTAAAGCACTGCTCTTACTAGAAATGATCTATTCACGATGAAATGGCCCAGAAATATCGTTTTTCGAAATGCCATTACCTTCAAAGTGAAATGAGTAAATTTCCTGTTGGCGCTTGTCAACTCGATCCAGCCTTCCCGCTCTCCGACGCGGCGGCAAGACGCAATGTATTTGTAAACTGAACTTGCGGTGGATAAAAATTGGGAAAAACAAGCAAAACCTCATAAGTACAACACGGAGACCCCCAGACTCTCAGACCCCAGGAGACATTTTCTTAATGGTTATACTATCAAGTTCCCCGATGTTCTTGAAACAAAAAATTGAGCTAAGATACTTAAAGTCCCGATCCAAACATTCCGTTTACCTTTTCTTAGTAATCGCATACCACAAGTTTATTTTGAATTGAACGCGATTGCCGAGTTCCTGTTTCGGCTCGAGAGAAAACCAACGCCGAATGTCTTCTTTTCTAGATGACGAGATTTTCCAGGATTGATTAGCAAAGAATTATAAGACCTAATTGATCATTTTTGTATGTCTTCAGAGGTGCCACACTGGTCTTGTTTTTTAATTTATTTGTATTTGTAATAAACAGTCGGGGCATTAGATGGAAATTATTAATTTGACCCTTAGCTCCCTACGTGCCATAGCAGCTGTCCGGGATAATCGGCTGAGATTTAGTCCAGACAGAGTTATTTCAAACCTAGGAAATTTGGTGGGTTTTTTTTAATTTGCTCATTGTTTTACGGTGTTTTTAGAGGTTTTAAACATCCATAATGACAGTAGGGATGGTTAGCATTGTGTATGTGGTAGAAATACCATTTTTTGTGGCCCGCTTTCACATATGCCAATTTTTAAAGAGTGTCTTAGCTTCGTTAAATAAAGATAAATATTAGTTGCGTTTTTGATCGAAGTTTTGTTCGCCGTTAGCGTAGCCGGTTGCTTAATTTCCGTTTTCAAACGCCGTCGAAGTTCACCGTTTGCTTAATTAGTGTTTTTACGACTCCGGCGATCCTTGCCCGGTTGACGTTTCTTCGACGATCCAAGCAAACTTTGAACTAGCTCTCTAAGTTCGACGGTCAGAGTTTGAAGGACGAAGGACGTCCGAAAACGGTAATTAAACAAAGACCTTTGAAGTTGAAGGTAACTTCAAACTTCGATAAAAAACGCAACTATTGAGTGATGTAAAGTGTATTGTAACCATCGTGTATTTTGTACGGCCAATTGGCTACATTAAACATATATAATAAATGTAGACCTGATGGCCTACCATGTTTCCTAAACGAAAGACAGTACTTTGAAGCTTATCATGTCCTTATGTGGGAAAAGTTGTCGGTGGACCTTTAAGGTTTCTGCAAAATCTTTGTTGCAGGACTGGCAAGACTCGGCTAAGCCGAAAAAGCGCTAAAAAGTTGTAGGTACAAAATGAAACAATGGCGAAAGGCGGGAATTTCAGAAGCTTATAATTTTATATGGGATCTAACGATAGTTTAAAAGGCAGAATAAGCAAGAGGAGTCCTTTAAGCCCACGTATAGGACTCTCTTCTAAGCTCTCAATCGAGTTTTCATAAATATTACGTGGAGCTATACGAAGAAATGTAGATATCATCAGTTCATTTCGTCAAAGATCGTTTCGTATTTGGTAAACAGAACAAAATGGAGTGCGGAAATACTTAACCCTAAATCCGTAGAAGCGTGGCTCTGTTTAAAGACGGCCTCAAAACATGACAAAGTCAAAACATAATGGTCAGGCCACGTGACCTTGAATAAACTGTTTCTCTTCGAGTTGCTCACAAATATGTTTGCACTTTGACGCTAAGATGCACACTTTAAGGGGGTAAGCATAGTTCATTTGTAAGCAAAAAACTTGAGACGCAAATGGTCGTGAGGCCTTGGGAACATGAAAATGTACCGTTTGGCCAAAACAATTTTTGCACCGTACGGTGAAAATGTGAACTATAAGGGGGCAAAGACTTCCGTGCGTCGGTCCGAGAGGAATACTGGCAATAAGTTTTCCCCATATCCCGCTAATTCTTCTACCCAATTTTTACGTAGTTTCATTCCATCATTTATTTCTGGTAATTTATTGTAAGTGTATTAGTTAAACTGTTTCTTGTGTGTCTGTGTATTTTGTAAATTTGTATTCCTTTTCTAGCTTTTAGCTATTCGGATTATACTTGATTGATTGAAAAAAAAAAGAATTCGTTTGCAGGCGAAACCCTTGAAGTAAAAATTATCATGGGTCCTTCCGAGGAATTAGGGAATCACAGACGACATAATTAGGGAAACCACAACACATACACACAAAGTCTACACTGTAAAAAGTTTCTCCGAATAAGGATGCAGCATTTGCTACTGGGATTAATCTTATCTCTACTGGGATAAGATTAATCCGAATTAGGGGTAATCTTATCTCAATAAAGATAAGGTTAACCCCCAGTAACAAATACTGCAAGATTTTTTTTGACATTGTACTCAAAAGTCAAACAGACGAATAAGCACACGAGTGGGCGACAGACGCGCATTCGCCCGTTTCGGACAGTTTTCTGTCGAGAGCAGACAATTTCTCCGTGATATCCGGTAGCGAGTATTTACTAATAATTTTAGAATTTCTTTGCCAAGGACGCCAATGCCAAATGACGTATCTTATGCTTTTTCATCACAGAGAGGAAACTGTTGAAAAAGCTGATGATCTAGGGGGTAAGCATTGTTCCTAGGTTGTTACAGAGTGGATTGGGGTAGTTTGATGTGCCCATTGAACTTTAAGTATAAGCGTGCGACGAGATTTCCGGCCCCCCTAGTTGTCAAATTATCTCGGGGGGTCTAATCTAGCGGGGGTCGAATCGGGCGGGGGGGGGGTGCATCTTTATCTCGGATCATCTCGAATCCCCTCTGGAGTTGAAACGGACATACGAGACACGTATGTTGGACAGTTTGCAAGCCTGAAGTTCCTGGATATCACCTCGTCCACTCCCCCAACAGGGAGATGTGACTTTTCCAAGTCAACCTGGTCAGGTCCATCCTTATACGTGCCAAGTTTCATCGTCCGTCCCCGACCGGACGGAGAAGCGATTGGTATACTTGAGCCGAAGGCTGCAAGTGACAGAAAAAATCGTTGGCGGGGGGTGGGCTGGCATCGAGTGGAAGCTCGAATGCATGCCAACCTGAACCAACTACGGAGCTAATTCTACAGGATAATAATACACAGATGGCACTTTACAAAATTATATCCATAATGAAAAGATATCAGTGGTTGTTTTAAGGACCTACAAAACTGATATCATACCCTAAATTATCTATTTTTGGAGCTATACTAAATGTAAGGGACTTGTACAGTGACCAATAAACCAGAAACAGTGTTTTCGACTTTAATTTAGAAGTCCAGGACTCCATTATCGAGCCACGTAGACATACCAGGACCCACAAGGCGGGGTCTCATGGTGAAAACCAAATATATTTGTAACGGGAAGACGCCCTTGAGATGGAAACATTTTATAAGCAGTGAACTGAAATGGCGCTCTTACCATTTGAGCTACCGAAGGGCTTGTGAATCACTGTTCCACAAACCACTACAATAGTCTGGTACAAGGGGTCCTGGGTTCAAATCCCGGCCGAGGAGCATTTTTTCTTTCAGTTCAATAATTATAAATACCTACAGGAGAAATGCTTATTTCCTCCAAGCTCCAATCAAAGGTAATTTACAGTAAGGTAATAAATATCGATAAATCTACACAAGAAGACTTAACGCTCAACAACGTATCGATTTACGGTCCCAAAAGACAACCATTTGTTTGCTCATTGACTTACCTATTATTTGTGCAGTAAAAGGTAAGACTAGCAGTTCACGGCGCAAGATGAACAGCCAAACTGGTAAGCAATGCAGAGAGCCTACGGCTAGTATGCCGTATGAAGTTTTGAAACCTGGAGAGAAAATACTAGAGCATCGAACAGAAACAAGATACACTAGAACTGGATAATCAAACAGGAAAGCATTGTCCTAATACGTGTAATAAGGTGTATTACAGCGTTGAGCGCGCTGTGATAAGGTGACTAAAGCATTGTACTAATAGGTGTAATAAGGTGTATTACGGTGTATAAGACTTATTACAGATTCCTCTTTTCCTCGGAGCGCGCTGTGATAAGGTGAATAAGGAGAGTAGACTAGCGTTCTATTCTGGCTTATGCAGGTCCAATCAGATCGCTTGGTTGGTTCCGCCAGCGGGCCGAGGAAAGGAGCAGCGTCGTCAGGGTTGCCACGGGAAGCAGTAAAGTTCTACTTTATTGGAAGCTGGAGAAACAACTTTTCCTCAAAATAACACATTTTGTTCTGTTGCGACTGCTTAATGCTACTTCGAAGACCAATGCTGCCCATCCGTAGATTTAACTGCTTTTTACAATATATTGGGCGTCAAATTGTACTGGTGTAATTCAAGTAACACTAAGAACACTTTTCTTATCTTCAGAAACTTGAAACACTGTATGACCTTCGCAACACTGCTTGCTGCATTGAAGAGCCTCTCGGGTTTGTATTTGAACGGGTGTGTGTATTAAGACGTAAACGTCGCGTATAGCGTTATTCAGCTTATTACACCTATTAGGACAATGCTGAAAGAGTAGGTGCGCTAGAGACAATATTTGCATTTTTGCAGATACCACGGTCTGAAGTCGTTTTTGCAGTTATCGTGGTATCTGATACCACGGTCAAAAAGTGTTTTTGCAGTTATCGTGGTATCTGGCCAGTTATCGTGGTATCACATATTCAGATACTACGGTCCGACCGTGGTAACTGGTCGTGGTATCTGAAAAGTCATCTCACTTTCATCAAATTTTGCCAGATTGGTGAGAAAGAAGTTTAGCACTTAGTGATGTAACTGGATATCTGTTTTTCTTTTGGGATGACTTCGAAAAGTGCAATTTCGGCAATAGTCATTTTTGCAGGGCACAGTGTATCAGATACCACGATAACTGCAAAAACGACTAATTGAAGATTCAGTTACCGTGGTAACAGATACCATGGTATCTGCAAAAACGCAACTAATATGTTTCAATCTTTAGAGAGGAGGATGATTGGGCAGATGAATTCTTCTCCAAGTGAAACAAGAGTCTGACTTCTGAAAGAATAATAGTTGCGTTTTTACAGATACCATGGTATCTGATATCACGGTCTAAGGTCGTTTTCGCCGTTACCGCAGTATCTGATATAACGGGTCAAAAGGCGTGTTTGCAGTTACCGTGGTATCTGAAAAGGACCGTTGTTACCGATCGTGGTATCTGAAAAATTCATCTCACTTTCATCATAACTAACACAAGAGTCTAGTTTTTTGTCAAATTGGTGGGAAAAAACTTACATCACTCTAGATGTCGGAGGAAATCAGTATTTCTTTTTGGATGATTTCTTTGGATGAAATGTCTTTTTTGCAGAGCAACCGTAGTATCAGGTACCAGGGTAATTGCAAAAACGGGCTGTAAGTTCAAGTTCAGTAAGAGCCAAACAATAATTAGTTAAATATTCTTTGAGCCCAAGCTGAGTTTGAAACATTTATTCAAACAATGTTTACAACGGATACGTCAGCTCTGATTTTTCATCAGCGATATTTCGACCCTTCTTGGCAAGGGTCCTCGTCAGGCTGTCAATCTTCTTGTTCAGCTTCGGGGTTAACCGAGAACCGAGATACAGGCGAGTACTCTTTACCGGAAACGTGGAACGGGGTTATTAAGGGAAGAAAATTTAAGCCTCAGTCCCTTATTAACAACAAAACCGAAGTCGATCAAAATGCAGAAAAAAATATTTCCTGCCGTCGCCCCAATCGTGCAGCAAAAACAGCAGCCGTGTCAAAAATTAAATCTCAGCACTAGTTTTTCCGTGCAGTGATTATTCAAAGTAATAGATTCAGGCAAGTACTCATAATAGAAACGTAGAACGAGGTCATTAATACAATAATATTTAAGCTTTCAGCCCCTTATTAATGAAAAAACCGAAGTTGATCAAAATGCAGAAAAAACCCTTTCCTGTCATCGACCCAATCATGCAGCAAAAACAGCGTCGTTGTCAAAAATTAAATCTCAGGACTAGTTTTTTCATTATACTGGTACTTGAAGATAATTTACCTTAATAAGATATTTATAGTCGGTAGAAGCTTCAACTATTTATTACAGGTTTGTTTCCTTCCCCGAAGCTGAACAAGAAGATTGACAGCCTGACGAGGACCCTTGCCAAGAAGGGTCGAAATATCGCTGATGAAAAATCAGAGCTGACGTATTCGTTGTAAACATTGTTTGAATAAATAATTAGTTTCGGTAATTTGTTAAATATTTAAAATGTACATAAGTGTCCGTGCTTTTAGTGTAACTTGTGATTTTGAGTTTAGTTACTATCCAGTCTTTCTAGCGAATAGTGAAAAAATAAAGTAGTGTTATAGTCTGTCCAATTTTATATGACACCCACTACAGCCGGGTTTACACCACGTGTTGTACACCAAACTCGAGACTGGGCAACCCCTTGAGTGTGTCAATACCTGCGTTTTTGCAGATACCATGGTATCTGATACCACAGTTTTGCAGTTACATTCAGATACCACGATACGATCGTGGCAACTGATCCTAGTATCTGAACAAATTATCTCACTTTCATCAATTTTTGTCGAATTGGTGGGAAAGAAGTTTGGCACTTAGTGATGTTCCTGAATATCAGTTTTTCTTTTGGGATGACTTCGAAAAGTGCAATTACGGTAATTGTCGTTTTTGCAGAGCAACCGTATATCAGATACCACGGTAACTGCAAAAATGACTAATTGCAGATCCAGTTACCGTGGTAACAGATACCATGGTATCTGCAAAAACGCAACTAATGAAGCTCTTACCGTTTTGCATTACTTTTTTGACGAACACTGGCGCTCCATCTAGTTCCTCTGCAAGAAGTTTTTGCTTCCAGTTTGAGCCCATACTGTGGTTGCAAACGAAGGTAACCCACTCGAGAGATGAAATGAGGAAACCGAACTGAAAGCACGACAGAATTGGTGATAATGAATTTCGCTTTTATACACTACGGAAACCGCAAAAATAATACCGAACTGACCAGCATATATATACACTGTAAAAGTTCCTCCGAGTAAGGATTAAAGTTAACTGCACTATTTGCTACTGGGATAAATCTTATCTCTAATGAGATAAGACTAATCCGAATTAGAGACAAGATTAGTCCAAGTAGGAAATACTGCAAGATTTTTTTTTACAGTATACCTCCTTCCAAGGCGTTACTAGCCAAAATGCTTGGGGGGGGGGGAAGGTATTTACCGAGTGTTACCGACTCTTTTTAAGAAGGAAACGACTGTTTAGGCGAAAATCGACTGATTTTAAGAAAAACCAACAGTTTTGAAGAAAAATCGACTGCTTCCAAGAAAAAATCGACCGACCTAAAATCTGGCCGACGAAATTGGGGAAGAAGTCTCCCCCCCCCCACCATAAGTGACTTCCCTGCCTCCTTCACAGTTACCTTGTTTTCAGTCAGGCCCCGCAGCTTTTTCAACTTCTTCTAAGTTTGGTGACCAACTACCAGAAGACCCCATTCATCGTAAAATATCCCTCCCCCCGTTCTCTACCGTAGAAGACCACGTAGAGAATAGCAGCGCAGCCAGTTCCAAAGATCTAACCTATACGTACAACCCTTGGGCGGTAGGAGAGAAGTTTACTTCCCTCATTTGTTAGTTTTTCAACTCGAATTTTAAAAAGAAAAATCATTCTCGTGTTTTAAATTTTTGAAGTTTAATTTAAATTGTTGCAATTTCAGTTTTTGTTTAGTTGCTTGACTATGAAAAAGCGTAAATGTTTACAGTATGCCTGTAATGTCAACATATAATGTGTGTGTTATCCTACTATTGGATTGCGTACTGGAAGAGCAAACAAAACTAGGCTTTATTTTGACCCCCCCCCCAAAAAAAAAAGAAAGAAAAAAGAACATAAGTACCTCGGATGCTTGACTCCAAATGAAGGCTCTTCCAACATTGTCGACTATGACATCCAGCTAAATCAGAAGAAAGAACTTGGGGTCAAAACTACCAATTTTCCACCTACTTTGGGAAGGATCAAAAAGCGACGTCGCTATGAACGCTTGGGTTTGTTTTCCCATAAGGTCGGTTTTCCCACAAGGTCAACTTCAGCTACTATCACCATAACCCTTCAAGGACCCTTCGCACTATTTATTTTTCAACTTGCAGTATTTTAAAATATTTGAATACTTTAAAACAAGGCTGTGCTTTCAAAAAATAACCTACGGTTTTGGCTGTTTTAAGCCTTTGCCGAGACCCGTTGACTTGTAGCGAAAAAGCGAAACAATTTACGTAACCGGTTTTTCTGATGGAAAAACTTCTCGCAGACAACCGTCGACAGCGTGATACACACCGAAGGTGGCAAAACACGGCAAGTGTGAAAATCAGCGTGGATTTGTTAAAAGGGTTAGAATGTATCGTATGAGATTGGGATCTCCGGTTTTAAAAATATATGGAGTTATTATGGAAGTAGGTTGCGTGAGTATTATAAGTAAGACAGGTCATTTGAAGTCTAACTGAAAAAGCCAACTGATTTTTGCATCACTTAACTCAACACACTGAGTTGTTTGGACTGTGTTAATGATTTTTTTTTATTATACACTATTTGCTGTAATTACGTTCCGAATATCTACGGCCGTCTTCACAACGCAAAGTTCTACTAAGATGCGGAAATTTTGAATCTCAACACAGACACGGCTTTTCAATAGCCAGTGGTGAGAACTGTTCACTGCGTGAACACTTATTTTTCCTAAACCGTTTTCATCAAGCATACAACACAGGTACAAAAGCATAGAGGTACGATTGCGACAGGGAAAGTCCACTGAAAGAAAATTGGTTATTCGTGAATAGCGTAGCAACGAAGTAACGCATTTTCATCGGGCCTTCAAGCTTATTTAAGTGAATAAGTTATGGGTAACTAGATTGCCCTGCTCTGTCCTTTTCGGTTAAACTTTAAAGGACACCTCGCTCTATTTACTGTATATTTGAACACATTACTAAAAAAAGAGGGGAAATAAGGCTAGTTGAAAATATAAGGGAAATAAATATGACGCAGCAACTGATATCTCCCGTCGGGGCCCGCAGTCCTAGATACTCGCCGCACGGTTTTGGCTGTTTTAAGCCTGTTATTAGACCCGTTGACTTATAGGAAAAACAGTGAAAAATTAACTTAACCAATTTTCTGATGAATGAACTTCTCGCAAACAGCAGTCGACAGTACCGAAGGCAGCAAAGCAAAGCTAGTGAGAATCAGCGAGGTGTCGTTGGGGAGTTCGAATATAGGCTACCGTATGAAATTCGGGTCTCCGGTTTAAGAATGACGAACGAAGGCCCGTATCCAGGAATTACATTTCGGAGGGTGGGTGTTCCCTGCATGTCGGACAAAAAAGACATAGATCAGAGGGAAACCCTATGAAAATGATTATTTTTGTATGTTTTTTTTTTGGGGGGGGGGGGTTAAACGAGCTGAATCTATTCGTTATTTGAGTGTTGTTTTGGACCAGAATCTGTCATGGAAAGAGCATATTAATTTGGTTAGGACTGAGGCTTCTCGCGGTGTTGGACTTATGTTTAGACGTAAGCATCTTCTCCCGTATTCAGCTCTGGTCCATTGCTATTTTGATTATGCGTCAACAATATAACTTGATACGTTTAAAAGTCATATCAATTTTATTCAAATTATACAGAATAATGCTTTGCGCGTTCTGAAATTGCTTCTTCCCGCCCCATCCAAGTTCCACAATAAAACTTCAACCGAGACCCTGTTTACACTACATAATATTCTTCCAGTAAGAAGTGCAATGCAACCTTTAGTAATACTTTTTAAAATTAAGCTTGATCGATCATTGCTACCCGAACCCTTTTCATCAGTGAATCTTTTGTGTCTTTCTGAATCCTCTCAGATTGAAACATTTGAAACGCGATCCAAACATAAATTACGAATGCCTCGGGTTGTTACTGAAAGGTCCAGGTTCTGTCTTCGGTATTTCATTCCTCTTCACTGGGAGAGTGTTAAGTTAATTATGGATTTAACGGTAGGAATAGCTGCTATAAAATCACGGCTTAGAACAATGCTGATCGAGAATTGCATCAGTTAAGTAAGTGATTCTCACTTTCCGGTTTTCTCTTATTGTGTTATTCATATAAAGTCTATCAATACTCACATCTTTCTCTACTTTTATTTCTTCTTTATATCTTTGTTTTGTTTAATTGTGACTGCGCCTTGTCCTTGCTTTCGGTTAGCTGTATGATTATTTAGCGGATGGATATTATTGGGTATGATTCGTCATGTTGAAACTATTTTTGGTTTTACTCTTTTTTTTTCGTGTGCGCTAGAGCTCTGCTCTCAACAGCGGAAAGTGTTAATGATACATATGTTTGTAAATAAAGAGAACCTTGAACACCTTCAATAACCTGAATACCCGATAAAAATGCGTTTACTTCGTTTATCCGTTTTCCATAGGTAATCAAATTCATCAAATGAACTTATTCTTTCGGCTTTGTCGTATCTCTATGTGCTTGTCCCTCTACGTTTGAAATATTTACCAACTACAAATGTAAGCAACTGCCAAAAAATAAAATAAAAAGTACTCCTTACAAGACATATCTTAACATAATGTTCCTACTTTCTACAGGCGTAACTTCGAGCTTAACATTTTTAACCCTGGAATTGCAAGCCTTCGTTGAAATTCAAATTCTCCGCGTCTGGATGAATTTGGGGTTGTAGTGAGAGCAGTGTACACTCTGAGCCTCGTTTTTGTTGCATGCTGCAGGTCCACTTCTCGGCCGATTCTTTCTACATCCGTTTTTGCACTGCAGCGCTTCCGAGGGAGGCGGCAGCGCTTCTTGAGAATCACGGACTTGCTCACCCGATGAAAAATTTATCTCAAAATAGTACTATGAAGTAGTACGAAAAAGTTGCATGCAGTACTAACGATGCTACTACATGCTTCTACTTCAAGGCTACCGTGATACTGCATACTACTATATGCTACTATTAGCAAGACTGGATGCTACTATGGCAAGACAGGATGCTACTGGATACTACTACATAAGACTGGACCAGTCTGAGGCACATTAGATTTGCTATTGCATAGTATTACATGCAACGTTTTCGTACTACTACCATACTACTACGCAGGCTACAAATTTTTCATCGGGCTTCGACCAAGTCCGTGCTTCCCTGCAAGATCCTGCAGCGCTGCCGCTTCAACCAAGAAGAAAGTGAATCCAAAAACGCATATTGTGCAAAAGCAAAGAAGCGCTGCAGCAGCGGTGCGGCAGCGCGATTGCAACAAAAACGAGGCTCTGGACGTTATTACTGGAGCCAGGGTGAAAAAAAAAACAACCTTAGATGAGCCCAAACATTTCAGGGTGTTCAGATATCCCATGTTCAAATAAGCTGCCTTTTCAGTTAAACTCAACAACGCCATCCTCGCTAAAACACCCCCTAGAACTTACTTCTCCAGGTCTCCCACATTATCGCTTATCTTTTAGCTTCTGTCATTTTCAGATTGCCGCTAGTTCATCAAGTCGTATTTTACTGCAGCGAAAAAATAAAACTTTCGCTCCTAGGCTTTCTAGTCATTATAAAACACTCCGGTGGGGGAACAGCTTTCGGATAATTAATCGCATTAAGAGTTTGAAAGCCTTCTAATCCACACAAGAAACTAGCGCTCGCATCCGAAAAATGAGGGACAGAGACAAATTTCGGTTAAACTTAACAACGCCGTCCCCACTTGAACGTCCCCTAGAACTACAGGTCTTATACGGACTTAAGTTGCGTTTTATTGGATTCACTTTTGTTTCTTCAAAGTTTGTAGTTTGGCTCTTGTTTTGTCATACTTGCGTTTTATGGAGTTCTTGTTTCCGAAAAGTCAAAGTACACCAAACTACGTCGGCGAGGTAGTTTGTAGTTTGAGCTCCGTAGTTTCAGGTTCGAAACTACAGCAAACGGAATGGACAAATAAAAAGTTTTTTAATCGAAATTACGCCAAAACTACATACAAAAAAAATGCAACTTTAGTTTAACTGAAAAATGCTTACATATGACAATCTAGTTAAAGCCAGGCTTCACCTTCCAGATTACCAGACGTCCGGGGCTTCCGCATAGTCAAGCCAACCCTTCCAGATTTGGAAGGGGATTCCACATCGATGACAGATAAATTTGCTGTTCTTCAACACTTCCTAGATGTCCCCTTTACATTTCAAATATCTCTTGCATCCCAGTAACACCGGTTAATCACTTTCCTTTTTCTTCCCCATTTGCATATGTGTAGTGTCTCTCGAAAGAGTTGCCTCTATGACACCTTCCAGACATCCGGAATCTGGGGTGTCCAACAAAGCGAGGCTTTACCTTCCAGATTTTTCTTCCGGATTCCAGACAGCCGTTTTCGTCAAGATGGATCTGGAAGGTGTGAAGCCAGGCCAAACACGTCTGGAAGTCCAACAAATATGCAAATGGGGGAAGAAAAGGGAAAGTGATTGACAGTTGTGATTGGGATGCAAGAGATACTTGAAATGTAAAGGGGACATCTAGGAAATCTTGAAGAACAGCAACTTTAGCAGTCATCATTATCATGAAAATCGGGAAGGGTTGGCATGACTATGCGGAAGCCCCGGACGTCTGGGAATCTGGAAGGTGAAGCCTGGCTTTTACACCCCGGACTTACAGACGTTTTTGGCCTGGCTTCACCTTCCAGATCGGTCTCGACGAAAACGGCTGTCTGGAGTCCGGAAGAAAAATCAGGAAGGTGAAGCCTCGCTTTTACCAATCACTTATTCACTTAAAGAATCTTGAAAACCCGGCAAAAATGCGTTACTTCGTTGTTCCGCTATTCACGAATAATCGATTTTCAAATAGTGAAATTTCCTTGCCTGATTTGTATACTCTATGCGCTTGAATCTTTGTTGTATGATCGACGAAAACAATTTACGAAAAATAAGTGTTCACGCAGCCAGCTACCTTCCGTGAGCTGATTACTGGCCACTGAAACGCCGCGTATTTATTTAAATTCAATTTTTCTGCGTCTTAGTAGAAATTTGCGTTGTGAGGACGACCGTAGATATTCTGACTGTCATTTTAGAGCAAATAGTGAAAAATAAGAAAATCCCTTAAAGGACCCCTGAATGAAGAGTACCAAGTATCATCCCTATCTGTATGACTTCCGTTAACATTGCCTGTAGAAAACCCAGTCCAAATACAAAGTTTTGTTTCGAAGCTATGATTTTTGCTCCATGTTGCATTTGTCCTTATTTCAGTACCGAACAATTAAAGAAATGAAAAGATGCCTCCAATCAACCCTTCTTCTGGAACATTTTTTAACCAGTTAAGCCCAAACATATATCTAGAAGAAATTCCAATCCGCTTTTTGTCTTGGAGTCTGCATGTCTCCAGAAACGAACATCCCTATTTTGAAAACGTCACGCTCAGGAGAAGAATGCTCTCCGTGGCCATGTCTGGAAATGCATTCTCCATCAGGTGTCCTTCAACAAAATCCAAATAATGCAGTGTATTTAGTTAAATGATACAACAATAAGTTGACTTTTCAGTTAAACTTTAAGCTTCCACATAATCGCTTATCTCTTTAGCTTCTGCCATTTTCAGCTTGCCGCCAGTTCATCAAGTCGTATTTTACTGCCGAAAAAAGAAAACTTTCACTACTAGGCTTTCTCGTCATTATAAAACACTCCGGTGGGAAACAGCTTTTGGATAATTAATCGCATTAAGAGTTTGAAAGCTTTGCAATTTACACAGAAAATTAATGCTCGCACCTGGAAAGTGAGGGATAGAGAAAAATTTCAGTGCAGTGACGCCGAGGTAGAAAATAGGTTCATCACACTTGTTTTGTAACAGGGTCGTCATTGGGGGGGGGGGGGGGGAGGGTCCACCACAAACCCCTTATTTCTTGATACTCTGTGCCAAACGCTGGGTATACGCTCCTCATAAAGTTCCTCTCAGATTAGTTCTTTTTTGGCCGATAGGTGTGCTATCGTAAAGTTTGTTTTACTATTTTCAATTCCTCTTAGGCCTAACCATGTTTCAAACTCTTTAAAATGACTCTTCCTCTCTTTTTGCTTTACCCACCTCTGTTCTGTCAAGCGTCATGAAGTTTGTCATTTCTGGATTCCGACTTCAGTACTGACTGCTGGCTCACTTTTCCACGGGGAATCTCAAACGCAACTCGATGTGAAGCGAAAGCCTATTCGCTTATTCACCCGTTAGATAACTTATACCAAGATCTCACGTGTGATTGTTATCGTTCCTCTAGCGCTTCTGGCGGCAATACTCTCGATGACTATCTATCCTTGCTGATGCAAAATCTCCGGCCTCTACGGGTATCTAGCGGAAGAAAGGCAGAAGTGGTATCACAACTGCTGCCAAAGGTCGCGGTGATTGATTGACACAGGATTTGAGTCGTTGAGTTTGAGTCGTACGGACACGCCTACTCCTTCTTCCTGATGATCGCTGGCGTGTTTTGGACTTAGTCATATAGCGTATTCGTCACCGGATTTTATGAGGGACGTATATTTAGCATTTCCACAACCCATGCACAATGCTGGATACCTAATCCTGACCTACTAAAATATGAAGGAGTTATGATTGGTTAATTTCTGAGCTTCAATCAAATCATCAATATTTGATTCGGTAGAGTATCCGCGTTTGGCGTTGTGTACCCAGCGTAAGGTACACGATGTGACAAACACTACATGCACCCAGACTGAGGCATAACCAGGGTTGCCACATGTCGCACGATAGTGTGAATTGTTACTCTATTTTGTTTTTGTCACGCTTGTCCTACGGAGGACATAAAAGTCACTCCATTTTAGAAAATTACCAAATGTGTGATCTTTGCAGCAGGAATTCCGACCAGAAGTGACTATTTCAAGTTATTTTCATGAAAGTAAAGATAAGATGTGTCATTTTTACAGAGGCGATTCCGACCAAAGGCTAACATTTCATGAAAATAAATTTCATTCCCAATTCACTCTCTGTTTTGGGCCAAATGTAACTCTCTAAATATGTTTGATGTTCCAACCCTGCGCACACGTTTGGAACTTTCCTGCCCATTCCTGTGACCCAACGTATGTTCAGTGTTGGATCGAACCTGTTTCATTTGGCTGCAAAACCTGTGACAATCTGGCCCCTGCGAAACTACAAAGGAAACGACAAAGGTCGCTGTTTCAGCTACGTAGTTGTGGCTCGCTTTGTCGAGGAATTGGAAAACTGAAGAAACATCTAAAAAATTCTGCGACCCCCCCCCCCTCCAGCTTACCACAAACCCCTGATTTGTTGACACCCTAGGCTATAATCCCATGTGACGCATAGCGGGCAGGGTTGCCACACTGACAAACTTTAGAGAGTAAATTTTGATCGAAAATAAAGAGACAGGAATTAAAGTTTTAATCATATGAAAAAATGTGGAATGGTCGCTTTTGGTCGGATTCACTGCTTTACAAAATGACAGATCCGATTTTGTTTCCATGTAAAACATGAAAAGTCACTTTTGGTTGGAATCACTGCTAGAAAATAACAAATCTGAACGTTGAAATAGAGTGACAATTCATACTATCGTGCGACATGTGGCAACCCTGACTGCAGGAGCGGGTCAGGCGCGCCTGCTTCGGTTTTTCTTCCAGTATGCGCAGCGGCGAGGAGGGAAGTACATGGGCACCAAATCAAAGCTCAGCAAGTACCTAGCTCTGCTCAGTTTTTCCATAGTCGCTGCATCGGACCAAAGACGGAGGATTCGTATACAGAAATGGTTATGTTTGCATTGAAACAAAAATAAATAAGTACTAAGATTGGTAAATTAAAAAAAAAAAAGTCTTGAAATGGAGAAGTCTAAATTTTTTAAGTTTGTAGGATTGTTTAGAAATAGTAGTTTCTGTTCTAGTTCTTATTTTTTTTGTCGTTGTTGTTGTTCTTTCTTTTTACTTAATTTTTCGTTGGTTCATTATTAGGTTAATTTGTTAGAAATTAGTTTCGTGTGCTTTTTGTATGGTGTTTTGTCTTTCTGTATATTACTCTTTCCTCTTTTTGTATTTATACTCCGTCTTTCTCTTTCTGAGTGTGCGATGGGTCATAAATAAATTTATTATTATATTATTAGTAGGTGAAGTTGAAGAGTTTAAGGAAATATCAAGGTCACCGAGCCGTAGCCCAAAAAGTAGAAGATCAAACATTTTTTGTAAAAATGCTACGCGGGTCTAAAATTATTTTTTTCCTTTACTTTTAAGTTTTCTGAAAAAAACGGAGGTTCTATTGGCTTATTTGTTCTTGGCAGTACCGAACGATCTGACACTGAGGTTTAAGTTCACTTACCCACGTTCCAAAATGGGAAACTTGGTTGAACTTCCTTGCGGCTGGCCCGTCGAGTCCGTCAAGAAGAGCTGAGATTCCATACAGTATCAGACACAGCAGTGATTGGTCCTTACAGGCGACGGAGAAGACCAGGAAGATAACTCGGAAATAGTCTATGAAACTAACAATTACAAATAATTCATGGAAATTACAACCGCATGCAGCAATGTATCTCAGTGTATCTCAAATGTATCTCAGTGTATCGTAATTCTGGCGTTCATTACGCAGCATAATAGTTCTAGAGGTGCAGCAGTTTATTGGTGTAGTGAAACGTGTATTTAATCTTGTGTGTCCTTCTGGATAAATAAACAAACGTTATTATTATTAGTAGTAGTACTATATATTTCCTCATCATAGTCTTATAGTCTATTTTCATGTAATATTGCACTTCACCCTATTTGGGAATATTGTCCATCTACATATATGGGCGACGTTGCAAACCTTTTCAGTGGTGGCTAACCTTCTACCTTACCTTAAAGCACAAATAAAACCTGACCTTTTTCAATAATATAGATCAGATAATATATAATATAGTTGGATCAAATCAATATAATATAGTTGGTAGAGCGTCTGTTGGATCAAATCAATATAATATAGTTGGTAGAGCGTCTGTCTTGTAAACAGAGGGCCTGGGTTCAAATCCCGGCTGAGGAGCATTTTTGTCTATCAGTTCAGTACTTATAAAATGACCTTTTTCCATTATGTTCCTTCTCAATAACAAGCGCCGTCACCATTCCGCATATTTTTAATCTTCTTTTTACAGTTGTTTTCATGCTTTTGCTCTCTAGCCAAGCCTAATCTTACCATGGAGAGTTTTCACTATTAAACACCGCCTCTCGCGTAGTACGGATTTTACAAACCATTCAGAGACAATATTTACTGGCAATTTTAGCCAAGATTGCGCCTAATAGGTATTACAGTAATATTGCATTAGTTTGTGTAAAGGAGCTTACCTAAAAAACGCTGCTGATTCACCATAGTATCAGGGTTGCCACCCGCTCCTGTTCAAAGTGTGATGTTTTTCTCGAGAACGCAGGGTGCTACATAAGTCGAGACATAAGTGCTACACAAGATTTTTGCTAAATATGCAATTTTCGCGTAATCCTGCTTGATGTTGATCAAGTAACTTGTAGTCGCGTTTTCGATCGCACAAAGATTACAGCATTTCTACAAATACCTTTGTTATTTTCACTGAAGCACTGTACACACATGTGTAGTAAGCTGCGTGGCGCTTCGAGTTGCCACCGATAAAAAATTGTACTCTTTTTAGTACATTTTTTTTTCGAAGTAGTGAGTTTGTAGTAAATTTGAAACAAGACCTAAGGTTTCGATGGGATCCCAAAAATCTAATATTTGATCCAGACAACTGGGCCTTGTCTTCGCCAGATTCAGTCTTCGCCAGGCTAACCATTAGAGAAAACCAAGTTCAGATGTACCTCTATAAGCCTTCTCTATTTTGAAGATACTGACAAAAACTTCCTGCTTTACTTCTGCCAAATTTCCGGTTTCGGCCGAATCCCGAGCGAACTGCTTGTCCAGCAAAAAAAGAAAATTCGGAATCGAATTCAGCGTACGTACGGTATCTCCTTATTCCTATAACGAACATCTAATTAATTTCAAATAAAACTTTAGCTTCTAAAAAAAAAACCGGTTACAACCGGATTCCGGACGAATTATATGTCCGGGTAAGAAATGATTGTCATATACAGACTCATCGTCTCTTCTTACCCCTAGCTCTGTCATCTAATCAACTTCAAATAAAACTCATTACTTTTAACAAATTTTCCGGTTTTGGCCGGATTCCAGTCGAATTAGTTGTCCGGGTGGAAAATGCTTTTCACATAAGTGTTCAGCATGTCTACTTACCCCTAAATCAAACATTTAATCAACATCCAATCAAACTTTTACTTTTAACCAGCTTTCCGGCTTTTGCCGGATTCCGAACAAACTACTAGTCCGGCGAGAAAATGGTTTTCACCATCGTGTTCACCATGTCTTCTTTCCTATAAATGGAACATTTAATCAACTTCAAACTGAACTTTTACTTTTAACAAACATTCCGGTTTTTGCCGGATTCGGGGCGATCTACTTGTCGGACGAGAAAATGTTTTGTATATTCGTGTTCAGCTTGTCTTCTTACCCCGTAATCGACTACCACATTAGCTGTTTAAAAATGTTTTGTTTGACCCTTAATTTGAACCCCCTCCCCCGCCCCTAAACTTAGGGCTACAAATCCCATTTACGAACTTGACCTTACCCTTGACCCAAAGAACCCTTAAACCAAGTTTCATCAAAATATCTCATTCCCTTCGAGAGTTATCGTGCTCACAGACAGACGGACATTTTTGCGATGTCATAGGTATCCCTCCACTTACGTTTTGGGATCCCCAAAAATGCTACAATTAGCACTATAGTGCTACAGGTGGCATCCCTGCATATTATGTCTGAGAAAACCTCCCGGGCTGAAAATGTTTGCCAAACTTTGTGAGCAAGCCCATTGCTTATGCGGTCACTATATACGTCGTTTGACCACCACTTTATGCCCGTGCCCCACTATAGTCACACCTAGTAATAACGCCGGTAATAAGACTTACGGTCTTACGGTCTCTTACGGTCAAAATTGGGAAGAAAAGACGCTGAAAAACGTAAGGTTGTCGAGATGGAAAAAATCCATCTTCGCCATTCGCCTTCGCCAAACGTATCTTTCGAGTGTTTGGACCAATCACAGGCCAGAGTCGCTCATTTAAGCCAGTTTTGTTTAGGTTTGAGTGATGATGGTGGTAATATATCTTGAATTTCTTTGTTCCAGGTGTGACCAGGATGAAATGTAAGAGTGGGTAATAACCAAATTAACGAACCAAACTACGTACAGGTGTGACTGAATGTGGCCCGGGCATTAGTTGGTAAAAACAACATATAGTCTACTAACCGGTCCAAGGGAAAGGAGCTATTTCGTCTGTATGACCATCTACCGTATCAAACGGGAACCAGAAAATTCCATACACTTTGAACGTGTCCGAAAGCTTTTTGTTGATGTAAATGCTGCCTTAATGCTGCATTTTCTTTCTTTTTTTTTGTCCCAAAGCTGTTACCTTGTTTTCTTCTCTGACACTTCTAGAAACCAAAATTTAAGTCAGGAAGAAGAAGAAGGAAAAAGAGTTAGCTGTATAAAGCTGACAAAATGGATGAGTTACTGATATCCAACCTTCTTATCTTTCCTTTCTTCGTTGGCCACGATCGCCAGTTCTCTTAGAATTTGGAATGTTTGCCAAATTGTCAGTTGTGTTTTTGAATTTGTTATGTTTGCCGCCGAAAACACTGAGAGAATCGCCGTACTCCCCCAGTTTCTTCTTCAAAATTCAGCATAAAATTTAGCATTCTTGCTGAATTTTTCGATGAATTTTACGCTGCATTAATTGAGCGAAAATATAAGTCCCAAAGCGAAATGCTACATAAAATGCTGAATTAATTGAGCATTTTCGTTCGTTTCGGAGCTTTCGGACACGTTTTTTATCTTTTGTGGGCAATATTCTGCGAGATGTTTATTTTTTTATTTATTCATCACCCGTCATTCCAACAAAAACAAGAGCTACGAGCTCATATGGCACTTGTTACGAGTAGGCGACACAAGAAAGTAGATGAGAACGTCACAAAAAACACCCGCAATCCAAAAATGCGGTTCGGAAATAGAAATAGCATATTTAGTTTCACTCTGAGAAGTTAAGGCATCGTCTCGGGTTATCTGTAGAAAATGCGCATGACTGTTCAAACTTCCAAGCCTTTCGTTGTCTTAGTACATCTGAAACTATTCTAACTCGCGATTACCGTAATTCCAGGAAACCCCCTCCAGCTCCCCCCACAGAGCCCCGAAACCATCTGGCTCCGTCAATTTCGTATCTAGGCCTAATGCTTGTTCTCGACATTAAGTTCCGTCCCAATCCCTCTGCTTTAAGCGTTTCTTGAGTCCCCCCCATCCTCCCATAGGTATCGGACCCGACCCAGACTTGACATTGAACATCTGAGGCGATAGCTCTTTCCACCTGACAAGTTTCATTCAAACCCGATCACCCGTTCAAAAGTTATGTATGCCACAAGGTTCCGGACTCCCCATCCATCCACTCCCCCCACGATGGTCGCATCGGGGAAAAGACTATTCTCAAGTCAATCTGTTCGGATCCCTGACATACCTGCCAAGTTTCATCGTCCTAGCACGTCAGGAAGTATGCCGAACTCGCAGGATCGCTAGAAATCTGCCCCCCCCCCCCCAACTCCTCCACAGTACCGGGATCCGGTCCGTTTATGTCAATGACGTATCTAGGACTTAAGTTTCATCCCGATCCCTGGACTCTAAGCGTTTCTCAAGATTTCCGGTTCCCTCCTCCAGCTACCCCCAGTGTCATCGGATCCGGTCCGGATTTAGAGTGGGACGTTTGAGACACGAGATCATCCTAAATACCAACTTTCATCAAGATCCGATCACCCATTCGCAAGTTAAAAAATGTGGCTTCCCCCTCCCTACACTCCCCCCCCCCCAGATGGGCTGATCGGGGAAGTGACTATTTCCTATTAAATCTGGTCTGGTCCCTGAGACGCCTGCCAATTTTCATCGTCCTAGCACATCAGGAAACACCGACCTCGCGGGATCACTAGAAATTCAGCCCCTCCCCTCCCCCCCGACTCCCCCAAAGCGAGAGGATCCGTTCCGATTATGTCGATCACGTATCTAGTACTTGTGCTTGTTCTTTCCACCAAGTTTCATCCGAATCTCTGCACTTCAAGCGTTTTTTAAGATTTCCGGTTTCCCCCTTTAACTCCCCTCAATGTCACGGGATCCGGTCTGAATTTAAAATGCAACGTCTGAGACACAGGGTCCTTCTGCCTATCAAGTTTCATTAAGATCCGATCACACGATCGTAAGCTAAAAATATCTAATTTTTCCTTTTTTTTCCGGATTCCCCCTCCCTCCACTCCCCTCAGATAGTCGGATCAGGGAAACGACTTTTCTTATTTAATCTGGTCCGGTCCGTGATACGCCTGCCAAGTTTCATCGTCTAGCTTATCTGGAAGTACCCGAACTAGCAAAACCGGGACAGACAGAGCGACCGACAGACCGACTGACGGACAGAAATTGTGATAGCTATATGGCACTTGGCCGAAGGGCAAGTGCCATAAAAAAGGCGAAGTACAAAGGAAAAAAAACATACAGCAAAAGGGAAACATTACACTTAGACAGATCAAAAAAATAAAATAATTATAAGCTAAAACTTTGATCACCAACTGAAAATATTTACATATAGACAATTTACATATTTACATATCGAGCATTATCCGTTACAAAACTAATCCCGTATCCTCAGACCATCTACCGGATTAGATGGAACTACAAATTTCTTCTAGATTATATTTTGACTGAGTTTTGACAGAAAAAAATTCTGCGAGCTGTATTTAAACCACAGAGATTAGCTGATACAGCAACCGCGACTTTTTCTCGCACGTCATGCTGTACCATTTGGCGATATTCGTTATCACTAGAATCCCAGTGGGCTCAATTTCTGCTGTCTACCGGATCAACATTGGAACTAGAAGATTCCATCTAGGTCATCTTTTGAATACACGATTCGGCTAGCCACCCTTTCCGCTTCAAAGTATAACTGATATTAGAGCAGCCGCGTCTTTTACCTCCACGCCATGCCGTGGCCTTGACGATTTATTCGTTACAACTAGAATACCATTTTCAGTCTTGAATCAGTTTCTGTCATCTATCGGATCAGACGGGAACTGTTTCATGTCAATGCTGTGACCTTGACGATTTTTTTTATCCTAGAATTCCATTTCTCACTTTTACATACAGTAGCCTACGAGACAACATCCAATGCCAAAGAACAGATTTGAAATATTTCACTTACCAATAATGTTTGGGATATACAGGAAAACGCCATAGTTCGTGCTCTGTGGACGCATAACTGAATGTAACAAGTATCAGCCTTTTTACTCATTCTTGTCAGAGCCTGACTTGGCTGCCAATCAATACGTCCATTGTTCCACCTTTCGAACTGTGACGGAAGATGGTAGGGCAGTATCCTTTTACAATATGTACGTCGCTTATCACAAACAAGTACTAATTAGGAATTGTGTCGCTCGTTCTTTTAAAGAGATTCACGAGTTACTATTTGGACGGTAAGGCTTACTGGTAGGGTTTTCCGCATTTTCATCACGTAGTTTGAAAAATCTCAAGATTTCATTCCGAAATGATGCTTAAAATTGGTAAGCATATCTTATATTCAGGAGGACACAGAGACAAAAAAGGGAGACGTCATACCTAAACAAGACCAAAGGTTTCGATGGGATCCCAAAAGTTCAAATTTGATCCAGACAATTCAGTCTTGTCTTCGCCAGATACAGTCTTCGCCAGACTCCTTGAACAATTTTACTATTAAAATTTTGAAACAGGTTAAGGCCAAATAGCTAATAATATGAGAAAACCAATAATATGAATATGAATATGAATTCAAATATGAATTCAGCATGTGTGTTTACCCCTTTAAGTCATATCTATTTTGACGAAGCAGATCGAAACTTCCTGCCTTACTTCTGCCAATTTTTCGGTTTCGGCAAAATTTCGGAACTACTTGTCCGGCGAAAAAATAAAGCTCAAAAACAAATTCAGCATGTCTCGTTACCCCTACATCCAACCTCTAATCAACTTCAGATTAAACTTTTACAAGCAAATTTTCAGGTTTCAGCCGGATTCCGAGTGATCTATACTTCCGGTGAGAAAATGATTGTCATATGCGAATTCAGTAAGTCTGCCTACCCGCAAATCGATCATCCAATCAACTTTAAATAAAACTTTTACTTTAAACAAATTCATGGGTTTAGGCCGGATTCCGGCCGAACTAATTTGTCCGGCGAGAAAATAATGTTCATATTCGGACATATTCCTTGCCCCTAAATCAGACCTCCAATCAACTTCATATTAAACTTTTACTTTTCACAAATTTTTCGGTTTTCGCCGGATTCCGGGTGAACTATTTGTCCGGTGAGAAAATAAATTTCATATTCGGATTCAGCATGTCTCTTCACCCCTAATTCGACTATTTCATTAGCTTTTAAAAATATTTTTTGTTCCCCTTAATTTCAAACCCCTCCCCCACCCTCAAATATAGAGCTACATAGCCCATCTTCGAACTTGATCTGTACTTTGACCTAAAGAATCCTCATACCAAGTTTGATCAAAATATCTCAACCTCTTCGAGAGTTATCGTGCTAACAGACGGACGGACAACTTTTGCGATGTCATAGGTATCCCTCCACTTACGTTTTGGGATCCCAAAAAGGGACCATTTCTAAATTGGCAGGACACCACCACCCAATAAAAGTTATTAAGCGAACTGTGAGCTAGGACCACCCAGTTACAAAAGGGAATTGGCGAAGTCTGAGATAGGACCACCCATTTTCAAAAGGCAGTGACTCAAATCTGACTTTGGACCACCCTTTTTATGGAATTTTTTCTATGCATGTTGTTCGAAATCGCGAGCACAATCTAGCTGTGCTCTTCCCTCGGCTTTTAAATTTATGTTGCGGAGAGACAATCAGGATCCTTGCTAATTCCTGCCAGGATTTTCGACACCATCGTCAGTTCCATAACGAAAAGTTGAGATTTTTTCATCATTTCACGAAAGGGAAGAAAATCCTGTCGGGAAAACGAAATCGGGAATCCGCAATGTAATGCCATAGTGTCCGACTCTGGTCCTGACCCGTAACTGGACTAATTGAACATCAAGGACATTTGACCTCGCCAGCTATCAAGTTCCACCCGAACTGGACCGCTTGTTTGAGAGTAATGCATGTCAAAAGATTTCCGCGGCCCCTCCCCCCCCCCCTACTGGCCGGGTCCAGTAAAGGATTATAAACAGGGAATCCAGAGCCTGTTTCTTTCCAACTTTCAGGCTTCCTAATCAGGTTTGAGAATATTATGCAACTTGCAAGATTTCCGCGATATCCCCCTTCGTCTCCCCCCACAATTCCTGGCCTCGGTCCGGATCTGCAACAGTGGTACAACCATAGAGCTTATGTTTGACCTTGATGCCAAGTCCTATCCTGATCCCTCTGTTCGATTCCACAGTTGCCGGACCTCGTCCGGAACTGAAACGCAATATCTGAGAACTGTCCGTTTGCCAATTGTCAAGTTCAGTTGTCAAGGAGGTTGGGCATCCCGTTCTTATGGCAACTTAAGCTTGTCAAATGATTCCTGATTCTTCCTCCTGCAACTCCCTTTAGTTGATCGGGTCAGTAAATTAAAACCAGTTTTGAGAGGATCCCAATGAGCCTGAGAAACTATATCGCCCTGGCCCATCTGGAAGTAGCCTAACTCGGCAAGAAAGATTTCCTACAGCTCTCCCCGCATTATCCAGATCCGGTCCTGTTCTTTAACTGGTACATCTAGGGCTTATGCTTGTCCATTCGCCCCAAGTCCCTTTCCAAATTCATCGAATCCAAGCGTGCCATAAGAGTTTGCACCCCCCCTCCCTCTAACTTCCCCAAAAGTTTCTGGATGAAGTCCAAAACTGAAACAAAGTCTAAATCATTTGGGACATGTGCTCTCGTCCTTTATCAAGATTCAACTAAAAAATTCGGTCAAAAGTTACGCATGTCACAAGAATTCAGATTCCTACTCCATGAATCCCCCGCCCCTAGATGCTCAAATCCGGGAAGTGACAATTCAATCTGGTAAGGCCCCTCATGACAAGTTTCGCCGTCCTGGCCTATCTACAAATACTTCGTTCTCGTGTGCCACAGGATTTCCGACACCCCCTTCAACTCCTCGACAACACTCCGCGATATGTTGTCCGACTCCGCGAGATCATCTGGGACATATCATATATGCGAACTATCCAGTTTCCTCCCTCCACCACCACACGAATAATCGGCTCCGAGAAAAGAACTGCAAGCAAAATGAAAGGAACCTCTTTAAATACAACCCCGAAATGAAGTGCCAAAACTCGAAAGGGAAAAAGCTCGATTTCCATCGTACTGTAACAGAAGCCTCCAGTATCCTCCATGCTCGAAGACGTCCCCATGCCGAGACGATCACCATTGAACATATCTTCACCATTCTCAGACCGTTGGCGAAAAAGGCCCGGGAGTTCATCCAAAATACTTATACGGCGTCAACTTGGGATCTGCCTTTGACTCAGTCGATCACCATTCTTTGTGACTGATCCCGAAAACTGCATGACGTCCAGGCCAGCAAAGCTAATGAGACTCTTCCGGAAACTGTATAGCGACTCTGAGAGCTCACTGATGGTCAACAGAAGAGAATTACATCCCTCCAAGATCAACTGCAGTATAATAGCGTTAGACAACGATGTGCAGTACCTCCTGAGTTGTTCAACTGTGTTATTGACCTCGTACTCATCGACCGCTAGAGGAAAACACTTACTGGCAGAGTGCTCTCGGATCTTGACGTCGATATCGCGGTGCCCCTTCCACCGCCACTTCGATCAGCCACGAAGAACCTTTTACCGGGAAGAGATCATGAAAGACCGGAGCAGAGCTGCCGAAGACTACACTAAGTTCTGCATCTGCTAAGATCTTACCAAGCCACCTAGGCCCCCAAAGTGCACCCGAGGACACACCAAGAAGCTGCTCAAACGGTCTGTCAGCACCAGGAACAGGAAAAGCTTCTACACCAGCAGAGTTTTCAACCCCTAGAATGAACTGTCCGAAGCAATGGTCTCTGCCCTCCTTCCCGAAGCGTTCAACAAGGCACTGGACATGAGTGGGCAACTAAAGACTGGAAGTATGAGTTTTAACAGCTCATACCTACCACCTACTAATTCACACCTAAGCTCCCTCAGGAGCTTAATTAACGTAGTTCAGCCGAGCTTTGATGGAATTAAGGCATAGACTAATTCTCCCGGTTTACAACCACAACAAATAACATTGGCCTCAGTCCCCAACAAATTACTTGCCATGCTGCTGTTGCAGCGAGCCTCCAGTATAGTCCATGCTCGAATATATCCATGCCTTGTAAGTAAGTAATTTATTTCTGACCCGCCATTTGAAAAGCGGAGTATGTAAAATAAAATAAAAGAATTAAATAAAACACAACAACAAACGATCGGCCACTGAACAGATCTCCCTAGTTGGACTGCTGTTGGAACAAGACCAAAGGTTTCGATGGGACCCCGAAAATTCAAGATTTGATCCAGACAATTGGGTCTTGTCTTCGTCAGATCCAGTCTTCGCCAGTCTCCTTGAACATTTTTACTATTAAAATTCAGAAACAGATTAAGGCCAAATAGCTAGTCATCTGAGAAAACCAAGTTCAGATATGAAGTCAGCATGTTGGTTTACCACTATAAGTCATATCTGTTTTGAACTACTTGTCTGGCGAAAAGAGAAAGCTCAAAAACAAACTCACCGTATCTTCTTTCCCCAATACTCAGCATCTAATCAACTTCAAATAAAAATTTAACCTATAACACATTTTCCGGCTCCAGCCGGATTCCGGTCGAACTTTATGTCCGGGTAAAAAATTATTGCCATACATGGATTCATCATGTTTTCTTACCCCTAAATTGAACATCTAATCAACTTCAAATAAAACTTTACTTTTAGCAGACTTTCCGGTTTTGGCTGGAATCCGGGCGAACTACTTGTCCGATGACAAAATGGTTTTCACCATCGTGTTCAGCATGTCTTTAACCCATAATAGACTATCACATTATTTGTTTAAAAATATTTCAATTGCCCCTAATTTAAACCCCAACCCCTAAATGTAGGGCTACAGAGCCCATCTACGAACTTGACCCAAAGAATCCTCACACCAAGTTTCATCAAAATATCTCACTCCCTTCGAGAGTTATAGTGCGCACAGACGGACAACTTTTGCGATGTCATAGGTATCCCTCCACTTACGTTTTGGGATCCCAAAAACCTCGCGTTTTTAGGCAAAACAAGTATGCATTTGTGGCTGATTGCGAAAACTGCCTGCCTTCCAGCGAAGCTTCCCAGCCTATTCCGGCTGTGTACGAGAACTTACTAATGGCCAACAGAAGAAATTCAATCCATTCAAGATTAACAGTAGTGTTAGACAAGGATACGCAACAGCTGCTGGACAGCAGAATGCTTTCCGATTTTTACTTCTTCGGCGACATCGCAATGATTAGCGGAACCACGGAAGAGCTGAAAGTAGCCCTGGCCACCCTCGAGTCTGAAGCAGCCAAAGTTGGCTTCAAAATCAAATCCGGTAGGGCAAAATAGCGGTAATCAGTCGGGATAGCACCCCGCTACCACCATCGGTCGGCGTAACAGACAAGAGGTCTAAAGCGGTCGGTCAATTCAGACACTTGAGGTCATTATCTACTCTATTGGACCTCTTGATATCCAAATCGCAAACATATCAGCGACAGCCAATGCTATCTTTGGCCCTCCGACGAAAGCGATATGATTCTGGGTATATACAATGTCACCGTCATCAGTGTCATGCTCAACTCACCAAAAGAATTGAATTTTAATTCATGCTTTAGCTCCTTTTTCAAATAAAAATGCCGATTTTCGACTTTTCTGGGTCATTCAGAAAAAAAGTTAGGAATAATTTGGGATTTTTCATTGAAAATACACCTTTTTGGGTCCTTTTCGGAAAAAAAACTGGATTTTCCGAGGTAGACCACCCAATTTCAATTGTTTTTTTGGGTAGACAACCCTTTTCAAATGGGTTCTGGGCTAAAAAAGGACCACTTCCACGGGGGTTGACGTCTTCCTTTTTTGTCTCTTTGTCCTCCTGCTTATGTTTCTTCTTCCAGAAGAAACCCAGGTCTTCTATACCTTCCTTGACGTTCTTGCCTCAATTTTTTTTTAAAGAATCCGCCATATTTTTTTAAAGCGATAGCCCCTCTACGTGATTAAGAGCTTGGTCACTCTTGGCTAATTTCCTAGCTTTTTAGGTTGCAAAAGTAGAAAAAAGAAAAAGAACAAGATACAACTAATTCTGAATGTTGTCGTTCCGAATTCAGGACATCAATTAGAGCGAAACAGTCTGTATAGTTATGTTACAGGAATCCTAACTGACCGCTAATTGCAGTCTGCTCATTCTTACCAAGTTGCCATAAAGCCGACCAAATCTCACGTCCCCTAGGGATTTTCAGTTATTTGTCGAATAGGTGGCTTTTTGAGCCCAGTGTCACCATGATATGATATGATAATATGATATTTATTGCAAAAAGCCAACTGGCCATAGCAACTACCACAAAAATCACTTACAATAAAACAAAACAACAAAACCAAAAAAAATAGAATCCTAGACATAGCTGTATAACACTTACATTAGATCCTCACGATGCTTCGCTGCCAACCGGACGAACACTGCCAAATTTCTCATTACTGTGAAACACTTGTCTCCAATCAGAACTACTAACCCTTCCTCCCCTAAAGCCCTCTAACTGAGCAACGCGTGTCTCCGTAAACTATCTGATTTCATGTCGTTATGTCTATAATGGTGAGTTTAAATTAGCTAAAAAGAAAACAAGTGTCATAGTTGCTCTAAAGTTAGCTCAAAAATAGAAAGTGGGTCCCCGTTTTGTTTCTGTGAAGATGCTGACGTACATCGATCTTCACTAGTACCGAATAGCAGAAGCGGCGCAGACTTTCTTATTCGGGATGTGCCACCCACCAAGTTTCCGTCATAAGCGGAACAAGACCAAACGTTTCCATGGGATCCCAAAAATTCAATATTTGATCCAGACAATTGGTTCCTGTCTTCGCCAGATCCAGTCTTAGCCGGACTCCTTGAACATTTTTACTATTAAAATTCAGAAACCGATTAAGGCCAACCAGCTAATCATCTGAGAAAAACAAGTATTCAGCATTTGTCTTTACCCCTATAAGTCGTATCTGTTTTGACGAAAACTTCCTTCCACAATTGCCAATTTCCCGGTTTCGGCCGAATTCCGAAACTACTTGTCCGGCGAAAAAAGAAAGCTCAAAAACGAACTCAGCGTATCTTTTTTCCCCAATACTGAACATCTAATCAACTTCAAATAAAAAGTTAACTTATAACGAATTTCCCGACTCCAGCCGGATTCTGGTCGAACTATATGTCCGGGTAAAAATTGATTTTCATACAGGGATTCAGCGTCTCTTCTAACCCATAAATGGGATATCTAATCAACTACAAATAAAACTTTAACTTTTTCCGGTTTTGGCCGGATTCTGGGCGAACTACTTGCCCGGGTAGAAAATTATTTTCACATAAGTGTTCAGCAAGTCTTCTTACTCCTAAATCGAACATCTAACCAACTCCAAATAAAGCTTTTACTTTTAACAAACTTTCCGGCTTTGGCCGGATTCTGGACGAACTACTTGTACGACGAGAAAATGGTTTTCACTATCGTGTTCAGCAAGTCTTCTTACCCCTACATCGAATATCTAATCAACTTCAAATAAAACTTTTACTTTTAACAAACTTTCCGGTTTGGGCCGGATTCCGGGCGAACTACTAGTCAGATGACAAAATGGTTTTCACCATCTTGTTCAGCATGTCTGCTTACTCCATAATCGACTATCACATTACTGTTTAAAAATGTTTCATTTGCCCCTTAATTTAAACCCCCTCCCCTACCCCTAAATGTAGAGCTACAGAGCCCATCTACAAACTCGACCTTACTCTTGACCGAAAGAATTCTCACACCAAGTTTCATCAAAATATCTCATTCCCTTCGAGATTTATTCAAACAATGTTTTCAACGGATGCGTCAGCTACGATTCTTCATCATTTCACAGCCCAGACATGCAGACAATTATCCAATTTGGCCGGAAGGAAAGGACAAAGCTGCTGAAGAATCGGAGCTGACGTATCCGTTGAAAACATTGTTTGAATAAATGTTTCAAAGTCAGCTTGGGCTCAAAGAATATTTATCCCTTCGAGAGTTATAGTGCGCACAGACGGACAACTTTTGCGATGTCATTAGCATCCCGCCACTTACGTTTTGGGATCCCGAAAAGAGCCTTAGCAAACGAGAGAAAACAAAGAAAGGATACAGACAAAACAACTTGATCATAGGATGTTTTCCAAAGGTCAGTTCGTAAAGACTCTTTTGTAAATATACATGAAAGAACGTCAAACGATATTCTATAGAGATGAACATTTATTTACGCAATGGACAAAGAAGGGAAATAGTGAGAAATATATATCATTGAAAAAGTAAAATAATTACATTGCGCGTTCGATAACGACAGTTGTGATTGGACGGCGAAGGATATTTGAAAGGGACAACTAGAAGTTGATCATTAGTTGATAGTGATAAACGGATATGTCAGATGAACTTTATTAGAGCGATATTTCGGCCCTTCTTGGCAAGGGTCCTCTTCAGGTTCAAGCTGAGAAGTGAACTTGTGAAACTGTTTCCCAGCTTTAGCCTGAAGACGGAATACAATATCCTGAAGAAATGAATAGCCTGAAGAATATCGCTCTATTAAAGTTCAGCTGACGTACGTATCCATTTACGTATACAGACGCATGTTTGCAGATACCATGGTATCTGTTACCACGGTAACTGGATCTGCAACTAGTCGTTTTTGCAGTTACCGTGGTATCTGATACTACGGTTGTTCAGCGAAAACGACAATTGCCAGATTTGCGCGTTTAGAAATGATCCAGAAAGAAATACATCTAGAGTGACATAACTTCTTCCCCACCAATTTGACAAATAAACTAGACTCTTGTATTTGATGTGCAAAACGGATACGTCAGCTGAATTTTATTGGAGTTATATTTCAGCCCTTTTTGTTTCTTGTGTTTCCCACAAGTTTGTTCTTTCAACTTGAGCGGTTTTGAGCCCGAAGAGGACCCTTGCCAAGAAGGGCCGAAATATAGCTCCATAAAATTCAGCTGACGTATCCATTTTGCACTATGAAATATGATTCGCAGTCAGCTTGGGCTGAAGGAATATTTAGACTCTTGTGTTAGTGATGATGAAAGTGAGATGACTTTTTCAGATACCACGACCACGGTCGGACAGGACCGTGGTATCTGAATATCACTTATCACGGTGACTGGCCAGATACCCCGATATCTCCAACAACGCTTTATGACTGGGGTATCAGATGCCACGATAACTACGGAAACGACTTCAGACCGTGGTATCAGATACCATGGTATCTTCAAAAACGCAACTTATGATTCGCAGTCAGCTTTGGCTGAAAGAATAGTTGAACAAAACTAGCTAAGACTAGAGTTGCGTTTTTTTTATGTAGTTTCGGCGAAGTTTCGCTTAAAAGCCGTTTTATTTGTCCATTCCATTTGCTATAGTCTCGAACCTGAAACTACGGAGCCCAAACTACAAACTACCTCGCAGACGTAGTTTAGTGTAGTTTGACTTTTCGGAAACAAGAACTCAATAAAACGCAAATAAGACAAAACAAAAGTCAAACTACAAACTTTGACGAAACAGAAGTGAATCCGAACAAAAAAAAAACGAAACTTAGGTATCATTACCAAAATTTGGAAAGACTGGATTGACTGCGCGGAAGCCGCAGATATCTAGAAACATGAAATGCTCTAATAGGTTAGTACAGTCAATCTTTAATATTTCATGTTTGGTTTAATGTTTTTTAAGATTTTCTCGCTTTATAGCACGGAAGAAAGGAAAGTGTTTGAAATACGACCAAAAGGCATATTTCTAGATTATTTTGAATTCAGAAACTCATTTCTAATGTCCGTTTTTAGTTTCTATGACTTACTGATTTGTTACTATGGCTGTAATAATCTTTTGTATTTTTATGGCACTTGCAGCCTCTGGCTCAAGTGCCATATACCGATCAGAATTCAGTCTGTCGGTCCGTCGGTCTGACGGTCCGTCGGTCTGACGGTCCGTCGGTCTGACGGTCCGTCCGTCTGTCCGATCTTTTTTGTCACACTTTTTCGAGTTAGGGTACTTCCAGATGTGCTAAGACCATGAAACTTGGCAGGCATTGGACCCGACCAAACTAACCTGGAAATAATCAGTTTCCCGAACTGACCATATGCGGGGGAGTGGAGGGGTCTGAAAACTTGAAAATCGAGGGCATTTTGTCACACTTTTTCGAGCTAGGGTACTTCCAGATGTGCTAGGACCATGAAACTTGGCAGGCGTATCAGATACCCGACCAAACAAACTTATAAATAATCAGTTTTCCGATCTGACCATTTTGGGGGGAGTGGAGGACAGGGAATCCGGGAAATTGAGTAGTGTGTAACTTTCAAACGGGGGATCGGATTGTAATGAAACTTAATAACTGTATAGATTACATATCAGGGATGCCCCATTTAAAGTCTTGATCGGATTCGGTAGCCAAGGGGAGTTGGGGGGGGGGTCTGAGATTCCGCTGATCGCGAGCTCAGGTACTTCTAGATGTGCTAGTACGATGAAACTTCGCTGGAATATTAGAGATTCAACAACATTTGCTTAGAAATTGCTACTTCCCGAATCCGATTATTCTTTAAAGTACCAATCTTGACCGCAAAGGAAAAAAAATACTTTTAAGCAATATATGCATTCTCATGATGCCCGTTAGCCCATAATAATTTTTGCCTCAAGGGTTTTGCTTACAAATGAAGGTCTAGCTCCCACCAAGCACCAAACATGTGATTTTAAGTTCGACTTGGATTCGAAATTTTCTGCAGATAGTAAGAGCACTGAAAAAAAATTATAATCCAAATACTGAAAATCCAGATAGTGCCCTGTACTAGGGAGTCTAGGGAGCATACGCGAAGCCTCTAAATACTGCAGTCTGATTGAACTAGCCGCACACACAGACTGTCTGAGCGTGTTCCACCCTTCTAACAATAGTTACTCTTTCCATTCCATCCTCACGAAAAGTTACTACGCTGACCGTTCCAACCTTCTCGGAATAGTAACTAATAGTTACTATTTGCTTACCATGCTCGGGAGCGTAGTAGCTACGCATATCTGTAACGTGATCGTTCGGATTCGCCCGTGGCATGAAATCCCGCTGGAAAATAGAAAAATCGTTCCAGCCTTGATGGTAAAAAGACAGAATTCATGACGTCATTCGTAGTAACTACGGTAAGTAGGGTGGCACACGCTCTCTGTCACGGATGGTTGGCTTGATTGCGCGGGAGTCCAAGATGTTTGGAAACAGGAAAGTTGAATCCCGTCTTTAACAGGTTACTAGGAACCGCGGAAATAAATATATCAGTTTTGGATATGGGTATGGCGATAAGGTAAGGTAGGACGGTTTTGGATGCCGGAAGGACGGTGATGAATAGTGGGAGGGAGTGGAAGGAAAGGGTTCTCACGGGCTTCCTTCTCCCCATATACTCGATCACCTCGGCCGAGTTGGTCTCGGGTCGGAATATAGTAATATTCTGACCCGAGAGCAACCCGGGCGAGGTCCAGTCGATTCTTGAGATGCATGGAAGAAGTGGAAGTAGGAAGATTGACGAAGAAGCTCGCCAGGTTTAATAATAAAAAAAAGAAAGAAAGAAAGGATATATATATATTTCAATATAAATTCATACTAAATTCATAAATCATAGAATTCATAACACTGTAAAAGGCAAGGGATCGTGGCTCACAAACCGCAGCCATGCAGGAATGGCGGTCTAGGATTTAACGCCGGAAAAGAATCCAATGATAGTTGAAGAATGTCACCCGGTTTAGACTTCAGACTATAAACTATTCTAGTTGTTGAAGATTAACCACTTGTTCAGGTTCATTCGGATACGAGTACCATAGCCTGTAACTTAAAGTCCACTGTACCTTAGACGAAAACACGAGCCATGGTCTATAGCCTCACTGTCGTAAGACTAATTATCGGAAAATCTGGCGGACGCCGGATATCTAGTTTCTACCGCGAAAAGGATCCGGAAACCAAAAACGGCATTCCCTAAAATGCCAGAATCGGCATTCCCTAAAAGCCAATCACAGCATTTCCTGGCCTAAAAAAAGACGGACAAAACAACTTGACTACAGGATGCATAGGTCAATTGGCTGGCTAAAACGCGAAGGAACGACAAGCGGTATTCAGATGATGATGAAATTGTATCTACCCACTGGACAAGAAAGGGGAATAGGAACGAAAAGGAAAATAGTTACACTACGCTTTCGATAACGAGGAGAAATAGCAAGATAAATAAAAAACAGAAAAGAAAGAGAAAAAGAACTAGTTGGTCTTGTTCATTGGCTACGATTATCATAACTTCTCATAAGTAGTTTATTTCTGAAACGCCGCTAGAACACTCCAGTGTTCACCTTCGTTGAATTCCTGAGCACGAAAAAATTGACTTGTTTCTTCAAGCAACTGCCTAAGGAGGACCCTTGCCAAGAAGGGACGAAATATCGCTGACGAACATCTTAGCTGACTTACCCGTTGTTAGCCCTCTTTCATACACGATTAGGAAAACCTTAAGTAATTAATTCTGACCCATTGCAAGAACAGTCCACTTGGTCCACTTTCTTAAGTTCTCGAGTGCGAAAAACCGAAAAAGAGCAAGTTGCTGTACTCACTCTTGGATTTTTTTTTTTTTTTTATCAACTTTTAAAGTTTAACTGAAAAGGGCTGCGAAAAGACAATCAAGAGCGTGTTCCGCCCTTCTAACAATAGTAACTATTAATTACTATTTTCGTTCCAACCTCGTAAAAATTTACTACACTGACTCTTCCAATCTTCTCGAAATAGAGATTAGTAGTAACTATTTGCTTACCATGCTTGGGAGAGTAGTAAGTGTGGTAACTAGGCATCTCTGTAACGTGATTGGTCGGATTCGCCAGCGGCATGATATTCTGCTGGAAAATAGAAAAATCGTCCGGCCTTGACGGTAAATGCCAGAATTCGTGGCGTCATGCGTAGTAACTATGGTAAGTAGAGTGGAACACGCTCCAACTTAACCCTTAGTCATTCACTTAAAGAGGCTTGAAGACTCGATGACTATTCGTTACTTCGTTGCTCCGCTATTCACGAATAATCGATTTTCATATAGTGAGTTTCCGTGTCGGATTTGTAGTACCTCTACGCGCTTGAACGCTTGACGCACTGAAAAGCCGCGTTTTTCAACGAGATTCAAATTTCCCGTGTCATAGTAGGGTTTTGCGTTGCGAGGAAGTCCGTGGATACTTGAACGCTTGTGGCATTTAAAGCGAGACAAACTTCCGGGTTTAAAAATGTCTAGTAAAGCTAAGGTGCGGACTGCATACACGCTGCATATTCACTAACGCTGGTGGTGCTAGTGTCGCTGCTGTTCGAGTGTGTGACACTTTTTTCAAGTCTTGGAGCTACTCCCTAGTATTAATTTGCTCTGCGGGAGATGAGCAGGTGGTCAGTGGGAGTTGAGCAAGGCGATTTTGACGTCAGACCAGAGCAAAATAACACTCGGGACTAGCGCTGACACCTATGCTGTCCATGCTTTGTAAACGGGCGATACTCGTAGCTCCACCAAATACGCTTGTGGCATTTAAAGCGAGACAAACTTGCGGTTTTAGAAATTTCTAGTAAAGCAAAGGTGCGGTCTGCGCACATGAAGGAAACAATGGAGGCTGTATAATTTTTTTTTACAAAATCCAGAGTATTAAATTATCGAGCCAGCGTTGGTGATCGACTGAATGAGTTTCAGTAGGCATGTTCTCTATCGCTAGTGGTGCTAGTAGCGCTGCTATTCCAGTGTGTGTCAATTTTGTCAAGTCTTGGCGCTACTAGTTAATGCAGAGCAAAATAACACTAGGAGGGAGTAGCGTCAAAACCTATGCTTTCCTTGCTTAGCAAACGGACTATACTCATAGCGCCACCCACTACGTTTGTGGCATTTAAAGCGAGACAAACTTATGGAAGTATACATATCTAGCAAAGCTAAGATGCGGTCTGCACACTTCGAGCAAACAGAGGAGGTTGTATCTTTTTTTTTGAATTTTTCAGAATATGAAGTTATTCAAGCCAGCCCTGGTGCATGACAGATTGAGTTTCAGTAGGGACGTTCGCTATCGCTAGTGGTGCTACTGTACCTGCTACTCCAGTGTGTGTCACTTTTTTCAAGTCTTGGCGCTACTCTCTAGTGTGATTTTGCTCTGCGTCAGACACAGTCTCTTGCAGATCACGGTGGCGATTGGGAGTGAAAACATATCAGTGAGCAGAGAGCAATAGACGCGTACTGAGACTACTGAACCTGAACTAGCGAAAACCATTCGAACAAATTCACACCTTTGATAAACGCTACCGTATTGGAATTTGTGAATAAATGAGTGGGCTGAACGGAAGACCCTTTCCTTTCTGGAAACTCTGTTGGACGGCTACGGTTTAAGCAGAAGGCAGAAACAGTACTTCCCTAACACCATGACCTTAAAGGACATCCCGATGAAAAATTTATCTCAAAATAGTACTATGAAGTAGTACGAAAAAGTTGCATGCAGTACTAACGATGCTACTAAATGCTTCTACTTCAAGGCTACCGCGTTACTGCATATTACTCTATGCTACTATTAGCAAGACTGGATGCTACTATGGAAAGACAGGATGCCACTGGATACTACTACATAAGATTGGACCAGTCTGAGTTACATTAAATAATTGTATTCTTTGCTATTACATAATATTACATGCAACGTTTTCGTACTACTACCATACTACTACGCAGGCTAAAAATTTTTCATCGGGATATATTACCTATAATACTGACGCAGCCTACTTCCGCAATCACTCCAGCCATTCCTGAGCCCAGAGGTCCGAATTTCTTACGGTACATTCTAACCCCTCTAACAAAACCTCGTTGATTTTCTCACTTGCCGTGTTTCACTACCGTCGACGCTTATCACACTGTCGACGGTTGTCTGTGAGAAGTATTTCCATAAAAAAACTGGTTATGTAAATTTTCCCTCGTTTTCGCTACGAGTCAAAGGGTGTCGAAAAAGGCTAAGAACAGCTAACGCCGTCGATAATTTGTTGACAGCACAGCCTAGTCGTAAAAGTATTCAACTATTTTTAAATACTGGTAGTTGAAGAGTAAATAGTGCGAGGGGTCCTTTAAAGAGTCTTATGAGTCGTTTAGTAACTATTCTGAACATGTAAGACATTAGCCTACCTCAAATCGCGTTTGCCATCGACAAGGTTGCGTAGCCTCCTGACAAGGCCGGTGCTTACGGCCTGGAAGTTGATACTGGATAACTGTAACTACTTTCCAGGTCACGTCTTTCCAGTCACTGTCAACTCTCCTCTTGAAAGCATCTGTTGTTTCCGCTAAGCGAGTTCCAAAGGGGGACGCGGTTTGCGAAGGTTTAAGCTGCGTTCTTTGTCACGGGAGTTCTCACCGGTGGTCTCCGTTTTTTCTTATAAGCCGTTTTTGTATCCACCGGTGACTACTCACCAGTCTTATAACCCGTTTCTGAACTAGCTAGTGTCCGGTTTTACCTCACCGGTGCGGACTAACCAGAACCTACTCGGGAGCCCAGCTTCAGCGAGGAGTTAGCTAGTTTAGGCTACTCCATATTGCTACGTTATTGTGCGAAGAGCGCCTCACACATGACATAATTTGAGTTAAAGAAGTGGGCGAAACCAAAAACAATCAGTAGAAATAATTTTTCTGAGCACAACTTTACATTTTTTTGGCAAAATCCGAACACTACCCTACGTCACCCACAGACTACTAAAATTATTTCAACCTTGAGAGTAATTCGTCCCTCTTTCTCGCCGGATCTTTGATTACTCGTGAGGTCTGCTAGTATTAAATAAATAATAAAAAAACAGAATTCTAATAAAGGCTTTCATGCCTCAGTACTTCACAAAAACGCACACAAGTCCATACAGAGCCGAATCGTCGTACCAGAAATCTAACTAAATCGAAGCTCTCTGCGGAATTTCGAAACCGATAAAAGACGTTAAGAGGACCCGTCGTACTTACTATGCCATTGCAACCTACTTCCGTACTTGCATTCATTCATTCTTAGACCCCCCCCCCCCCCAAGAGCCAGATTTCATACGTTACATTCTAAACACTTCACTAATCCTTACGGATCACTATTTTTCATGCGCGTTACGCTCCCGACGAGAGGTCATATGGGCATGGGAAAAGTAAAGCAGTGGATAATTTATTAAAACCCGAGTCAGGTTTTAAGGTATTCAAATAGTTTCCAACATTGGAGCATTAACAATAAATAGTCCGAGGTCTGATTTAAACTGTGGCTCCTTAGCTGCGTATTTTCGTTGAATATTTACCAGTAGTGAATTGAGTGTTTATAGCTTAAAATAAATTCCTAAGGAATGCCCCAAGGGCCCAAAACCCGTTTTCAGTAATTATTCACTAAATGTGAAGAAGAAAAAAGCTATGAACAACTTGTTATTTGTCACTGAAGATTCTGTCACTAGACTATTAGCAGTAATATCGGGTCCGAAGTCAATTAAACATGGACAAAGTGAACACGACCAACGCCTTATCACTAACTGTAGCGGACACACGTTTCTCCTAGAAAATGTGACAGATTTTCACGCAGAAATAAAACAACCTCTGAACAATTAACTGAAACATATCAACTCTCCCAGATACTTAGCATTTTTTTCGTTTTGCTCGTGTACCAGCTAAATATTCTTCTTCTTCGATTATTGTGCTGAGAGCTACTTTGGCAGTGCCCAGCGATGCACTTTTCCGAGCCGCGCACTAGATGGACCCTGGTCGTGTCGAGTCCTGGGTTCGGACTTGCGTCTTCTAAGTGAATGATCTAGACACTGGAAATATGAGACTGCTTCCAAATTATCTCCTTTAGCATTAAAGGGCACCTGAATGAAGAGTACCAAGTATCGTCCCTATCTGTATGACTTCCCTTAACATTGCCTGCAGAAAACCCAATCCAAATAAGAAATAGTGTTTCCAAGCTATGATTTTTGCTCCATTTTGCATCTGTCCTTATTTCAGTACCGAACAATTTCAGAAATGAACAAATGTCTCCAATCAACCCTTCTTCTGGAATATTTGCTAACCAGTTAAGCCCAAACTTATATCTAGAAGAAATTCCAATACGATCTGGCCAGAGCTGTGCAAGATTTGAATGAATTGCGCTTTTTGTCTTGGAGTCTGCATGTGCAATCCTCCAGAAACGAACATCCCAATTTCGAAAACGTCACGCTCAGGAGAAGAATGCTCTCCTTGGCCATGTCTGTAAATGCATTCTCCATGGTGTGTTCAAGTATGGTTTCATTGTTCAGGTCTCCTTTAACGGACTAGAAGAATCTGTCGGGCTTATAGTACTCAAGGAACACAGTTAAAAGAACAATATTTATTACAAATGTATCTTCTGTATTACCTGAAATCGCCCCCCCATGTCACTTCGTGATTAGAAATGTGATTCCAACAGCCTAGCATGTTGTTCTTAATGTAGTACTTCCTCGTATATTCATTTTCATTCACTTCAGTCAGTAACTTTTCCTGCGCTCTGTCTTTCATCATGCTTTCATAGCTGACAACTTTAGCCTTGAATGGAAGTTTCTCGGCCAACATCGTTAGGTAACCTTCGACCTGGAATAAGAGAGGGACAATTAAAAACACAAAGACCGAGGGCTTAGTGACTAAAAACTTAGCGGAATTAATAGTCAAAGGAATAAAGCAATCAGAAATAATTTTTCCACATAACTGTAAAAAAAAATCTTGCAGTATTTGCTACTGGGATTAATCTTATCTCTAACAGGGTAATTTTATCTCAGGGGAGACAAGATTAATCATAGTAGCAAATACTGCAGTTAACTTTAATCCTTAATCGGAGAAACTTTTTACAGTGTATTCAAACAATGGATAAAATTGATGCGTCAGCTACTTTCGGCCCTTCTCGGCATGACGAGGACGAGGATCCCCGAACGCTCTCTAAGCATCGTATGTGACGTATCCGTTTTATCCATTGTTCGAATTGTTTCCCAGTCATCTTGGGCTGAAGGAGTATTTTATTTTCCCATGCTACATTATTTTCCCCATAGATACTTCTTCAGCAGAAGCTGAATTGCGATTTGTCTTATTGGAGAGGACACTATTGCCCACCTCCTAGGGCAGTGCCAGGAGTCTGGGATTAGTTTGGGGAAGGGTTGCCCTTCCCTGGTATATTGACATCGACCAAAGAGAACGTTATTAAAATGGTGGTAGAACTGGTGGAATATGTGAGTGGGAATTTAATTAGGAGAAGTTTATGTATGTGTAGTAGAATCAGGCCCGTATCCAGGAATTTTTTTTTTTTTTGGGGGGGGGGGGGGGGGGAAGGGGGTCACCTTTGGGGGGGGGGGTTGCCTGTCGGTCGGACAAAAAAGACATAGATCAGAGGGAAAAGCCTATAAAATTGATGATTTTTGCATGTTTCGGGTGGGGGGGGGGGGTCAACTCCCTAACTCCCCCCCCCCTTGATACGGCCTTGAGTAGAATCACTACGTTTTCAATGAATTAATATATTTGTATGTCGTGTATATACAAATCTGTGTATGGCCTATTCGAGGCTAAATAAACATTATTCTATATAAAAAATGTCGCAAACCCGGATGTCAGCTAAGATGTGCTACAGCGACAGTTCGTTTCGACTGCTGGTTCATTTTTTCTAGCTTTAACCTGACTAGGACCAGGACCCTTGGAGAAGGGCGAATATCGCTGGATCAAATCTTAGCTGATTTATCCGTTTGCCGCTTTATATTCATTCACATTTTTTCCGCTTGCCTAGCTCATGCAGAAGGGCCTGAACTTGCAAAGGCTGAACAGACGGACAGACACTATACGATTGCTTTATGGCACTTGAGCCTTTGCAAAGCTTGTTCAGCTGTATTCAGGACATCTTCAAATCATTTCGAAACTGCGTACGGTCCACTTTGTCAAAATAAAGTCGCTTCGATCGGATGGCGGCTTGCAATCCGTCGAGGTTCAAGTTTTGATTTAAATTTCTGGTACAAAATAACCATAGCTAGAGGGTGTTGTAGTTCGGACATCATTTAGTTGTCACTTCGAATCAAGATGGGAACACATGTGCCATCTAGGCGTTAGTACCTACTTTTACCGGTTTATTCCACCCTACTTACCGTAGTTACTACACAAGACGACACGAATTCTGTTTTTTTTTCGTCAAGGCTGGAACGAGTTTTCTATTTCCCAGCAGAATATCATACCACGGGGAATCCGACCAATCACGTCACAGAAATGCGTAGTTACCACGCTTACTACGCTCCCTAGCATGGTAAGCAAATAGTTACTATTAGCTACTCTTTCTAGAAGGTTGGAACGATCAGCGTAGGAACGAAAATAGTCACTAATAGTTACTATTGTTAGAATGGTGGAACACGCTGAAAGTCTTTTGTGACAGTGTAACGTTTTATTGCCTGGATGATGCTGGTCCGTCAGCATCATCACGTTTTCGGGTGTTGACAACATCATCAACAATTTACCATCTTGTTGAGGAGACTTTTCTTTTTATTTGGAGAGAAAGAGCACAGTGTGTCTGAACCCTTAGCTACTTGGGACATCCCTGCTCTTGTTTGTAAATCGGTTGTGAGCATGGAAACTAAGGTCAGGCCGGCCGTTCTTCTGACGATTATAGCACAGTCACCCAATTTTGGTACTACGATGGATAAATAAGCCTACGCAAGTATATAAACTTGCATATTTTTCAGGTACGCTTAGACATGCATATTTCCTATTTTTGGTGACATCCAACGCCTATTTACGACACTGTTTTAGGGTGTTTTCCGGCGTTATACTAGCAGCTACTAAAACCAACGACCATAATTTCAGCTTATATATCCCTTCATAGAGTTGGAAATGACGACGTACGCTTTAATAACTCTCGCGATGCTTGTTTGATGTTGTTAAAACCCATTGGTAGAAGACGTGGAGGTTTGGCTTTATTAGTTAATAGTTGTATACCAGCTCGAGTAATTAGTGATTTCGATTCATTTTATGAAGAAATGGTTTTCGAGTTTTTAGTCGCTGAGATGAATCTTGGTGGCAAATCAACTCTATGCTGCGTTATTTACCGCCCACCCAGTTCTTCGATAGGTGGATTCGTGCAAAAACTGGAGATATTAGTGCCTCAACTTAAATCAAAATACAGGAATCTTACTCTGATGGGTGATTTTAATATTGATTTGTACCCTAAACGTGATGGAGGCCTGTCTGCTGGTCTACAATCAGTGCAATTTTTATCTACTGTATTAGCTGCTGATCTGCTTCCTTCGTGTAGCGTTCCTACGAGAGTTACAGGATCGTCAGCGTCTCTAATCGATAATATTTTTACGGATTTTAGGATTATTAATAGCAGTGTTGTAGTTGATGATACTTCTGATCATTTCCTTCTTTTGGCAAGTGCAGATACCGGAAGTTAAAAAAATCGGACAAATAAGAAAAAATCAAGAAAACTGGATATTTTGACTGTCCAAAAGTTGAAAACGACATTAGAAGAACGGGGATTTTCCGATGTGTATGTTTGTTCAAATGTGGACGAAGCAGGACACGCGTTTGTCCAAAAATTTAAAGCAGCTTTGGATGAAGTTTGCCCCTTGAAGCCGTTGACTTATCGGAGGTATAAAGTTCCATTTAAACCATGGATTACACAAGGAATATTAAAATCGGCTAGGAAAAAAAATAAGTTATATAGGCGCTTTTTGCAGTACCCTACTGATGATAATAAGCATATATTCAAAACTTATAAAAATATGCTAACTAAGCTCTTGCGATCTGCAAAAAAGATTTACTTATCGAAAGCTTTTGATAATGCTCAAGGTTGTCCCAAGAAGACGTGGGATCTCATCAATTCATGCCTAGGGAAAAATAAGGATCATTCAATTCCAGACGAGATGATGTCTCCTGACGGTAATCAGAAGGTCTCAGGTAAACAAGAGGTCATCAGCTTGCTCAACAACCATTTCGCGACTATTGGTGAGAAAACTGCTCCACCTTCCTCTAGTTCGGATTCACAAACATTTTCATCTTACCTACCTCCTCGCAGTCAAGACTCGATGTTTCTGTATCCGGTGACAGCGCAGGAACTAATCAACATAACCAAGCTGCTGAAAAACGGAGCTTCCGAAGGAACTGATGGGTCGTCAACTAACCTGCTGAAGTCAATAATTCCCGAAGTTGCTGATGCATTGGCGCATGTGACAAACCTGTGTTTTACAACTGGAACGTTCCCCAAGATATTTAAGTCGGCAAAAATCATCGCCCTACACAAGGGTGGCGATCCACTGGATCCCTCCAACTATCGCCCTATTTCTATCCTTCCTGCATTCTCAAAGCTGATCGAGCGGTGTTTGTACAATAGGATTGTGTCTTATCTGTTAGAGACAGATTTTTTTTCTCCGTCTCAGTTCGGTTTTCGGAAAAATCACTCGACTGAGCACGCAGTGTTGGTTATTACTCAATTCATCCATGATGCCCTTGATAACAATGAAATACCTGCGACTATTTTCCTTGATATTAAAAAGGCATTTGACACAATTTCACACTTTATTTTGCAGTTTAAGCTTGATAATAGTGGAATTAGAGGCCCAGTGAATAATCTAATCATGTCATACCTAACAGACAGGTCTCAGTTCGTGAGTGATGGTGATACTATTTCTTCTGAAGTGCCCCAGTCTAATAAGGTCGGTGTGCCCCAGGGTTCGATTCTGGGTCCACTTTTATTTCTTATTTATGTTAATGATATTTCAAGTGCTTTGAAGGACCTTGGATTAACAATATTATTTGCTGATGACACCGCTTGCAGTGTTAAAGCTAAAGATGAATCGTCACTACGCTCGAAAATGGGAATTGCTATAGCACGCCTACGTCAATGGTTTCATGACAACAAACTCGTGGTAAACTGTTTGAAGTCAAATTTTTTAATTTTTTCTCGTGTTGGTTATCGTCTGCCAAACCTACAGTCAGTAGATATGGACGATCGTGATAGCATTACAAGGGTTGATAGTGTTAGATACCTTGGTATTCAGTTAGATAGTAACCTTTCTTTTAAGTCCCATATTGATAAAGTGAAACTGAAGATAAGTCGTAATGTTGGAATGATGTATCGCCTTAAGTTTCTACTCCCTTACCACGCTATGCGATCTATTTATTTTTTCCCTTATTCACTTGTACCTCACTTATTGTCCCCTTGTATATCTGAACACGTTCAGCAGTCATCTTGCTCCTCTTCAGAGACTTCAAAATAAGGGGATCCGCCTCCTGAAGGAGTTTATGCCATCTCCATCATCGCTACCAAACTCGTCACCCACAAAGAGTGCTTATAAGTTGCTTAATATTTTACCCGTTTCTTTATTTCCGCAATTTTTTTCGATAATAATGTTGGAGTGTTATTTCAAAAATAGACTGCCTTCGATTTTGTATTCCTGCGAGCTGCTCCCCACCGCTTATGACCACCATTATGCTACTCGTTTTGGTTCGGATCCTCGTCAACCTCTGATCAGATGTGAACGATCCTGATTTAGTTTGCGTAATTGTTTAGTTAAATTTTCTAATTTATTAGAAGATAAAGATATTGTTCGCCTTTCTCTTCCTTTACTAAAAAAAAAGGTTTAAAACTAAATTGTTGGATTTGTATTAATGAGGAGTGTTGGAGAAGGTGGTTTGGCCTCTGGTTTGTTCAGTCCTGGTTCTCTGATTCTTTGCCCATGGTTATATATTTTTTATATTTTGATGGTTATTGAGTCTTCGATCTGACGTGGTAAGTTGCTTTATAATCTCTTGTTGTTTTTCATGTTTTTCTTTCTTCTTGTTGTTCACGATGTTATGATATAGGCGCGCTCTTAATCTGTTATTGGTTGAATTTTCTTCTCTTCTTTGTATGTTGCCCGAGCATTTGTTGAGTCCCTCTCTGCCGGGTAACTTCCTGATATTTAGTTATTTTGTTCTGTTGTAAATAATAAAACCTTGAACCCTTTAACCTTGAACCATTAGGGTGCGGTGTACCACAAAATAGAATTTAATATGCAAAAAATCCGAGGGGCATGGCAACACCAACTAAGCACTAAGAATCAACCCTTATCACCTTCAATGATTTTAAGGACCTTTCTTACCTGGCACTGTCTAGGGTACTGGGAGCCGTACTTTTTGTCCTACGGGCTACGGAACCGGTAGTTCTCACGGAAAACAAACTAAATAAGCTGCGATTCCAGGATCTGACGTCATTGACTAACGGAAATTTGTATGTACTGGCTCCGGTTCCGGTAGTAAGTGGAAATAGCTCAAGGAAACTTCATCGCACCAGCTTCTCGTCCGGTAATCTCAAGGAATTGTGTACTCCGAAGCTAGGGAGCCGGTATGAGTTGATACCGGAATCTGTATGATTGGAGCTTATGTTCCGACAGTGTCTGCGTGGAATATAGAACTCACGGAATAGTTTGGATGAGAGATTGGATGTCCGGATTTTCACTGACTTCGAGAAAATAACATGGACAAAAATTCACTACCGGAACCCATATATTGAGAGCTAAGGTACCGATAGCAACAACTGTTTGATTGAAACTGACCAGCTCACGGGCACAGAAGGCTATTGGCTAGGGTTCCGGTAGTGCAAAAAAAAAAAAAAAAAAAGAAAAAAAAAAAATTTACTCACGGACCCATGTCAGTGCAGACTAGGAAACCGGAAGTGAATATTTTTAACTCACAGAACCCAGCTCCTGCGGGCTAGGGTTCCGGTAGTGCCAAAAACTAAAATTAACAAGAGCTAGAAGCTCATATGGCACTTGCAAGGCTGGGTAGAGGATGAAAGTAAGGAATTCGTGGGTTTGTTGTGAGCATTTGTAATCAGAACTCTTGAAGCAAAAATGATGATGAACTCATCGGGAGGACGAAAATCTATATTTTGCTGAAAAGTATTGTTTGTACTTAAAGTAAAACAGTTGTAAGCAAAATCCTTGAGGCAAAAATGATCATGGGCTCATAAGGACCAAGAAAATGTATCTTTTGCTTAAAAGTATTTCTTGTACTTTGCGCTTAGGATTAATACTTTAAGGGATGGTCGGACCTGGGAATGGACAATTTTCTAGGCCAATCTTGTCAATTGTCTAATTTCAAGTACATCCGGAAGTACCTTGATTCGCGATCACCGGAATTCCGGACCCCCTTCTAAATCCCCCCACAGTGCCCGGACCCGGTCCGTTTCTGTCACTGATTCACCTCGGGCTTTGCTTGTTCTTCCAGCCAAGTTTCATCCCAATCGCTCCACTCTAAGCGTGTCACAAGATTTCCGGTTCTCTCCTCTACCTCCCCTGAACATTCATCGGATTACATCCGGACTTTAAATATGACATTAGAGACATGAGGTCTTTCCAAATATCAAGTTTCATTTAATATCCGATCTCCCGTTATAAAGTTATAAATACCTCAAGATTCAACAGGATTATTCCTCCCTCCACTTCCCCCACGATGGTCGGATCAGGAAACTAACTATTTCTAAGCTAATCATATCAAGTCTTTAGTTTTCAGGCAAACTTTCATCGTCCTAGCACGTCTGGAAGTACCTTAGCTTGTGATAACCGGAATCCCGGCTCCCCCCTCTAACTCCCCCACAGTGCCCGAATCTTGTCCGGTTCAGTCACTGATGCACATAGGCCTTGTGTTTGTTCTTCCCACCAAGTTTCATTTCGATCGATCCACTCGAAGCGCTTCACAAGGTTTCCGGATCCCCCCCCCCCCACTGACCCTCCCACCTTCATCGGATCCGGTCCGAACTTGAAAGGGACATCCGAGACACGTGGTCTTTCTGCATATCAATTTTCATTATGATCCGATCTCCCGTTCGGAAGTTACACATACCTCCAGATTCCGGATTCCCCTTTCCTCCACTCCCCCCACGATGGTCGGATTTCCAGTTTATTTTCAGGTTAATCTGGTCGGGTCGCTGATTTGTCTGCCAAGTTTCATTGGCCTAGCCCACCTGGAGATAACTGAACTCCCTATCGCCGGAATTCCGGAACACCCCCTTCAACTCCCCCCAAAGTGCACGAAAAAGGTCCGGTTCTGTCAATGGTGTACCTAGGGCTTGTGCATGATCCTCCCACCGAGTTTCATCCCGATCGCTCCACTCTAAGCGTGTCACAAGATTTCGGTTCCCCCTCCGACTCCCCCCCCCCACCTTCATCGGATCCAGTCCGGACTTAATTTCATTAAGATCCGATCACCCGTTCGAAACTTATGCATGTCACTAAATTCCGGATTCCGGCTCCCCTCCCTCCCCCCACGATGGTCGTGTCGGGCAAGTGACTATTTCCAACTTAGTTTGGTCGGGTCCCTAATATGCCTGCCAAGTTTCATCGTCCTAGCATATCTGGAAGTATCCTAACTCGCCAACACCGGACCAACTGACCGACCGACCGACCGACGGAAAAGTGATCGGTATATGGCACTTGGCCGGAAGGCGAGTGCCATAAAAACTCATGTAAGTTGGATTTCCTGAGCTGTACCGGACTCAAACTTCGTATTGACACTTGTCCGTGAGTTCATAATTTTAATTTTTGGCACTACCGGGACCCTAGCCCGCAGGAGTTGGGTTCCGTCAGTTAAAAATATGCACTTTCCGGTTTCCTAGTCTGCACTTACATGGGTCCGTGAGTACAGATTTATTTTTTTATTTTTGTGCACTACCAGAAACCTAGCCCATAGTCCCGGAGCTGGTAATTTTCAGTCAAATAGTTGTTGCTACCCGTACCTTAGCTCTCAATATATTGGTTCCGGTAGTGCATCTTTTCCAATGATATTTTCTCTAAAGTCAACGAAAATCCCGGCATCCTAGCTCTCATCCAAACTTTTCCAGGAGTTCTATATTCCACGTAGACACCACCGGAACACAAGCTCCAATTATACAGTTTCCGATATGAACTACCGGCTCCCTAGCTTCTGAGTATACAATTCCGTGAGACTACCGGACGAGAAGCTGGTGCGATGAAGTTTCCGTGAGCTATTTCCACTTACTACCGGAACGGGAGCCAGCACATACAAGTTTCCGTTAGTCAATGACGTCAGATCCCGGAATCGCAGCTCATATGGATTGTTTTCCGTGAGAACTGCAGGTTCCGTAGTCCATGGGACATAAAGTACGGCTCCTGGTTCCCTAGACAGTGCCTTTTTACCTATAATACTAACGCAACATACTTCCATGATCCCTCCAAATATTTCTAAACCTGGAGACCCCAATTTCGTTCGGCACATTCTAACCCCTCTAACAAAACCACGATGATTTTCTCACTTGCCCTGTTTTGCTACCTTCGATGCGTATCACCCTGTCGACGGTTGTCTGCGAGTAGTTTTTTCATCAGAACAAGACCAAAGGTTTCGATAGGATCCCAAAATTTGATACCTCATCCAGATAATTTTTGTCCTGTCTTCTCCAGACTCCTCAAGGATTTTTACTACAGAAATTCAGAAACAGATTAAGGCCAATTAGCTAATCATCTGAGAAAACCGAGTTCAGATATGGATTCAGCATGTGTGTTTACCCCTAAAAGTCATAATTGTTTTGACGAAACTTAATGAAGCTTTCGGTAACTATTTATCTGGAAAAATAACAAAGCACAAAAACGATTTCAGAGTATCTCCTTATCCCTACATCGAACATCTAATCAACTCCAAATAAAGCTTTAACTCATGACGAATTTTTCGGTTTCAGCCGGATTCCAGGCGAACTATGCGTCCGGGTAAAAAAAACAATTCTTATATACTGATTCAGCATCTCTTCTTACCCCGAAATCGGAATCTAAACTACAAATAAGACTTTTGCTTTTAACAAATATTCCGGATTTGGCTGGAGCGGGCGAACAACTACTCCGGCGTGAAAAGGTTTTAAATAATCGTGTTCAGCATGTCTTCTACCCCTAAATCAAACATCTAATCAACTTTAAATAAAGCTTTTACTTTTAAGAAACTTTCCGGTTTTGGTCAGATTCCGGGCGAACTACTTGTCTGGCAAAAAAAATGGTTTTCACCATCGTGTCCAGCATGTATTCTTACCCCATAATCAACTATCACATTCGCGGTTTAAAAATATTTTGCTTGCCCCTAATTTAAACCCCCTCCCCCACCCCTAAATGTAGGGCTACAAAGCCCATCTACGAACTCGACCGTACTCTTGACCCAAAGAATCCTTACACCAGTTTCCTCAAAATATCTCATTCCCTTCCAGGGTTATCGTGCTTACAGAGGGACGGACGGATAACTTTTGCGAAGTCATAGGTATCCCTCCACTTACGTTTTGGGTTGGGATCCGAAAAACCGGTGATGGAAACTGTTTCCCTATTTTCGCTATAAGTCAACGTCTCGAAAAGGGCTTAGAACAGCCAAAACCGTGTTATTTGTTGAAAGCAGAGCCTAGTTTTAAAGTATTCAAATATATTTTATATATAAAATCATATTTTGAAATACTGTAAGTTGAAGAGTAAACAGTGCGAGGGGTCATTTAAGAACTTTGTTATGATCCTGGATCCATCTCGTGCCTCATGTCCCGTCCCAAACTTGTCACAGTCATAAAGCATTAATAACACTTTATTGAAAACAAACTCTCTATAGACCTCCTTTCTCCATTTACTCAATTCCTCACACTCACTAAATGCACCACACTCTCATTATCCCTACCACACATAGGAAAAGTAAGCATCGAACTCCCTTTTCTCTTACCAATATATTGGTAAGGGTAAGGTTTTCCCTTACCAACTCTCTGCCCTCATTTCAAGTATAAGCTTAAAGCAGAAGTCTTACAAGAAATGAGTCCGAGTCCAATTCCGCAATGCGTCGGAATCTAGTGAAACAGTAAACCAGTTGCCGTCGCAAAGAGCCAGATATACAATTCCCATAGTAGAGTATGCTTGACAGAACCAAATGGTCTTAAAGGCTCTCCCAGCACCTCAACAACATAAGTTACGTTTTGGCAGATACCATGGTATCTGATACCACGGTCTGAAGTCGTTTTTGTAGTTATCGTGGTATCTGATACTACGGTCAAAAGGCGTTTTTGCAGTTATCGTGGTATCTGGCCAGTTATCGTAGTATCAGATATTCAGATACTACGGTCCGACCGTGGTAACTGGTCGTGGTATCTGAAAAGTCATCTCACTTTCATCAAATTTTGTCAGATTGGTGAGAAAGAAGTTTAGTACTTAGTGATGTAACTGGATATCTGTTTTTCTCTTGGGATAACTTCGAAAAGTGCAATTTCGCCAATAGTCGTTTTTGCAGAGCAGCGTGTATCAGATACCACGATAACTTCAAAAACGACTAATTGCAGATCCAGTTACCGTGGTAACAGATACCATGGTATCAGAAAAAACGCAACTATGGTCTTTTGGATTTTTACTAGCAATACCGCAGAGGTCCGTCCTTGTTCGTCAGATCCAAGCATCCAAGTCAGCATCTCGAGTTTACAAAAGAACCTGAATTAGTCCGACTCCGCAATGCGTCCGAATCTCCTGAAACAGGAAACCGGTTGCCGTCACAAAAAGCCCCAAATACAATTCCCATGGCAGTTGAATAATTAATCACTGGAGATAGCAATTCCACCGACTGAAGTAGCAAAACTGAGAAGTAAATAAATCAATCGCGAGAAGAGCAACCGGACAGCGAAATGGTTTGCTCAATTCGCCATATTCCAGTTCAGAACTTCCAAGTGGACCGGTTTTTGAAAGTCGGCCATTGCCTTATTACCAACCCTTGTAAGAAACATAATACAACAAGACCAAAGGTTTCGATGGGATCCCAAAATCTAATATTTGATCCAGACAATTCGGCCTTGTCGTCGCCAGATCCAGTCTTCGCCAGGCTAATCATCAGAGAAAACCAAGTTCAGATACACAACAAGCCATATCTATTTTTATGGTACTGACTAAAACTTCCTGCTTTACTCCTGCCAAATTTTCGGTTTCGCCCGAGTTCCGAGCGAACTACTAGTCCAGCAAAAAAAAAAGGAAATTCAGAAACAAATCCAGCGTATCTCCTTATCCCCTATAAAGAACATCTAATCGACTTTAAATAAAACTTGGACTTAAAATAAAAGCGGTTACAACCTGTTTCCAGACTAACTATATGTCCGGGCAAAAATGATTGTCATATACAGACTTAGCTTCTCTTCTTACCCCTAAATCTGTCATCGTCATCTAATCAACTCCAGATAACTTTTGCTTTTAAAATATTTTCAAGTTTTGGCCGGATTCCAGGCGATCTAGTTGTCCGGCGAGAAAATGGTTTTCACCATCATGTTCAGCATGTCTTCTTGCCCTTTAATCGAACATTTAATCAACTTCAAATGAAACTTTTACTTTTAACGAACTTCCCGGTTTTTGCCGGATTCCGGACGAACTGCTTGTCCGGCGAGAAAATGGTTTTCACCATCGTGTTCAGCATGTATTCTTACCTGTAAATCAAACATTTAATTAACTTCAATGAACTTTTACTTTTAACCAACTTTCCAGTTTCTGCCGTATTACGGACGAACTAGTTGTCGGGCGAGAAAATGGTTTCACCACCGTGCTCAGCATGTCTTTTTACCCCACAATCGACTATCACATTAGCTGTTTAAAAATATTTAGTTTGTCCCTTAGTTTGAACCCCCTCCCCCACCCCTAAATGTAGGTCTACAGAGCCCATCTACGAACTTGACCTTACCCTTGACCCGAATAATGTTCCCACCCAGTTTCATCCAAATATCTCATTCCCTTCAAGAGTTATCGTGCTTACAGACGGACGGACAGCTTTTGCGATGTCATAGGTATCCCGCCAATTAAGTTTTGGGATCCCCAAAAGTTGATGATTAGAAAGTCTGCGTCAGCTTCCCCACAATCCCAAACAATGGAAGCTTTGCGCTGTCTTCGGATAAGAAAAGTGAAAGCTGTTAAGCTTTCATTACCTTGTGGATACAAATTTTACTTATCTCTCTCTCCTCACTAGTGTAGATAACGACACAATGGAGGAATTTCAGAAACTAATCCGGTTGGAGCGCTTGAATCAGGCGAATTGCTCGATCAACTGGTCCAAGTAGAGCTGATGACCTATACACAAGGCCGTAACCACGGGGGGTTAGGGGGTTGACCCCTCCCCCGAAACATACAAAAATACTCATTTTTATAGGCTTTTCCCTCTGATCTGTGTCTTTTTTATGCGACCCGCAGGCAACCCCCCCCCCAAAAATAAATTCCTGGATACGGGCCTGCCTATACATACTGCTTTATGTTTTATAACAAGCATCAACAATAGCCCGCCCAAACTCAATTTTTCTGCCAGTCGTTCCGTCGTAATACATTATCAATACGCTCAACTGTTTATTAGGAGCAATTAGGGGGTTCACCGGCTAGAGACGTAGACTGCGCCAATTGAGCAAATCCCTAGGACCCACTATTGCTTTTGGAGAGTTGGCAAGATCATGGGGCAAATGCAACTGGCGGAATCACCAGTCGCCTGCTCCCGAAATTTATGCCAGTCGTTCCTGTGTAACAGTTTTCAGATAACGCAACTGTTTATAGGATACTCATTTGGCTAATCTCGCAGATGCGCCAACTGAGCCAAGCGAAAGTTTCAGTTATTGGTTGTCTCCTGAGCTTGGAAAGAATAGAATCATCTGGGAAACGTAATATGTATTGTAATTATAAATAAGTAAATAACCGGTAACATCAACAGCATGCCTGTTCTCTATCTTTTTGTCAACCGTTCTCGCGAAACGGGGTCCCGTCGCTACGCCTACTTGTCCCCGAAGCCGCGCCGAATCAAAATTTGGCGGCGGCCGGTCGCTGATTTATCGGCGTTTGCTCTAATTTTAGCATTTTTAAGTTATTTTGAAATTTTTTAACAAATTTTTGCAATTTCTTCAACACAAATCGTCAGCGTTGTCATGGTACTTGCATAATGCTATGGTACTTGTGTCATATAGTGATCGTAATGGTGATCCTTCTGTCTCACTTTTCGGCATCTCCACTCCACGTAAGCTAAGACGATGACACTTGAAGGGCTTACGAAGGACCCGACTGAATGGTCAAAGATACCATGTTTTCCCGTATTATATCCAGTCATTCGTGTGGGGGTAGAGGGAGCGGGAACGTAAACTTGTGCCCCGCTTTACCCGATTCGAAGGAGACGATATTCCATTTTGTATGTCGAAACAGCATCCGAGTGGCGAGGGGGGGGGGGGGAGGGATTCCACATTTGGAACATCTGAACAGTTTTGGAACATGCGTCGCCAAGTGTTATAAGGATTGGGATGAAAGCGCTCAGTCTAATATTTCTATGCCCGTCTAGAAGAGGCCATAATATTTCTTCATTTCCTACTCTTTAAGAAGGTGATTATATTCGAATTTGGTTGCCACTCCAGTGACTTATTGGTAAGGAGATTTGCCAGATCGGCTTAACACGATTTCAATTTGGCTCGATTCCAAATCAATTTAGAAGACAGAATGAGATCGAAATCAACCACCAGAAAGACAAGCGGACCGCCTCGACCAAATCAGAAGCTTGAGTCCGCAGTTCAACTCGAACTACTCGGATTGGTATTTATCAGTGTCCAGCAGCCTTGCGGCTAACAGAGAGTCTCCACTTGAAACCATGCAATTTCAGCTCAAGGGGTTGACAAAAAGAATTGGTGGTATACACCTAGTGCTCCATCGGTCCTCGATAATTTCTTAGTCCATTTTCCGGCGTGATGCAGGGTTAAGGTCTACACCCGAAACAATGCAACTTCAGCTAGAGGGGTTAACTACTCGAGTTGTCTGTGCAACGTGCTCGATCGATAGATTTATGTAAGTTCATCATGGTGAATGGACATGGCGGAGATTTGTATTTGGAAATGTTTAGTCACTACGCTTATAACAAAAGTAGGTTTACTGACGGTATAGAAACCAAATAATTTCTCTTGGGTGCCAGAAATAAAAGGTGTAGGGCAGTGGTTCCCAACCGGTGGTACGCGTAGTAACTGCTTTTGAGAAAAATAGCGGCGCTTCGCGCAGACTCTTTTCTTTTTAACCGTCTGGCCGATCTTTTTGGGGGGATGGGTGTTGTCAACCCGTACTTGACGCCTCTGATTACAAGCCCTAGTGAAAGTTCAGTGAAATAATGTTGATTCAAAAACAGCTAGCCTACTGCCGTAAAATCTGTTCCTGTGTCAAACAATATTGTTTCAAGAAGAACTGAAGACATTGCAAGTGATACTGTTATTCAGGTTGCGAATTAAGCTAACGAAAAAATTTGCGATGCAGCTTGAGGAACAAATGGAAAACATCAAAACCAAATACAGAAACAGGCTGACTGTAAAAATATGCCGCTAATTACGTCGAGCCGAGATTTGACAAATTTTTGTCTACAAAGCAGCCTCTAGTGATTGACACATTGATTTTGTACATATTTTTACACACGCATGCCTTATCATTTATGATAGTAACTTTCGTCTTTTTCACCTTCTGAAAAAGGGGGTACGCAATATTTTCGAAGCTTGATTAGGGGTACGCGGTATGGAAAAGGCTGGGAACCACTGGTGTAGGGCGTAATGGTGATCACAGTCAGACAGACACACGGATGGACATACTGACGATGTCACAACTATCCTTAACTTCCTTTAGGGACAAAATACCGCATCATTTCCGAATTGCTACGCTCCCAGCCGCCTAATTCACTGGGATGCCAGGTAACCAATGAAAGAGCAAGGGGTAATACTGACCTTAGTTAAACGGACGGACGGACAGATATATCCAGGATGTCACAGGTATCCCTAAGTTTCGTTCAGAATCCAATACCGCATCATTTCCGACTTTCCAAGCCCCAAGCCGCCTAATCCACTCGGACGCCAGACAACCAATGAAAATATCAGGGGGTAACAGTGATCTTCGTGAAACGGACAGGCGGACGGATACATTTACGATGTCATAACTATCCCTAATTTTTCGTTCAGGATCCGGTACCGCATCATTTCCGATTTGCTACGCTTCTCTTCAGCTAATTCACTCGGATGCCACACTGCCAATAAAAGTAAGTCTGAGGAAAGCCCAAGGCAATTTTTCGCGGAATCCAACCGGGAAAATGTCAAACGGCTGACTGGAGAAAGATTACAATTGCTTATCCAACGCTTTTTCAGGCTCGAACTATCTTCAGTGGTCCAAACTGAATGCAGCACCACGTAATTCCAGGAGAAAGGACCTCTGAGTTGTAGTGCAAAACAAAAACATGCTCTGAATTCGCTTGGAAGTTTCCGATGGGTTGGTCAAATGATTTTACGTTTGTGTTGTGCCCACTGTCTTGCAGCAGAAGGCATCAACCCCTCGCGGTCACCTTCGTCATTTTAGTATGTTATTTATTTAATTTTATTTAATTATGACGCGCTTTCTAGTCACAGCGAAGCAATCACACACAAAGTGAAAGGCACGAATGACAAAAACAAATAAAACAGAACAAAATGATTAAAGAACAATTAAACAATTAAAAATGAATAAAAATCATTAAAAAAAATAAAACTATAGCTGGATAATTAAACACTACATATATCGGGGTCTGAAAAACAAGTCCGTGTAATTATTCATTCTAGTTTGATTTTAGTCTTGACTAGACAAGAGATTTGGCCACATCTGGCTATGGCCCGCAATATCAACGCAGCAGTCGGGGGGAGGGGCCTATATACACAGAGATGTAACACGCAAATATTAACGCATGTTTCACCTCGTTCTGTGAAAGCCATAGAGTGGTAAAAGCGGTATATTAAAACACAAACATCCGCTTTTTAGCGAGGGGGAACGGTGTGTGTGTGTGTGTGCAGAAACGTGTATTCTGGCCTGGGGTGTAGAAATATGTAAATCTGGCCCTATGTGAAGCAAAATTCTGGAATTTTCAGATCATGATCCCTTTTAAATTGGGTACAGAGGAAATTAGTTTCAGATCCGGATTTCTTCAACTGAAAGTAACATATATATATTTATATAGAATATGAATTTATGCGTATTTAATACAAATACTTCTTCAGCTAAAACTGACTGGGAATTATATATTCTGAAAGCTCATTTCTTAAAATATATATGCGTAAGATATGTATAGATATAGCTTCCTCTGCAACAACAAGATTCTTGCACGTGAAATAGTAGAGTTTGAATCATACAAGGCATACACGCATGCCCGAAATTTGACCTTTACGTAATCACACTAATTTATATATTAGTGTAGCGGATTCCATGTGTGCAAAGTAAATCCCAAACGGAAGGAGCAGACGCTCCTTGCTAGAGGATTCCATGTGTGCAAAGTAAATCACCAAATCCCAATATATATAGATAGATATATAGATGTTTAATGAAGCTCTTGGGCAATGAAAGAAAAACAGAAAACAGTAAATCCTTTACATTCATCACAGGAGCGAACTTTTAACCAACATAAAAAACAACTCCCTTCAATCTCCAACTAACCTCACATACTTTTAATTATCTTACTTAAATGGTCCATAAATGCACCAATCCTGCATATACTTCTAAGGTTTGTACTATTGAGTAGCTCCTTTACTGACATAATTATATCATTCAAAAACATCTCACGCGGGACAGATAACTCCCGGCACTTGTAAATAATGTGGTCCAGCTCCCCTACCTCAACTTTACAAAATTTACGAATCCGATTATCCCTTGTCCCTGACCGTTCGATATCCCAAATATACATAATCAATCTATTCAGCATTTCAACAATAATCGTATCACAATAAATAAAATATGCCATTGGCCACTCCAAAACTCATCTGAAACACTGCTCAATGTAAACTCTTTCGGTACAAAAATGTTCAGGGGCGTCACGTCTCGAGAAGACGAAGCTAAAAGGTTTTCTCTTTAATTACGAAATGTCATCCCCAAAGACAGGGAAATCCAAGTCGGTGAGTTCTAACGAAGGTCCTTGAAAGGCCAACTGAGGAAAGGCCAAGAAAATGTAAAAAGCCTTTCGGCAAGACGAGGAGTCAACTTTATTTCAAGAGGTGAAGAGGTGAGCTGCTGGCAGGGGCGGATCCAGAGGGGGGGGGGGGGCGAGGGGGGCGATCGCCCCCCCTAGACTGGCTGTAATTTTTTGTTTTGTTTTACTGCACTTACGGAAGTCTGCATTAACGCATGTTCTAACTACTGTAACTAGACTCTAAAATCTTTTTACAAGTGGAGCCAGGAGCTTGAATTTTTCTTGTAAACAGTTGTCAGTTGATCAAGTACCGTTTTTACCATTATTGGTATTTTTTACCAATTTTTACCACATTTTCGTTAAATAAGAGACCGACAGGGACACTTAAAACGCGAAAAAAATCAGCCTTGTGGCCGACAAAAAGGACACTACCCCCACTCTTTTCGGTAAGAATCGCCCCCCCTAGAACGGAAGGCTGGATCCGCCCCTGGCTGCTGGGTAAGTATTACGACCACAAGAAAGTAAATTCCCTGCTTGGCAACGACAAGAGCAAGTAAATGTCCAAGTTCAACAGAATACGTCCTTCATAAAATCCGTATGACGAATTGCCACTAGACGCGCCAGAGGAACAATAACAATCACACGTGAGATCTTGGTATAAGTTATCTGACGGGTGAATAAGCGATTAGGCTTTCGCTTCATATCGAGTCGCGTTAGCCCCGTTGAAAAGTCAGCCAGCACTGGAGTCGGAAGCCAGCAATGACAAACTTGATGACGCTTGACAGCACAGAGTTGGGTAAAGCAAAAAGAGGGGAAGAGGCATTTTAAACAGTTTTAAACATGGTTAGGCCTAAGAGGAATCGAAAATAGCAAAACAAACTTGGATAAACGTACACCAAGAAGTAACATCTCTTTACAATAGCGCACCTAGCGGCCAAAAAAGAACTAATTTGAGAGGAATTTTATGAGGGGCGTATTGTAACACAAAGAACATAACGATTTTGTTTCCATACAGTGGCCGCAAAAAGTATTTTATTTTTGTGTTAACAGGGTCAAATACTTATGCCCAAGACCGTTTCATACCGATAAACAAGTATGGGGTAGAAATCTGAAGCAGATCTGCTTTAACTTAAAGCACACCTCTTACTAGAAATGATCATTTCACGGCAAAATGGTTAAAATACTTATGCCCAACAACTTTCATACCTATAGTAGAAATTTGGGGCAAATTTGATTAACTTAAAGCACACCCTTTACTAGAAACGATCTTTTCACAGCAAAATGCTTCAGCACCGCATTTCTGAAAATACCAATACTTCCCTCTAAAATTAGCGAGTTTCTTGCTGTCGTCTGTCAATCCAGTACCCTACGGACTTAACGCTCTCCCAATCTGAGGTTCAACGCAGAGTATTTTAAAACCGCTCGCCGTGGTTAAACAATAGGAAAAGTCAATCAAAAGAAAAGGAGTTCAAGAAATTTGATAAATCTGTTAGTCTTCCGAGAGGATTTTTTTTTTTAAGCTTCCTTTGCCATTGTTTTTGAAAGAGTTCGCCGAAAGGTACCCGGTACCTCGAAGTTTCGGCGAAATTTGTTCTGCCTGACTTGACTCCTAAAAAGACACAGATTGCACAAAAGCTAGACCGTACAAGTGAATGGAGAAGCTCTGAAAAGAAAATGTTTTGTGAAGCTTAGTAAATGTAGTGTATGTTTATTTTTCACCCATCGTACAGGAAAGAGAAAAATTATGGAGTATAAAAAAGAAAGAAAGTAGAAAAAACACTGAAAAAATATCACACAACAAAGAAAAAGAACAAGACCAAAGGTTTCGATGGATCCCAAAAATTCAATATCTGATCCAGACGACTGGGTCTTGTCTTAGGATCCAGTCTTCGCCAGGCTTCTTGAAGATTTTTACAATTGAAATTCAGAAACAGATTAAGGCCAAATAGCTAATCACCTGAGAAAACCAAGTTCAGATTTGGATTCAGCATGTGTATTTACCCCTATAAGTCATATCTGTTTTGACGAAAACTTCCTGCCACTTCTGCCAATTTCCCGGTTCCGGCCGAACTCCAGAACTACTTGTCCGGCGAAAGAAGAAAGCTCAAAGACGAAATCAGGGTATCTTCTTTCCCCAGTAATGAACATCTAATCAATAGAAATTTAGCTTATAACAAATTTTCCGATTCCAGCCGGATTCTTACCCCTAAATCGCTTATCTAATCAACTAGAAATAAAACTTTGACTTCCAACAGATTTTCGGTTTTGGCCGGATTCCTGACGAACTACATGTCCGGGTAGAAAATTGTTTTCACATATGTGTTCAGCATGTCTTCTTCAACTCCAAATAAAACTTTTAATTTTGACAAACTTTCCGGTTTGGGCCGGATTCCGGGTGAAATACTTGTCCGTCGAGAAAATAGTTTTCACCATCGTCTTCAGCATGTCTTCCTACCCCTAAATCGAACATCTAATCCACTTCAAATAAAACTTTTACTTTCAACAAACTTTCCGGTTTTGGCCGGATTCCGGGCGAACTACATGTCCGGGTAGAAAATTGTTTTCACATATGTGTTCAGCATGTCTTCTTCAACTCCAAATAAAACTTTTAATTTTGACAAACTTTCCGGTTTGGGCCGGATTCCGGGCGAAATACTTGTCCGTCGAGAAAATAATTTTCACCATCGTCTTCAGCAGGTCTTCCTACCCCTAAATCGAACATCTAATCCACTTCAAATAAAACTTTTACTTTCAACAAACTTTCCGGTTTTGGCCGGATTCCGGGCGAACTACTTGTCCGATGACAAAATAGTTTTCACCATCGTGTTCAGCATGTCTTGTTACCCCATAATCGACTATCACATTAGCTGTTTCAAAATATTTTGTTTGTCCCTTAATTTGAATCCGCTCCCCCACCCCTAAATGTAGAGCTACAAAGCCCATCTACGAACTTGACTGGCCGACGACCCAACGAACCCTCACACCAAGTTTCATCAAAATATCGCATTCCCTTCGAGAGTTATCGTGCTTACAGACGGACGGACAGACGGACAACTTTTGCGATGTCATAGGTATCCCTCCACTTACGTTTTGGGATCCCAAAAAGCAGATCACGGAGGGAAAAATCACACTTATAAATCACAAAATGTCAAAAAACAATCCCCTTTTTTCTGCTTCTGATCAACTATCTAAAGTGATCAACTATTTCAGAACGTCTGAGCACCTTTGATACAAAAATTGGATTGTCCAAACAGTGTTATAACTACATTAGTTATAACTACCGAGTTCGTTGACTAATTTAACCAAGCCCACCGAGGCCGCTGATTGGCTGCTGGCAACTATCTAAAGTGATCAACTATTTCAGAACGTCTGAGCACCTTTGATACAAAAATTGAATTGTCCAAACAGTGTTATAACTACCATTAGTTATAAATACCGAGTTCGTTGACTAATTTAACCAAGCCCCACCTAAGCAGAAGTTTGCCACTGATCCTGCGGCGAAATTACAGACAGGAAGAAGAATGCACGAAACTCATCAATTTCCTCCTCTTCCTCTGGAAAAACCGTGACGGAAATATCAAAAGGGGATTTAGGAACAAACGGAGAATTCCAAGTGGAACTTCAAAGGAAGGATTGAGGAACGGGACCTTTTTTGACGACTTTGGAAATTCTTCAGGTGGAAAACCTTAGGGGAAATGCAACTCAAATCGGCTGGATAAATTATGGAAAAGTTAGCAGAAAGTGAAGAAGTTTCTTCCCCGGATTTTGGCAAAGTGGGCGAAGATCCTTTTAATACTTGAAAGTTTTGAGACGCTTTCAGCAAACAGAGCTGGGAAAAGATGGAACAAATAAAGAAGCCTGGGGGTTAACACGTTAGCGGTTCACTGAAGTAAACGGTTCACTCTGCTAGTACTATGTTCTTAGAAAGTACTATTAAATCTTTCAGTGTAACGAGACGAAAAGCGATTCTTAATTTTGTTGCGAGGGCAAAAACCCTACGAAAATCCGATTTTTAAAGGATACATATCAGAATACAGAATAACGCTCCGGACATTTCCATCGCAGATTTTTTTATTACAGGTTTGTTCCTTCCCCGAAGTTGAACTAGAGGATTGACAGCCTGACGAGGACCCTTGCCAAGAAGGGCCGAAATATCGCTGATGAAGAATCGTAGCTGACGTATCCGTTGTAAACATTGTTTGAATAAACATTTCCATCGCATTTAGAGCTAATCGTCTAACTTATGAGTCTTATAAAGTTTATGTAGTCTTTCGTTTTCTTTGTGTGTAGTTCATTTTTCTTTCTATTACTCCGCTCTTTCCCTTGTTGTATAGCGGGCCTCAATAAATTATAATAATTATTCTTATTGGCCCAAGCCGAATGGCTGAAATAACTATATATACACTTTACAGTCCAGTCTTAGTGTAGTTTTTAACAGCATATGTGATGTGTAATTTCATGGCGTAAATAATTTGATTGATTGATTAAAGAGCTTATCGTTCATAAAGTTGAATGAATAAATTAATTTACTGTCCATGAAATTTTGCATCGTGAAGGGCTAGAGCTCAGCCTAGACAGAAACACGGCAAACCCCCAAATCAGCGAAGTGATATTAGTAAGTTGTGATATTAGTAAACTGACATAGTAACTTACAAATCTTGGATATGATAATTATAAATACTCCTTCAGCCCAAGCTGACGGCGAATCATATCTGATAGTGCAAAACGGATACGTCAGCTGAATTGTATTAGAGCTATAGATGTTCCTTCGGCCCAAGCTGACTAAAATTAGCTGGCTTATCCGTTTTGCACCGTCAAATATGAAAAGAGCTATATTTTGGCCCTTCTTTGCAAGTTCAGGCTCAAAGCCGTTCTAGTTGGAAAAAACAACTTGTGGGAAAACCACGAAGTCCATTTTTCCAACTTGAGCGGCTTTGATCCTGAAGAGGACCCTTGCCAAGAAGGGCCGAAATATAGCTCTAATAAAATTGAGCTGACGTATCCGTTTTGCACTATCAAATTTGAAATGGATAATTATCATAATGGTAGTTAAAATAATGATTAGTGACGTAAAATGAAGAAATTTGTTCTTTTCACTTATTTTATTGAGTTTTTCTCGTCTTCCAGTTTGTTATGTCTTTTTTATTATTTTTCTCCTTCCTTTTTCTGCTCTGTTTTGGTTTGTTTCCTTTAAGAGTAAATATGGATTAAGAATAAGCACCGCCCATTAACAGGCCTTATGGTGCGGTCATAAAGAGTTAATGATGTTCACTGGCTTGATGAATAAAACTGAACTGAAATGAAGCTGATAAAATAGATAAGACGCCGGACAAGAGCCCGAGAAAATACATAAAATTGAAATAAGTGCTCGAGCAAGAGCTTTAAATGCTTGCGCAAACCATATACTAACTCGATTCGTGGTATAGATTTTAGTATTATGTTTAGTGCGTGTATATATTTCTTTAGTTTCTTTTCTTATTTTCTTTTTCTTTATGTACTCCACTTTTTGCCTTTTGTAAACGGGCAAAAATAAATATATATATACTGGCTGTCACATCAGGAAAAGCTGATGGCGACCCAAGGACATAAAAATCCAAATTTGGCACTGGGCTGTTCCATCCAGAAATTGTAGAGCCATTGGGTCCAACGTTGTCGTCGGTCCCTTTCGGCCTTTCTTTGGGTAGAGCCGATTACCACTGTAATCGACTGTAGTGGTAGATTTTCTTCTCCAGGATGACGTTGACTAGGTCTTTGTAGATTTGGTACTCGGTCTTCTTCGGGAATATAGTTGAGGTGATTGTGCTGATGGATTTTGAGTTCGTTGCATAGACCTTGAGCTGCGAAATCATCGGGCTGGTACTTCTGCACTGGAACAGGAAGTGTTGAAGGGCTTCTTCGTCAGCACCACAGTTTCTGCATTGTGGGGATGGGCTGAGTTTCCACTCATACAGCGTTTTGTTGAGAAGGATTGACTTTGTCTCAAGTCTGTAGTACAGTGTGGTGTTCTGTCTGTCTCTGAATGGTGAGGGAGTTGCTTTTCTGATTTGTGATGGGGCTCTCGATCTTAGGGTATCCCTCATCATGGTCTTGCGAAGGTGGCTGGTTGACGGCGGTCGGTTCACCGCTGCTTTGTTGGCTAGTTCATCCGCAACGACATTCCCTGTGATCCCCTTGTGGCTTGGGATATGCTGGAATCTCACTTCAATATTCTTGCCCGTCAGCTTCCTTAGGAGTATTCTGATGTGTTTGAGATCTGCATCTGTAACGACTTGGTTCACTTTGTTTATCAGCTGGATGGATGAGTTAGATTCTGGCAGCCAGTTTCTTTAACGTTGGTGGCTTCTGCGCCATGACCTCCAGTGCCTTGGATATAGCTGTAAGTTCTGTGGTCAGAATCGACGATCCTTCACGGAGTACAGTTGAGATTTTTAGGTTGTATTCAGGGCCTACCTTCTTGCCCGTCATAGAGCCATCGGTGTAGCCAGGTGTTCAGGATACTGAGTAAACATTTTGTTTTTCAAGCTTTAGCGATTTCAAATTTGGGACAGAAGAGCTTACGTTTGCTCTCAACACTTTAATGTGGGAAACCTTACAAGGTCCGAACACTGGAGGATGGACATGGCTCCTTCTTGATTTGGATGGTCCCACTACATGACCCTGGTTAATAATCTCTATGACTCAAATCTGAAACACGCCAATGAACCTCGGGAAGAACGAGAAACGTCACCCGAACGACGACTCAAATTATGTGTGAACCAATCAACGGCGTTCGCTGGGAACAGCTGCGGTGACGCTTCCGGCTCTTCCGCTAGGTACACGGCGATCCCTCAGCGGCACGAAGAGTTAGTCATCAAGAGTATTGGTGGATGGATTTGCCTGGTTAATGATAACGAACAAAGACTGACCTGCTAAATAGGTAGTCTCTGTTTTATTAATTTTATCAAAATTAATCTTCAAGCGCGATCCGGGCATCATAACCGAAAAATCCCAAAGAAAACCCAAAAATATATAATTACATTCATCGTAAATTGCAGATTTCTTAATTCCACTCCAGTTATATTTTTGAGGTTATATGTGTACTGTCAGTAAAGTACTCTACTAAATGAATGGACGATTTATCTGTTCAATATTTGCAATGTTTGTCTCTTACTTATTCTGCCTTTCATATTATCCCATCTCCCTTATGGGAATCTCCGTACTAAAATCTCCGCCATTCCTCATTGTTTCGTTTTCTACCTACGACATTTTAGCGCTTTTTGGGGCTAGCCGAGTTTTGAAAGTCAGGCACAGTAAACTTTGCCGAAAGCTTTATGGTCCGTGATGGGAAAAATGTTTCCTTTGGCAATCGTTCACTGTTAGGCCACGTTCAGATTGTCGTTATTTGAGAAATTCAGCAAACCAACATTATTTTGGTTTTATTTGACATTGCAAGAAGGGATACATCAGCTGCATTTTATTAGAGCTATATTTCGACCCTTCTCAGCAAGGGTCCTCTTCAGGCTCAAGCAAGAAGATCAACTTGTCGAGAAACAACGAACTATTCTAGCTTAAAGTATCTCATTCTGGGCATAAAAAATGGCTTGCAGTCAGCTTGGGCTGAAGGAATAATTGTTTTATTTTATTTTTTAAGGCACCAGCTTGCAGACTTTTCCACGAAAAAGTAGACTGTTTCTCTCCTGTGGCTTGCTCACGAAATGTTTCTTAAATTGACATCCGACAAGGTCTGGCTTCCAAAAGAACAGCTGTATACAAGGTTGCCATATCCACAAATTTAGAGAGTGACTTTGGGCCCAAAACAGAGAGTGGATTGGGAGTGAAAATTTATTTCAGTAAAAAGGGAAAGGATCGCTTTTCTTCGGAATCATTGCTGCAAAATTTATACATCTGGACGTTTCTGGAACAGAGAATTTTATAATAATAATAATACAAAGCAAGAGAAAAGGCTTTCGCCTCTAAATAACTCTAAATGTCCTACGTATTGACAAGAGAGACAAAATAAAAATAGAATGACAATGTACACTATCGTGCGACATCCGGCAACCCTGGCTGTATATTGGAAAGCTGGTTTAGAAAGAGAAATGAAATACACCGAGCTCTTTTCAGGCGACTGTCACGCGTCAAAGAAAATTCCGAAATACATGCTGGAAATGAAGTTAGAGCATAATCAGATACTGTCTCAGGAAGTAAGAAAGTTGGAAGGAAGCAAATCCAATTTAGAAGGAAAGACAGATAGACAAAATGCTACAGCAGCCGTTTCGGACCAAAAACATGTCCTTCATATGCACGCTATCTACGGATTTTTGGATTCACCGGCAATCTTCGCACTCGCTACATCGTCTGGTAGTGGGTTCAACGGGACGGCTGCTCTATTCCGATCTGCCGACGTCTCTGTCAAAGTTGGAACGGACAGTTTTAAAACGTTGGCCCCTGAGCCTCGTATTTTCATTGAACAAAACCCAGTTCTCAGCAGGAACATTAATAGTAATAATAATAGATTTATTTCCCATCATGATGCACAAACGTACAAAAAGACGGAGTAATTAAACGAGGAAGAAGAAAATATCAAGAAAGAAAGAAATGAAAAAAAACGAACATTCCTGTCAACAGAAATTATGGAAAGAACACACGAAACCTTGAAAAGAAAACCACATACACTAACAGAGTTTACACTGAGTAAATCTGCTCACTGAGCAGATCACTGAGTACATCTGCTGAGCTGCATTAAGGCTGCGCTTAAAAGCGCGGGAAATAAATACTTTACTTACTTGCTCTCACCTTTCCCGAATAACAGAAACGCCATACTTTGAAGGCAATCTGCTATTACTTGTCCAAGGTGGAACCCTCAGCAGATACTTTACATATTTGTAAAAAGATTTGCGAATGTCTTTCATATCTGAGCATGAAAACAGCTTCCAAAAAGGAGCCAAAGCAATAACGTGTGGAACTACAAATGAATTATACATTTTAGCAAGAACAAATCTATTAAATTTCAATTTCATAGAAACATTGATTCCGTATGCTTTACGAACTCTATCAGAAAGAAATGTTTTTAGAAGCGAACGGGTGGCACGGATGCTGGTCGGGCACGTTGTCGTAGGCTGAGTCCGACCCCATTCCCCAGTAAAATCTGTAGGCCAGTGTGGGAATCCCAAGTCGACATAGTCTCGCTTCATACGGAAGACTTATAGAGAGATGGCAAACCTTTTTATTTTGTTTACCAATCATCACCTCTACACATAAAGACTCTAACCCCAACCAAAACTTCTACAAATAAAAAAAGGAACAAATACCACCAGACAGAGTCCTCTAAAACTACAAATACACTCCAAAACCCATAATTACAAACTACAGTAGACTATTTACTTTAATCTTTTACCGTAAATTTTGATGTAAACATACAAACTTTTAATTGGCCCCTAAACCATAGGCCTACTCTATAATGAATATAAATCAAACTTTATTATGTTTCACTGGGCATCCTCCAGCACACCCAGGTCTCTATTTAGGGATATCTGGTCGATTTGGCGAGAGGATTGAGCATCCTTTCGTCTTCGAAGGTCAAGTTGAGACAAGGAATCCCCAACCCTGGATGCCCTTTGAATTACGCTTTGGTGATGATTTTAGAATCTTAGATCCAGAGCCGCCATTTCAGTAAACGTTAGGGGGAGGGGAGGGGGGCAAGTTCAGGCCCTAAGACCTGATTTATTACCCAGACTTAGCATCTATTGAGATTGTTTAGATTAAAATAGTTATTGAATATATTTCTTTCCTGAATAAGATAAGATTTAGGTAAGATTTATTTACACTAAGAGCCAAAGGCCATGGCAACATGAACAAAAATAATACCTTCTATAAGCACCGATCCCTATGGACTAGGGCTACCCTGAGAACCTCGCCAATATATCATTCCTTTTGAAACCTATTCAGGTGCCAAAAGTGGTACCAAGATTGAAGACTTTGTGCCCCTCCGATATCAAGGTGGGCCAAGCCCCCCATCAAAGTTTTAAGTTTTGAACTCAAACCCGGACTTCCATTTCTCCTTCCTTGATTTTTCCGTATGAAAGTGTTTGCAGCAAATTACCTATGAATATGAAGCCGCGTTCACATGCATGCCTATCCAAACACAGACGACTAGGCACGTGCTCAGGTGTGGCTACACCTGAGCACGTGGCACCGAATTCTAGAGCCTGGAACTCCGTGCCTGGCCCAAAATCTGTGCTTGGCTAGGCATGCTTGTGAATGGGGCTTAAGACCGACCCCCCCCCCTCCAAAAAAAAAATCGTCCAAGTAGTTTGTGGTAATGTGCAACCTAAATTGTCTCCTCTTCTACGAGTGTTGCCTAACTTCTGAAAGTTTAGAGTTGAAAATTTTAAAACTTTTTAGTTTTTAAAACTAAAGTAAAAAAGTTGAAAGTTTAAATCCAGCTGATCGCAGCGCGCTACGAAACACGTCGAAAGTTGTTCGGACGGGTCGGAAAGGCAGTTCTGTGCTCAGTACAGTATTTTAACAGGAGATCAAGAGCCACCCCCCCCCCCCCCAACAGCATATTTTGTGACCGCCTTTAACTCATGCAAAAAAAAATGGAGCCTGGAACTCCGTGCCTGGCCCAAACTCTGTGCTTGGAACCCCCGAACCCCCCTCCAAAAAAAAAAAAAATCCTCCAAGTAGTTTGTGGTAATGTGCAACCTAAATTTTCTCCTCTTAACGAGTGTTGCGTAACTTCTGAAAGTTTAAAGTTGAAAATTTTAAAACTTTTTAGTTTTTAAAACTAAAGTAAAAAAAGTAGAAAGTTTAAATGCAGCTGATCGCAGCGCGCTTCGAAATACTCAAAAGTTGTTCAGACGGGTCGGAAAGGCAGTTCTGTGCTCAGTACAGTATTTTAACAGGAGATCAAGAGCCACTCCCCCCCCCCAACAGCATATTTTGTGACCACCTTTAACTCATGCAAAAATTTTTTTGTCAGATCCAAGTTATGTTAGTTCTTAGTCATGCGATTACCACGTATCGGCTCGTCCGTTTGGGGTGGTCTGCTTAATAAATACATTCATTTCTTCACTTACTTACAAAACGCCCTGAGGCGTCATTTCGCAGACACCCCGCGAAGAAATGAGGAAGGGCAGGACCCCTTATCTGATAATTTTCTTCTCCTTCTTCCTCAAGACAGGAGCACTGTTCTGAGGAAGGAGCCCTGTCTTTATCGACAATGTAAGGGCAGTAACTCTTTCACCAGCAATTTCTTCTCTTACGTACAAAACGCCCCGAGGCGTCATTCCGCAGAAACCCCGCGAAGAAATGAGGAAGGGCAGGACCCTTTCTCTGATAATTTTCTTCTCCTTCTTCCTCAAGACAGGAGCACTGTTCTGAGGGAGGAGCCCTGTCTTGATTGACAATGTAAGGGCAGCAACTCTTTCACTAGCGATTTCTTCACGTACTTACAAAACGCCAAAGGCGTCATTTGGCAGAAACCCCGCGAAGAAACGAGGAAGGGCAGGACCCCTTCTCTGATAATTTTCTTCTCCTTCTTCCTTAAGACAGGAGCACTGTTCTGAGGGAGGAGCCCTGTCTTGATTGACAATGTAAGGGCAGTAACTCTTTCACCAACGATCACTTCTCGGAAACCGAGGGAGCAGTGGCGCTACCCCAGGCCCCTTAGCATTCTTTAACGCAAATCTTACGTATAATGTGAGACCGAAAAAAACAAGTGAACTAACAGTATGTGAACAGAGTTGCGTTTTATTTGAAGTTCATAGTACAGCGGGAGCGGACGGCGAACTGTAAATAGTCGTTTTATTCATGGCGGACTACGTCAGAAGGTACGCTGAACTCTTCTCTGCCCCACCCAGCGTACAAACTAGCGGGTCCGCCGGCACTCAGCGAGCGGCCCGCTGGCAAATAAAACGACTTCGGACAACCCGCTCCTTCCCAGCGTACTACGTCAGAAGGTACGCTGAACTCTTCTCTGCCCCACCCAGCGTACAAACTAGCGGGTCTGCCGGCACTCAGCGAGCGGCCCGCTGGCAAATAAAACGACTTCGGGCAACTCGCTCCTTCCCAGCGTACGGCCCGCTGGCGAATAAAAGGGCAACGAACAGTCCGCCGTACTATGAACTTCAAATAAAACGCAACTCAGGTAGCTCTGAGCCCGCTTGGTAAACTTCCCACCCTCCCTCCAAAAGACGCCCCTTCAATGCGAGAAGGCAGTACTAATCGAGCTAGTTCCTCATTTTGTCATCGCTCCAATTGCCTGACAAGCGGAAAAAGTAGGCATGACAGAGTCTGATTTCTTACCTCTTCGAACTCGCACTTGCCACCTACTTCGATAATTACTCTCCCGGCCCTGACCGGATGACAGTACTGGGAAATTGATCCTTTGCCTCCGCCCATTCGTTTTCCCTGTCCCTGAAAATACAAGGATTTATGACATGGTTATCAAGGATATTCCAGGAATTACCACTATGAGAGATGGCGCTTCCAGAATCACTAAAAGTCTAGGCTACCGATAAATGATGGACCGCAGTTGTCGCTAATCTAGTTGCTACGATAACAGTAAAATAGTGGTCAATCGAAGAAGTTCCTAAAGTACTCCTCGGAACTTCCAAGTATATGATTTGCAATCGGATTCTCTCCCGCTATGGGACAGAAGACAACATACAAGGAAAGGTAAGTTGCGTCCCAGTCCTTTTGCCCTACGTGTGGGTAATATTTTTTATTTGGTGGATCGTTCGAGGTAGATTTACAAGATCTGAGAAGGCAGATATTTGGGAGAGAAACGATACAGTGTTGTTCAATTTTTCCTTTGGTGGGTCGTTTGGTTAAGTTACAAGATTTGACAAAGGCGTTATTTGAGAGAGAAACAATGGGAGACGAGGATTTGTTAAGAAATGCTGGAAGAAAAAAATGGTGGTGACCTTATTCGATTTGAGGCAGGATGGAGCACCAGAATCTCTTTTTTTTTGGGGGGGGGGGAGAAGAAATATGGAAGTTGTTTACAATATTATACTTATAATTAGTGAGTGTTGTCGACCTATACTGGATCATCAAATGACATACGTTCATGGGCGACCAACATCGCTCAAACCAGCGACAACCAAAGGAGGACCTTCCATCGTTGTCGCTGGACAACGATCGCATTTTTTTCACATTTTTTCCCCCCATGACCCCTCGGGCCTTTAGGGATATAAAATCATTCACGGCGAGAACGTCCCCAATACAAGCTATTGAATTCCGGCTACTTGCATGATCAGTGACTGGTTAAGTTATTTTCGCGACAAAAACTAGCTGCGTTCGTTGCACTCCGGGCTGTTTCTGGTGTCCGGTTCTTCTTTTGTAACACGTTTCTTGGTTCAACTATGGGTAGTCACCGGTAGGGGCGTTACGACTGATGGGGCGCCTCCCCCCCCCTCCCATATTGTCGGCCAGTCGGTAAAAAAATAACTGAGTCGGCGCCGCGATTTTTCGTCAAAATAGTTGTTTTTTTTCACGAAAACAGTCGGTTTTTCTGAAAATCAGTCAAATTTTTTTCAAAACTGTCGTTTTTTACTTAAAAAAAGTAGTTTTTCCGCAAAAACAGTCGGTAAAAATTACCAGCCAGTCGGTAAATGCCTTGCCCCCCCCCCCAAATTTTTTTTTTTTTTGGCTAGTAACGCCTCTGGTAACTGGTGAGTGCAAAATCGGCCTAAATTCTGAATTTTGCGCGAAACCACGAAACCCAGTCAAATTATGACGAAAAGTTGCCAACTTCTCGGTAAAGCCGGGCTCCCGAGCAGCTAATGGTTAGCCCGAACAGGTCAGATAAAACCGGACACTTGTTAGTTCAAAGACGCCTTATAAGAATAACCGGAGACCACCGGTAAGAACTCCCGTGAAAAAGAACGCAGCTACTATAATTGTGTTGCGAGAGCAACACACTGGTTTTGTCTTCGTTTATTTTTTTGCCTGTGCCGTCGATTTCATTTTATTCCTGGTAACTGGTAAGGGTCAAACCTCTGCGGTTTTTACGGAAAGTGTGAACCTTAGGCCGGAAGGTTGGATATGACATTACATTTTGGAAAGCTCCGTAGAACTCTTTCCTGGGGCCAAAAAGGATGGATATTGCTTGTCCTTGAGCCAGAGCCTACGGTGTTCGAAGTGAGGTGGAGTTATAAAGCCCATGTAAGAGAGGACTATCTGAAGTTCAGCAGGCAAGCTTTTGTTTCATCAAATCATGTTTCTGCTTTCGAGTGGAAAGCTCCGTTCTAGCACGCAAGCAGACAGGCGCCAGTTTCGAATTGAAGATAGACTAAAATCTATAAGTGTTAAATATATGCGGCAGTTACCCGGCCCCACAGCCAATGTATCTTCTTTGTGTGATAAATAGAAAAAATTTACAGAAACAAAAAGTGGCTTTTCCCCACGGGTCCGAAAGTCCTGCCATCTATTGTTTCTATCCATTTATGTTCGCGATTTCAGCTGAGTTTATCATCGTTTTTTTGCACTTAGGGACTGCGGTAGAGAAATGGTATCAGATGTGCCTCTTAAACTTTAAAAAGTCTCTCATTGCTAAAGAAACTAGAGCTCACCCTTTGCTACTTTCTAAGTGGTGACGTTAGAAAGTTGTCCTACGGCAAAAAAGTCAACTTATGAACTAAGACAGATAGAATTTTTCTTCGACGACAATTGATAGCCATTGATGAGCTGATGAAAGGAAATGTCATTCACTTTTTGGCACAAAAATTCCTTTATGGGATACACCAGTTTGAAAGTTTCAAGGGGTTGACAACTTTAGTAGTAGGGCACACACTGACACCAATAAAGGCCGATACCAATTGTGAGACATGTCGGGGACTTGTAAGCAACAGTCGGCTGTTATCTTATAATCATCTTCAGCGACGAGGGGTTTGCAACTTTTGCCAGCTGGTGTACTCACTATTTGTTTCCTGTAAACTTAATGTCTATCACGAGAGAGGGACTTGTAAGTAAGAATCGGTTCACGAAGGGTTAGAAATTTGTGCGAATTGGTGCATACTTTATTCGATTTCTATAAATCTGACGGTAACAAAGTTTGTTTCAATGGTCTATCGCTGTAACCTAGGATTAACTGTTTACACAACGGGTACAAAGGATAATGTAAAACAATGAGGTAGTTTCGTAATAAATAGTGTCATCTATTCTATTTTTAATCCTGAAAGGTTACGGATAGCTTTATAATACCAACCAGATTATATAAGATATTGTTCCAAGTTTTCATCCGTCACAATGTCTGCGATTGAAAAGGATGAAGTTCAACTGACTGCAAAGACCCTTCTTCCGATATTCTTTTGTTGTTGTTTTTGCAACTCCGAGGAAATAGCCTTTGATCATATGGTTGCTGATTGTGTTCTTCTTAGAACATACCATTTTAAAAGCTTCGATAAGTTTACAACTTCAGCATTTGACCAACAGCGAAGAAACAAAACCAAAGCGTTGCTTAGTCGGCGAAGCCGCACAAAGGTTGCCGAACGAAACACTTCACGTTACCTAGGCAACGTAGGTCTAGTTTGAACTGCGAAATGCAACCCTGACCTTATAAACCGACATTCATGAGCATACCGTCTTCGTCGAGGTGATAGATCGTCTTTTACTTCTTCGTTTCTCTGTTTTTCACAAGCGTAGATAAGAAAATTTCCAGCTGCAACTGTCAGATTAGGGATAGTCCTCGTAAGAAAAACCATGAAAAAGAAATCTTAGGACTTGCAAACGACTCCTTTACAGCGACAGATAATGGATGAAAAGACCATGGACGAAAGGAGGAGAAACCAATGACTGCAAATGTTATACCCTTGTTAAAGTCCGTATCAAAACCTAGAGACGCTAGTGTTATCGCGCTGAGCCGAAGATATACAAGTGCCATAAACGACACTGGTTTCTCGAGAAGAGGAGGAAAAGATACATTTGTCGGAATCGGAGCACTTACGGAAGATTTCCGGTACCGCGCTCCGAGTACTCCCATCAAGACCGGAGCTGGTCATGACCTCAAAATAACATATCTAGAACCCACAACCTTTGTCCCATCCTAGTTTCATTCCAATCCCTTCTTCCGTCTGTCCCTGCGCACATTATAAACTGAGACCCCGCCCCCCACCTACTCCTCCCATCGTCGTTGATGCACATCTGCGCCTACCACCAATCAAGTTTCATTCGGATCCCATCATCGTTTGCAACAGCGGGTCAAAAGGTCCCGGATTCCCTTCCCTCCGCTACCATACGATTAATTGGATCCGAAAAATAAGGTTTCGTTGAGCAATGGGTCGGGTCCTTCCTACACATGTCAAGATGTATAGTCCTAGCTCACGTTAAAGGGCTCCAATCGTTCATTCCCTCTTGTTTCGAAGATGTCAGATATCCTATTTTCAGTTTTATCCATCCTACGACACTACACCGATTTTTACACTAGCCATGTTTGGCTCTATTCGAGGCGCAGCCGCCCGGCCGCTTATCGCTTCCAAGGATCTCATTTGTCAGACACGTTCTCCGTGTTTCATTAAATCCAAGGGCCTGACCGAGGCTAAAAACAGCCAAAACGGATCTGTAATCTTTGGGAAACCCAGCAGAGTTTAAAAGGAAACCCTACAGTAGAGGTATGCTTATTTGAACACTTTTCTAACTGTTTCACTACCCTGGCATTGTTACTTGCATATGAAACAGTCAAATGGAAAGGAAAAATAACAAACTTCAATCAGCCAATAGCCAACTATTTCAGGGTTATCCTGGGATAAACTCTCTTTTGGAATTCAACGGACTATTATTTTAGTTTGAATTTACTAATGTGCTTCTTCTTCTATTTTAGGAAACCCGTTGGCAGTTGTCACTATCAGCTGCGATATCATTCAAATATAGTATTCAAGTTGACGGAAAAAGCGTTTTTGGTAAATATTTTACAGTAAAATAAGTATTTTACAGTAAAATAAGTATTTTACAGTAAAATAAGTATTTCATAGTAAGATAATGCCTGGTTTGGGTTTTAGTGTTTTCTTCGGCGACCGTTCACTATTAGGCGACGTCCATATAAGCATACCTCTACTGCATGTCAGAATATTACTATGGGAATAGTATCCACTGCGACTTGTCCTTTAAGGCGGAATTAATAATAATAATTTATTTTCAGCCCACAAAGCGTAAAAGACAAAAACTGTGGAGTACAAAAGAAAATAGGAAAACATAATTAGGGAAAACACAACACATACAAAAAAAACCTAGCAACAGTCATACAGAAGAATGAACTCATGAGAGGGAGATGCAGGGGCGCGTACGCCGTTTGGACAGTTTTCCGTGGAGAAAGGCCTTCTCCGTAATATCCGGTAGAGAGTACTCACTAATAATTTTAGAATTTCTTTGCCAAGGAGGGAGAAAAAAAGAAGAAATTGACAAAAACGAAAGTAACAGGATCGCATAGCTTTAATATCCTTTTTGGGATCCCAAAACGTAAGTGGATGGATACCTATGTCACCGCAAAAGTTGTCCGTCTGTCAGCAGGATAACGCCCGAAGGGAATCAAGACACTTTGATGAAACTTGGTGTGAGGATTCTTTGGGTCAAGGGAAAGGTCGAGTTCGTAGATGGGCTCTGTAGCCCTACATTGGTTCAAATTAAGGGGCAAACTATTTTTAAACAGCTAATCAGATAGTCGATTAAGGCGTAAAGAGACATGCTGAATACCATTTTGAAAACAATTTTCTCGCCGGAAAAGTAGTTCACCCGGAATCCGGCCAAAACCGGAAAGTTTGTTAAAAGTAAAAGTTTTATTTGAAGTTGATTACATGTTCGATATAGGGGTAAGGGGTATATGCTGAATTAATTTTTGAGCTTTTTTTTGCCGGACAAACAGTTCGACTGGAGATCGGCCGGAACCAGAAATTTGGTGGAAGTCTAATTTAAGGCAGAAAGTTCCTATCACCTTCGTCAAAATAGATATGTCTTATAGGGGTAAACACACATGCTGAATCCATATCTGAACTTGGTTCTCAGATGATTAGCTATTTTGCCTTAATCTGTTTCTAAATTTTAATAGTAAAAATAATCAAGGAGTCTGGTGAAGACCGGATCTGGCGAAGACAAAACCCAATCGTTTGTATCGAATATTGGATTTTTGGGGATCCCGTCGAAACCTTTGGTCTTGTTCTTTAAAACAGGATAAACACCAGATAAAACATCCTTGAACACTTTTCTAAAGAAAGTTAGAAACAGATTAAGACAAATGGTAATCATCTGAGAAGACCAAGTTCAAATATGGATTCAGAATGTACGTTTACCCCTATAGCTTGCGTCATATCTACTTTGACAAAAGTTGCTGCCTTACTTCTCTGCCAAATTTCCGGTTTCGGCCGGATTCCGGGCGAACTAATTGTCTTGAAAAACAAAAACGGATCCAGCGTAACTCCTTACCCCTATTTCGAATATAAATGAACTTCAGATAAAACTTCAACTTTTGACAAATTTTCGGATTTCAGCCTGATTCATGGCGAACTATCTGTCCAGGTAGAATACAATTGTCTTCTTACCCGTAAATCGATGATCTAATGAAATTCGAATACAAATTTTACTTTAAACACATTTTCCGGTTTTTGCTGGATTCCGGGCGATCTACTTGTTCGGCGAAGAATAATTTTCATATTCGGATTCATCATGTTTCCATATCCTTAAATCGAACCTCTAATCAACTTCAGATTAAACATTTATTTTTGACAAAATTTTCCAATTTTTTCCGGATTACGAGTAAATACATGTCCGGCGAGAAAATACTTTCAATTCGGATTCAGCATGTCTCCTTACCGATAAATCGACTATCTCATTAGCTTTTTAGAAAATATTTGTTTCGGCCTTAATTTGAAACCCCTCCTCCTCTTCTATATATACAGCTATGGGCCCATCTGCGAACTCGACCTTTCCCTAGACACAAAGAATCCACACATCAAGTTTTATCCAAATATCTGACAGACGGAAGGACGAGCGGAAAGAGGGACAACTTGTGTGAAATCATAGGTATCCCCCCACTTACGTTGTGGGATCCCAAAAAGAACGAACAGCTTTTGAATAACCAAACTGAATTTTTAAATTACAGTCGGAAACCGTCCGGATTGTATTCACGCTTCGTTTTAGCTTTTAGATTAAAGACAGTACCATTCCCTGGGCGTCCACAAGCAATCCAAATTTTTAGCAAAAATTTTGCCGTGTTTTTTGCATTCTTAACTTCAGGAGTGACTTTCCAAATAGGTTTCCTTGTACCAACTCGAATTCTCTCAGTCAGTACAGCAATATCGGCTGCCAATTTCAAGCAATGGACAAGCTCTCTAATAATAACAATTAATATCAACGGACGAAGTAGTAGCTGCTATACCAGTCTGAAGATGGTAAAAAGGAATTTTTAAAAGCGAGAGAAGATTAGTTAACGTAGAAATGTAGAGCACAGCATCTATACAATTCCAGTTACGCTTTTGGATCCAGGCCTTCTTGGGATTTGGACAACTAATTCGAGAAACAGGAACAACCAAACAGAAAGACACAGGCAGATGGTCGTCCTCAATTTTCTCCTCATCAACCTCAACAACACCGTCAATGAGACTTGTTTCAGAAACAATCAAGGTTGGAAACATTAGCGCCACGATTATGTACATATGAAAAAGGTGGAGATTTCTCAATGAGACTGCGAGCTACCGGTAAAGAATCGAAAAATAAGTCAGTTCGTACAGAAGAAGTTAGACGATCAGTGTTGATATCCTCAACAAGAGCCTATTTCATTCCTTTCCGTGAAAAGTCTGACTGAAGTGTTCTGATTTTCTGACAAGCCTTAGCAAATGAACTATGTGAAGCAATGTTCCGCCGGTTGCAAGGTAAATATACGTTAACAAGAACAATATTCAAACTACCCCAATCACACTCTGTAACAACCTAGGAACAATGCTTACCCCCTAGATCAGCAGCTTTTTCAACAGTTTCCTCTCTGTGATATTTCAAAAGCGTAATTGTTAACAAAAATCATAGCTGACGTATCCGTTGTAAACATTGTTTGAATAATTTTTTGGTACGTACGACTCTTCGTTTCGCCTATAGACTACGAAGCAATTGAGATTTGAGATAGTCGTTTAATTTAGGGGTAACGAGGCCCGGTGAATCCATATTTGAACTTAGTTTTCTTGCCGGACAAATGATTCAATCGAAACTGGAAATTTGGTTGAAGCTCAAAGCTGTTTCTGAAGTCGATTAGAGATTCAGTATTGGGGTTAATAGACATGTAACATTCTTTGGGTCAACGGACAAGTCGAGTTCGCAGATGAATTCTATCGTCCGTCATTTATATTTATTGGCAAAGAAGGGGATTCCGAATTAAAAGTAAAAAAATTGTTGAAAAGGCTAAAAATAGAACAGTGGTCCTCTTTTGACACAGACTATGGGCCAGATCCGTATCCAGGAATTAATTTCGGAGGTTGTCTTCCCTGCGGATCCGACGTAATAGCAAAGAGTACTAAAATGATATAGATAATAAGTTAAAATGATTATTATAAAACACGATTATTTTTCTAAGTTTCGAAGGTGGTTTAAACCACCACTATAAGCCTTGACTGTTTGTAAATTACAAAAGTAAAGTATTTGAGTGTCTGGATCAAATATTAAGGTTTTGGAATCCTATCGAAACCTTTGGTCTTGTTTATAATGGTAATACCCAACCACTGAAAAGACAACACTAGGAATAGAAAACTTCAAGCAATTTAAAGGAGGCTGGTGGCCGACAGTTAAAGACAGATATAATAAAAGAAGAAGAAATGTTTTGAGCCGAACGCGATAACTGGATAACCCCCCCCCCTCCCCCACTAGAAATAAATTCCTGGATCCGGACCTGGTTAGCCATCTAGTTTATGCCAGACATTTTTGCCCCCCACTATCCCATCCTGTCTAAGATCCGGTCAAGCAGAAACGTTTGCCGCTGCGGTTCAAACATCAAAAAGAGGCGGTTTGCAATTTTCTAACAAGTCCGCAAGCCCAATATTTCGGAGATAGATTTATTTGCCTCTCATCCTACACAAGCACGAGGAATTTATATCAGGGCTAGTAATCTCAATCTTCGGGAATGCTCGCCTCCTTGCATCACGGTGAGCACCAGTATTGAGTTAATTAAAGGATTTAATTCGGAAGCATTCTCTCACTTGCACCTTCCAGATTCCCACGTCGCTTGTTCAAACCAGGGCTCGGCAAGACCACGGCCACAGTGTTGCTTATCCCACCGTGAAGGAGGGAGGAGCCAACTGGATTATAGTTTCGGTCAAGGCCGTATCTGGGGGGGGGGGTGACCCGCCTCGTACAAAAATAATCGTTTTATGTCTTTTTAGTACTTTTTGGTCCGACCCGCGGGCAACCCCCCCCCCCCCCCCCCCCCCCAGAAAAAAATTCCTAGATACGGACGGACGTGATTTCGGTCCGCCTTTTTGTGGCAGGATACTTTTTGTAGTACGGTAGTACTTTTTTACTACTCGGGTAATGAGTTTCATTTTAGTGAAGTGGCAACCTCTTTATGCAAGAGCCATCTTTTAAATTCGTTTGGGAAGCAAATGCCATCTCTCGGTGACTTATTTCTAAAAACAGGGTTCCTGCCGGACCTCTGACTTGGATGTATAACTAATCTAGTTGTGCAACGGCTGGATGCGGTCAATATAGCTCCGAGAAGAATAATCGAAGAGTAAGACACATTTTTCACTGTTTCTTTATTTATTTGTTATTGCTTACGTTGTTTCGGGATGAGACACATCATCTTTTCAGTGTAATAAATATTATGGTTTTGTTTTGGTGCATGCTTTCATCCTCCATTTCTTCTTTTTGAACATCCTCGAAAGCTGCTGTGTTGTTAATCAATTCTAGATTGGTTTGTTAATTAAAACTACTCTACTGCGACTACTACTACCCGTACAGTAATTATATTTCCTCACAATCAACCGCATTTAAAGGAGAAAAGGTGCTACCACTAAGACAGACCCACTGAAAATGAGCTAACGAGATTGACCGACTCAAGTGGACGAATTAATGTTTTACACGTTGATTAGTGGTTAAACCGCATACGATGGTCCAGTCTACCCAAACCCAGATACCCTAGGCCAAATGCTAGATAGGCCTATTTCTAGCGATTGGACTAACCTATGACTAACGCTAGATACCTGTTGGTACCCAAACTAACTCCGCCCTACTCCACTATGATAGAATTCTGACTGGTGATTGCTGAGCTTCAATCAGATCATCAATATTTTATTGGTTTCTCCGATACTAATTGGGTATTAGTGAATCCAGCGATATGCATAGTGTATGCCAAATTTGTGCAAAATAAAACAAATTAATATAAGTAAAAAAATAAACTTTCTATCCATCTCATATAAAACAAGTCCAATGAGGGCGAGTTTGGAAGTTGTCAAAACACAATCCAACCAGGTAGCCCGCCAGAAAAGCTTAGAAACACCTCATAGAAACAAACCAACGCTAAGAGAAAAGCAAACGATGAAAACCTCTCTCCAATTCTTTCTGCCCAGAAACTGGGACTATTTCCGCTGGGAATTAATAAAAGAGATGTAGTTCCAAATATTAGTCCTACTTCCTGCTAATCAAGGGCAGACGGAAGATGGGGCAAGGACCTCCCATGGGCGAGGTCTTTCCTTTCTCAGCACGACTTTTCCCAAATTATCAAGGGTGATTACAGCAGTAAGAGGATGAGAATGAAAAGTAAAATACAAGAAAACAAAACAAAAAGGACCTTGCGCGGAAGGCTATTTAAGACAATGTTTCCACACTGGAAAGCCCTCTAAAAGCCCCCTTTTAGAGGGCTTTCAAGGTCTTCCGTAGGACATCTTTTTCCAACAAGAGCTACGAGCTCATATGGCACTTGTTACGAGTAAGCACGGCTCGGTTATGTCAATGATATATCTAGTGTTTGCTAGGTGTCTTCCCACCAAGTTTCATCTCGATCCATCCACTCTTAGCGTTTCCCAAGATTTCCGGTTGCCCCCTCCAGCTCCCCCCCAAAAGTCACCGGATCCGGTCCGGATTTTAAGTGGGTCGTCTGAGGCATGAGGTCGTTCCAAATATCAAGTTTCATCGAGATCCGATCACCCGTTCAAAAGTTAAAAATACCTCAAGATTCCGGATTCCCCCTCCCTCCACTCCCCCCACGGTGCCCGGATCGGGGAAGTGACTATTTCCAACTTAATCATTTGGGGTCCCTGATACGCCTGCCAAGTTTTATCGTTCTAGCTTATGTGGAAGTGCCCGAACTAGCAAAACCTGGACAGACCGACAGACCGACGGACGGACAGAAATTGCGATCGCTATATGGCACTTGGCCGAAGGGCAAGTGCCATAAAAAGGGAAGTTATTTTTAAAGTTTAAACCACAATGGACACTTCTAATGCTTTACTTTGTATTAAATGCTTCACAAATAAACATTTCCAACTTCCTTTAGAAGGCGCTACGAAAATCGACCTTTTTCTTGTTATCCCTTGTCTTTACCTCTCTGGCATTTCGGCGATCCAAATTTTAGGAGCTGGGATATCGTGGCAGGAAATTCAAAAACTCCCAGCAATGCTTGATAGAAAAGGATATATTTGAGATGTCACCAAAGTCAAGCCGTAGATGCAGTTTACTTGATTGTTCTACTGTTTCATCAGAGGTTCCATGGCATAAAATGCCTATTAAAAGTTTTTGTTTGTGGAATAGTGTTGTGAAGCTTGATTAGCTTGCTTTATAAAATGTACCAGAATATTCAATAAGCTTATAAAAAATAATATAGCTACAATAATCATTCAAAAACAAATAACCTATTCAAATCTGAATTATACAAGCTGATTTATGCATATAATAAAGATCTACTAATTATTATCAGAAAAATCACTTTTATCTTTGTCCAAGCTAGTAATGTACTGGCCCAAACAATTACGCTTTGAAATATCACAGAGAGAAACTGTTGAAAAAGCTGCTGATCTAGGGGGTAAGCATTGTTCCTAGGTTGTTACAGAGTGGGGTTGGGGTAGTTTGATGCGCCCATTGAACTTTAACTGAAAAAAGCAGGTTACTTTTACATCTGATAGTTTACTCAAATATTTTGACTCATCTAAGGGATTTTTTATTTTTTCACCCTGTGATCTAGTAATAACGTTCACACAACCGCCCAGACGCGGAGAATTTGAATTTCAACAAAGGCTGCCTGCATTTCCAAGGTAAAGAAGCTAAGCTCGGAAAACTTACGTCTGTAGCAAGATAAGAGTGACAATGATGTTGAGATATGTCTGGCAAGAAATCCGACATTTTTTTTTTTTTAGCTATGGCTTCCATTTTTAGTTGTTAAATAAATTCAAGCACAGGGACAAGCACATAGAGGTACCACAAATCTAAAAGGATAAGTTCATTCGGTAAAATGGATTATTTGTGGGTTACGGGCAATTGAAGTAACGCATTTTGATCCGGTTTTCAAGTCTGTTTAAGTGAATAAGTAATATGTAACTAGATTGTCGGATCTTCGCCCTATTCGAATAAACTTTAATGGATAGCTGAGATATTTAGGGATTTCTTCCTATGAAATTGAGATATTTAGGGATTTCTTCTTATGAAACTGAGATATTTGGGATACTTGTCTCAAGGAACAAGACCAAAGGTTTCGATGGGATCCCAAAAATGCAGTATTTGATCCAGACTTATTGGGTCTTGTCTTCGCAAGATCCAGTCTTCGCCAGACTCCTTTAACATTTTTACTATTAAAATTTAGAAACAGATTAAGGCCAAATAGCTAATCAATAGCTTCGAGAGTTATCAGTGCTCACAGACCGACGGGACGAACAACTTTTGCGATGTCATAGGTTTTGGGATCCCAAAAACCCATCAACTTTACTTTGACTGCGGTTAAATCAAGAATAAATAAGGGAAGAATTGAGAACTCACATAACCTTGATGTCAGCATCCTGAATATCTTTTGGTCCGATATTATTTACCGGGGGTGGAGCTTCGCGTGTTGCCTCTTGCAGTATTAAGTGTTACTTCCAAGGAAAAGTGATGAAGCAGTCAGAAAAGGCGGGAAATTCAAACAGTGCTGATTCTGAGGAGAATACAAATGGAAACGACTTTTCAATCTCGGGTCAGATTTGCAATATGAAGCTTATGTTATCACGACCCTTCACAAAGACGGTGAAGCCCAAGGGAATGCGGCGTTTGATGACTAAGGGGAGCAATTAAGCAACTTGAACGCTGAAGCATAGACCTAACAGGCATGCATTTAGTTCAGATTCAATAGGATCGGTGTGATGATTGTAATTTTATTTTGGTCTTCTCAGGACTGTAAAGAATTGCATCTAGAACAGGTATTAAACTTGGGCAATTTAAGGTATTTAGTTGTCGATTTAAGGTATTTAGTTTTAGTTGTCTGCACAAAATTTAGTTCATATCACTTTCTCGTGTAGTTGCGAAACACAGTAGGCTGTAAACTATTTCCTAATTTCAAATTAACGATTGCTGATTATAAGATATCTTTTAAGACGTCTCAGTTTGTGGAAAGGACTTATTATTCTTGGTCAAAAATGTGTATCATTATCTCGGATAGTTACAGTTTACATCTGGCCAAATTTGTCGTTGTCTATGCTAATAACAGACCCCTTTTTCATCATCGTTTTTTTTACATTATCATGTTTTTGCATTATTCAAATTCGAATTTTGGGCATAGCTGACTAACTATACCCAAAGAGTTGTTATGGTTTGTTTTAAGTTGTACACTGTACACAAAATTTAGTTCATAGCATTTCTCGGATAGTTAACAGTTGGTAGAACAGTTGGGTTGAAGTATTTCCTAAATTTTAAATTAATGACTGATTATGGAAATTGAAAACTATACGATTTCATTCAAAACGTCTACATTTGAAAACAACTTATTATTGTTGGTCCAAATGTATTTCATTATCTCTGGTAGTCGGCTAAATGTTTCATTATCTATCCTATTAACACTCTTTTCTTTCATCACGATGAACCTGCCAGCCATGGAGATTATATGAATATTTTTGAGTGAAAAAAAGAAGAAGTAAATGTTACTTTTAGCCTAGTGCTATTAGGGTTCTAAATAAAATCGATTGATTGATTGATATTTCCCACTTCTCCAGAGACGGATATTCTACCTGACTTTCTAAGCCTAGAGTAAAAACATTTGTAAGCATGTCTCTTCCTTCTTTATACTTGTAGTATTCAGTCCAAATCGGTCCTTTTCTGCCTGATTGAACATCACTTCTATGATCTCACTGTACTTTAGCCCCTTATCTCGTCTTTTAAACTAGTGATAGCTGCAATTTAATTATAGAGCATACGGCAAAATGTCGGCCTTTTTCTGTATAATTTGAATTCGGCGCACTTTCTTGACACGGAGAACGGCGATCAGAAGAACCAGCGCCAATAATTACTCTGTGGTCGGGACAGGCGCCGAGTAGGCTCCACCCGCGATACTTGAGAATCGGGCGGATAGACACGTCGGATGATTCAAGTCTTTTCAATTCTTCCCTTATTTATTCTTGGTAAAATGCATGTACGTCTGAAGCGCGTTTTCGATCACTTGTCTAATTATCCTTTTATTCGTGTTTTTCGCCTTTCTGACAAATATGACGTTTCCTTTCACACGTTTCCTTTCTTTTTTCTATATTTATCTTTACTCCACACTCTTTTGTTGTAAAACATGTTGTGGTTATAAATATACTTACTTACTTACTTACTCGTATGTTCTGACCTTGCCGTAATGACAAAAAGGCAGTTCGTGATTTTCGCCGGCATATGAACTACTTCCAGCCTTTTGATAACGAAGAAATATTCTTGTCGTATGTTACGATATAGTCGTAAGTTCTTAGCTTGTCTGAATGTTCTGAACTTGCCAGAACTATAACTACTCTTTATCAGAAAAGGTTGAGACAAGCACTGTCATGTAGGCGGACCAACTCCCGGCAAAATATATTTCTCTGTTCGAGGTTAGCCTGCCCACTGAAGGTATCAATAATAGCAAGAACAACTAAGTCAACAGAACCTCCGTCTTTGGTCCCATGCAACGACTATGGATACCCCGATAAAACTGAGCTGAGCTAGAGGTACTTGCTCAGCTTGGAGTTGATGCCCATCTACTTCAGTTTGAGTTTATTTCAAAGCATCAACATAATTCGTACCTTGGGACACAAATGGCCTTTTGTCTAAGTCATTGTCATCCTAAAACTGTCATCGTAAAGTCATCCTAAAACTTGGATATCAAACAAACTCTTCGCCAACTCTCGCCACTGCGCATATCGGAGGAAAAAATTCAGGAGGCGTGCTGAGCCGCTCAACAGCGCACAACATGTGACGTCACAATGAGAGACAACCAATCGGCTTTTACTTCCGAAATTTCTTCTCTGCGAATTTACTGCGATATAGCTGTTTGTACAGGTAACGATGTTCCACATAGCTCCTAGTCTCCGCTCGTTTGCATCGGGAGGGTATAGGGTGTAATATGACCGCATGGTACTATTACAGATATGAGAAGACGGAAGCTCTCGTGCTTATTTGTTTTTGAGAATAGTAATACAGCCTTATATGAATATATGCCGTTGATGAATATATTGCCCCTCGAATCTTTCGTCATTTTCCATTCTATATTATTCAAGAAAAAACATCACTCTAATTCCCTACTGGAACATTTTTATGAACCCAATTTATTTTCTGGAATTAAATCTAATCACGACCATAACACGCACGATCCTTGTAAAACCCGGCAACCTTTAACAATTTCCGAAAGATCAAGATTTTCACTGATAAATAACATATTTATCATAATGAAGTTATACTTAAACTTCCTGTATATAGTCTCAAAATAAAGTTAAATCCATGCTCACTGAAAACACTTAAAGAAAAATAAATAATAATTCAAAAATAGATTAAAGGTAATCTGTCTATTTTTGTTTGTCGCTTTTAATCCCAACTCATCTTGGTCGTTTGAATCTGGAAACTGGATGGATTATGGTTTATTTATAACTTGTGAGTTGATAGTTTGTGTTAAAAGAAACTGTCCGCCATTTGGCCTCGAGCCTTCTCTCTGCCAAATTAGCTCTTTATGCTGAACTTAGTTTGAAATAAACAGAACTTGAACTTGAACTTGAAATTGATATGTTACTTGTCGCTGCCGCTTAGCTTAAGATGGAGTTCTTCTATAGGATTATCAGTTCTTTGTCAGTTTAAAATAAGGGCAGTGATATTTCTTACCTGTTTGGTAAGTGCCTTCCAGGGGGCGTCAATCCTCCAAATGGCAAAGGACCGCTTCTGGTCTATTTTTCGAATGATTCCCATCCTAATCATTTCATAGTGACCCCACTTCAATCGACCCCCCTGAAGTGCCTGAAAAAAAAAAATAGTACATAATTTATTTTTGAGACAAGTACTTCAAGTCTTTACTTTAATACTATCAAGTAGCCTACTTGCAAATTGTGTGCTAAGTATCAAGTATTAAGTACACTAAGTACCAAACCCACAACCTGTACCCATTTTTTAACAAGTGGATAATATAGTGCGTAACTTAGTTGTCAAAATCGTGTGTATTTTGAATAGTATTTATGTATTGATGACTGGACCAGAGGGTTTAGGCATAGTTCTGTTTTATAAAATATTTTGTACTCCTCAGTTCTGAGGGAAATAAATTAATAAATAAATAAACTGTTTCAGTCAGATGATATGATGGAAAAATAATTCAAAGTTTCTTTGTCATTTACAGTCACTTAACAAATTCAGTTTGAATGAAGAATTATAGACAATAAGCTAAACTACTAATTAATCTTCTGGTGCAGATACCGGCCATTTAAAGTACCCGCCGTACAATATTAGCAACATATTTCCACAATCGCATTAACGATATTTAAACCCGGAGACCAGTGTCGACTTAGTCTGTGGCCCCAAAAGTCGCCATATCTCGGCGCTAGCCCCTTTCTTCGAAAATTTTCAATGTTTAATGCCTGCGAAAACATGGTGTCGGTGTAAAGAAGGAAATTAAAGCACCATTGACATCATTTTTCTTTCAGTTGCCTTCAACTTTTCCGTGGCAATCTGAAGACCAGTAACAGACTATGACAAGTATTTGGGGAAAAAAAGGCAGGGTTGAAAGTGAGATTCTCACGCTGGACCAGATCAAAATAACACTACGGAGTAGCGCCAAGACTTGACACAATTGACACACACTCTAGTAGCAGCGATACTAGCACCACTAGCGATAGAGAACGTCCCTATTAAAATTCGTTCGGTCGTTCACCAGAGCTGGCTCTGATAACTTCATTTTCTGAACATTACAAAATTATGCAGCCTCCATTGTTTCCATGCTGTGTGCAGACCGCATCTTTGCTTTCCTAGACACTAAACCCGCAAATTTGTCTCGCTTTAAATGCCGAAAGCGTAGTGGGCGGCGCTACGAGTACGCCCCATTTGCAAAGCATGGGAAGCATCGGTCTTGGCGGTACTCTTTTTTTTTTGTAAATCCCACCTCCACTCCTCTCAGTGACGCAACTTTCTTTATCATCCCAACTCAAATTTCTTATCTCTATACGTCACCTACACTTTACTCTTACACTAAATTATAATTATAATTTATTTCCTACTTTAAATAATTATCATTCTTTTAATTTTATTTGAGCAGTTAAAACAATTACACTCAAAATAGCCGTACCCTACAATCAGAAATATAACATTCATATTAAAATAATGGCTCAACCGGTATCACAGGGTGCCCTTCCAGCATAGGGCTCCACCGTGACCAAAATTACCAAAATAAATAAAAACCTTTTTCTTTCATTTTTTACGGCTCTTCTTAACCAGAACAACATTCCAACCTCCCAAACCACCCAATAAATGCCCTAAAAATAAAATACTCTTATCTTAACAATATTTCAAAACAACTATGGAACAAAACATCATAAATCATACATAGATAGAGGATTTTATTCCCCATTTGGCGGTACTCTCTGGTGTTTGCTCTGCGCTGGACCCAAACTGGCCTGTCACATTTAGTCTCTCTCTAGCATTTTATATTTCCTTGAAGCCTTCATAGTTACGGGTTACAGCTGGAAAATCAGGGTTACAGATTACAGATCTTGGGTTGTCGTTTTACATTTTGTACTCAGTGTTACTTTTGTCAATAAAGAACTGTGTCCCGTTAACTCTCTAGGAATAAAGAACAGTGTTATTAACTGGGGCGTCCAGGGTTAACTGGACCGCGGTTCCCAGCCTGGTGAACGTAAACCTCCGCCGGGTCAGAGTAGGCCGTAGGACGGACGAGCGGATCTTTGAATATATATACTATATCTCTAACGTGTGGTATCGGACAGGATAAGACGAACACAACTATCTATACTGAAGATAATATTAACTCTACACAGGTACTGCTTAAACACTTGTACATAAAATATAAACTAATCTTTTGATCTGCTCTAGATCACAGCAACGAAAGCAATCGAGTGGATATCGGTTTTGTTTGGTCAACACCCTTCTGTCGCGCGCCACAAAAACCTTCGCGCCGCCCCGGGAGCAAGAATGTTCCTTTGTCCAGCGGAACCCCCAAGCCTGCTGGACGCGCGCTCGTCCTTCCGGAGAAACCAAACCCTTGTATAGCAACCAGACCCGTATCCAGGAATTTATTTCGGGGGGGGGGGGGGGTCGCCTACTGGTCGGACAAAAAAGTACAAAAAAACACAAAGATCAGAGGGAAAAGCCTATAAAAATGATTATTTTTGTATGTTTCTGGGGGGGGGGGTGTTTCAACCCCCTAATCCCCCCCCCTGGATACGGCCTCGATAGCAACCTAACAGTGTGTTCGATCAGAAGCCTCAAGAACGCTACCTATTAGATCAAGAATAACGGCTTATAACATTAGAAGAAACCCCGTTAGAAGACCAAGTATAAATCAGATGAAATACATAAATGATACACTGTGTGCTTTAACTACACATATATATATCCATGTGACAGGTCTCTCTCTTTCCTGGAGCTCTAAGATCTTATTCGATTTGAGGAAAGCCCAAGTCTGTGTGGATCTCTGCGAAATTGACTACTTTCGGGCACTTTCTAAATTATACAGCCCATGGGCGTTACGGAACGATGAAAAGGCAAGTATTTCTTTCTAGTACCCCCTCCTCGAGGCTCAAATGAAAGTTTTCGAGTATTCGATTTGATGCTTGTAGAGAAATACTTCGACACGGCCAAGGCCTTGTTGATGTATTCACTGGAAACGATAAAACAGAACCCCATAAAGGAGAAAAAAACTACAAATTTTACCCTTGTACAACAATTCTGATTTGTTACGGCGTTGACTCCACGTAAAATAGTATAGTCCGCAGAGCGGCTAATTTGACACATGCTTGGACGCTTGGACTGATTTCGCTGTTTCGAATTCGCCGCGTCATTTTAAGCTCGGGCGTGCCAATTACGGGCTACTATGCACAGTCTACGCAGTAGAAATTCATAACTATTATAGCCTACTGAGGCAATTTTTTGTCAAATATCTCCTCGATATGTTATTTTATTTTCGAGATTCAAGTGAGTATATATGCATCAAGTTAGTTGTAGATAGTTCTTTGAAGTTTACCGAAAAGGGCTGGGATAGGACAATCTAGTTACCCATCCCTTATTCACTTACACTGGCTTGAAGACTCGCTGAAAATGCGTTACTTCATTTTTCTGCTATTCCCGAATAATCGATATCCAAACAGCGGAATTTACGTGTGAATTGCGGTACCTCTACGCGCTTGTATCTGTTTTGTATGCCTTACGAGAAAGATTTATGATTTTTTTTTTGTTCAGGCACTAAGTAGTCTTTACCTTCGTAGAATCGAAATAATTCAGTGCATTCAATTAAATGACACAACATGAGAACTTTAAGGGCGCTAGAAATTCATCTGTAAGCAAAACGCCTGATGCAAAAACGATAATGGACCCTTGGTGATCATTAATATATATCGTTTGGTGAAAAGTATTTTTTTCCCTTTTCGGTTAAGATGCGCACTTTAAGATTAGCCTACTAGAAATTCATTTTTAAGCAAAACACTTGTGACACAAATCATCATGGTCAGAAATGTATCTTTTGATCAAAATATTTTGATCATTAATATGTATCCTTCGGTGAAGAGTATTTTTTTCGGGGAGCTAGAAATTCATTTGTAAGCAAAATCAATGAGGCAAAAATTATCATGAAAATGTACAGTTTGCTTGAATTTTTTTTTTACTTTGCATTTAAAATTACTACTTTAAGGAATGAACGGATTCTGAAATTTCTAAGCCAATCTTACCGAATCGCTAATGTTAAGATGTTGCTTCTGCCTAAGCTGACTGAGAATCAAATTTGACGATGCAAAACGGATAAGTCGCTAATGTTCCGGACAAGTTTCATCGTCCTAGCACATTTTGAAGTACTTTGCACGTCTTCAAGTACTTTAACTCGCGATCAGTGGAATTCTGGATCCCACCCTCCAGCTTCCCCCTACAGATCCAACCCGGTTCTGTAAATGATTTATCTACAACATTTGCTTGTTATTCCCACCAAGTTCCATACCAATCACTCCAGTCTTCGCGAGTCACGTACTTTCCGGTCCCTCCGCCGGAACAGCAGGGGCGTAGCGAGGGTGGGGTGAGTCCCCCCCCCCAATGTTGCGCGAATCGTCGTCGCTTGGTCCGTGCTAGTTTCTGGAAATTGTTTCGTATATTTACATACTCTTACGTTTTCCATACGTGTTTCTGCAATGCAGTTCTGTTCAAGCATACTCTAAAGGTCAGGAGATTCAAGAAAAAGTTCCATATAGAAGTTTCACGTCTTACCTCAGACTTTGCATTGCCGCACATCCGGCCTCCGGGAACACGACGCTATACAAGCAGTGAAATAGAACTGGGTCATTCTCTGTCAATAAAACTGGGACCAAATAAAGTGCGACTCCGATTTTGATGAAATTTGGATATGTTATGGGCCTTAGTCCTGGGATAAGCCCTGTAAAAGGATTCGACAAAATTTTGAACGGTTTCCGAGTTGCGGCCATTTTTAGTGAGCCGAAACTCGAGAAAAAGGCTTGAAAAACGTAAAAAAAATAATTTTCTTAAGATTTTTTTTTTCTGGAACCGAACAAGCTAGTGAGTTCTGGTTTTTGTCTTTCTGATGCAGTGAGCTTTTTTATGGGATATCTTCAAACGACCAGTTTCAAAACTTGTATAAAATGTTGAGGGTTTCATTCCGTAGTTCAAAATACGATTTTTGCCAAGTTTGAAGGGATATCACAAATTGTCTGGAAATACTGAGGAGCTAATAATAACAAAGCTTCTAGAAAGAGTAAAAAGCTGTCTTCTGAAGTTGACCCGGAGTCTCTAGCTCATTTGGTTCATTTTCTAGGAGCCTGTAAAATCTGCAGTTTGACAAAAAGTCGCAAAAATGCCAATCTTTGAGGTCAATTATCTCTGTGTAACCTCCGTAAATTTGTGTCGTTCTTTCTTCATTCGAAAGAACGCATTCTTGCCTTTCTTTTGGTACAATAGCGATCTGCCACCTTTTGAGTTTAGGCACTTTTTTTGGCGATTGAAGTCGACCTGCTTGGGACTAAAAATCTCGCTAAAAATGTGCACTTTTGCAATTTTTTTTTTGTCGGCTGTTTTACTTGATTAAACTGCTCTCAGCGTTACTCGTTGGTTGCTGGTTTCTTATAATTCCAAACTTCGAACTTTTCACCGTACTGAACTGATTGGTGGTGCACAGCCATGGAGATATACCGAGTTTATTGGCGGAATGTACAAAGCTACTCTGTAAAATCAAACAAATAGATAAGGTGCCGCAGTCTTGCACCTCCTCGGTTTGAACTGACTTCTTAGTGACTTGTTTGAATATATAAGAAACCTCTCTTGCAATATTTATTAAGTGAAATCAAGGAAACATGGCACGAAGAACCATTATTCACTGTCAGAAAAGCTGTTATGTGACGAAGAGGTGTAAAACTCTTCGCGCAAAACCCTGCCTTCACAACACGCTGAACTCGCAGGTGTCAAGAACCCCCGAACATGCGAGACAGGTAAAAACGGTGGTGACTCTTAGTCCCAGAAAAAAAAAGGTATGTGTATGTGAAAACCGCTCTTGCAGATGGCAAGTTTCTGAGTTCGTTGTTACGTCTTCACGACTAACAAAACAGTACTCGATTCCGGTGATCTTTTCTGAAGCAACATCAAATACTTAGTTGGCTGTGTTAATAGGACGTCACTTATCCGCAATGCGACGCAAACTCTCTTTAGCAGCTATGCGTTTTGTCGTGCCCCCAATACGGTCACACATACTCTTGCCATGAGAAGTCGCAAAAAAATGAGACTCGGTGGGTACTCCAAAGTCAGTCTGATGGAGCAACAAGTTTGTAAAAAACTTTTGTGCTTGTACTGCGAAGCAGCACCGTCAGTAACGTCATGTCATGGCTTTGTTTGCCTCAAATGTTCACTGAATTCAACAGACTATATACCCATACGTAGCTTTCATTCCACCAAGCAACTTGTGTATTTGCCAGAGGGTACGCACCACCAATTAGTTCAGTACGATGAAATGTTCGAAGTGGGCCATTACAAGAACCCAGCAACAAGCGAGTTACGCCAACAGCCGAAACAAAATTACAATAAAAGTTGATGCACGTTTTTATCGAGATTAAGTCTAAAGTAGGTCAACTTCAATTGCCAAAAAAAAGTATCTAAACTCAAAAGGTGGAAGATGGCTAGGATATCAAAAGAAAAGCGAGAATGCGCTCTTTCGAATGGAAAAAGAACAAACAAATTTACGCAGGTTACACAGAGATAATTGACCTCAAGATTGGCATTTTTGCGACTTTTTGTCAAACTGCAGATTTTAAAGGCTCCTAGAATCCGAGCCAGATGAGCTAGAGACTTCGGATCAACGTCAAAAGATAGCTTTTTACCAGTTCTAGCAATTCTGCTATTATTAGCCCCGCAGTGCTTCCAGAAAATTTGTGATATTCCATTAAACTTGGAACAAATCGCATTCTGAACTACAGAATGAAACCCTCAACATTTGATACAAGTTTTCAAACTGGTCGTTTGAAGAAATTCTGTCAAAAAGCTCAAGATAAATGCACCAGAAAGACCCAAACCAGAACTCTCTAGCTTGTTTGGTTCCAGGAAAAACAAAAATCCTAAGAAAAGTAATTTTTTTTACGTTTTTCAAGCCTTTTTTTCAAGTTTTGGCTCACTAAAAATGGCCGCAACTCGGAAACGGTTCAAAATTTTGTCGAATCCTTTTACAGGGCGTATCATAGGACTAAGATCCATAACATACCCAAATTTCATCAAAATCGGAGTCATACTTTTTTTAGTCCCGGTTTTACTGACAGATTTCTTTACAGACAAATCTCTTTCGCATTCAGTAATGTTTCAATGTTTGTGGTAGCACTGGTAGCAGACGTACCAGTACAAAAGTTAGTGCAAAGATTATTTGAATAATTTTCGAGTTACTGTGTCGAGTGATTGTGCGAGTATTAAACCAGGCGGACATACTTTATTTTGCACAAGGGTAAATTCTGACACGACTAGAACGAACGAGAAATAGGATAAAAGGCCCGCATTGTGTGGCATTGAGAAAACTTTGCCTTTGAATAGTTGCCATTAGAATTTCTGTTGTTATATTAGAATAGTCCAGTCTTCATCCTTTCAGAGAAGCAAAGACCTTCTTAGTGTCTCGGCTATATGTTGATCTATTATTATTTAATATTAGAGTCGTCTTGAAAAAACAACGACTGGCATGGCCGTCGATGTAAAATGTATCTTTCATTTTTGGCTGCGGAAGGGTTCTCTCGTAACGGACGGCCTGGTCCGCGGTATTAAAGGACCCCTCTTGCTTTTCACTGTTTTCACACACCCAGTGACGACGTGCGTAGTCTATTAACCACTGAAATCTACTTCTTAAAGCACAACTCTTACTAGAAATGATAGTTTCCCTATGAAAAGGATCAGAAGAAACGTTTTCGAAAATACCATTACTTTCCACCTGAAACTAGCGATTCTCTTGTTAGCGCTTGTCGACTATTACCAGCCTTCCTGCTCTCCGACGCGGCGGCTGGGCGCAAAAGATTTGAAAACTGAACGTGCCTTGGTTAAAAAGTTCGAAAACTAAGCAAGTAAAAGAACCCACAAACAGAAGATTGTCACATCTTTATGTATGAAAGAGTTGTCAGCGGACGTTGAAGATTCCGGCAAACTTTTCGTTGGGTGACGGGAAAACTCGGCAAGTCCGAAAAAGCGCTAAAAATTCGTAGTTACGAAACGAAACAATGGAGAAAGGTGGGGATTTTAGGAGCTTATAATTCCGTATGGGAGCTAAGTATATTATAAAAGGCAGAACAAGCAAGAGGGGTCCTTTAACAAAATCTATGTTTGTCACTTTATTTGAATTTTTCGCTTTTCAGATCTAGCCGAGATTTTGAGGGTTTGCTAGACAATAACATTTAACACACAAATTTAACTTCGTTGCGTAAAAAATCCAACATTTTCTAACGAAGCTTGGCCAGAGTCGACAAGCGCTAACAAGAGAATCCCTAATTTCGAAAGGAAAGTATGAGTTAATTTTATTTCCGGGCCATTTTATCGTGAAAAAGTCATTTCGGGTAAGAGCTGTGCTTTAAAGTTAGTAATTTGGTTATCGAAATTAAAGCGAGCGAACATTTCAAATTAAGCACGACATGTGTGGACCGGACCATCCAGGTCTGGACCAAATTTGCCATAATGATGTAATTTACTTTTAACCTTGAAAGAAAATATAGAATTAAATAAGAGGAAACATTGACACACACGTTCAATTCAAATTTACCCTAGTCAAGTGCGAGTCATTTTAGTGCACTAAAACATCATGGCAGAAGCCGGAAGTGATGCTCCGAAACGGAAAAGAAAGAGGACGAAGCTGCTTTGCGAAGAGTGCTTACCAAAAAAAAAAACAGCCTTTGTCTACGAATTTGACGACGACCAATTCGTCGTTTTCAGTGTACGTGGCGACTTTACTCCGTTAGTTGCTGCAATTCCCTGATCTATGACTATGGAACGGACCCGGAAGGGGGTTCTGTGGGGCGCAGCCCCTCAGGCGCCACACTTTACGACACTCCACTCTCGGCACAACGCCGCATTCTCACCCCCCCCCCCCCCAACAGAGCAGAGAAGTGCTAGCTACGCCCCTGCCGAACAGTTGTCGGATCCTGTCCGGACACGAAAAAGAACATCAGAGACAAGTCATCTCTTCAATTATTAAATTTCGCTGGAATCTGAGTTAAGTATGACTTAATATTTCGGATTCCCCCTCCCTCTACTCCACCCACGATGATCAGATCAACAAAATTTGTATTTCCAAGATCGGGTCCCTGATATGGCATTGCCAAGTTTCATCGTGAAAATCCCCAAAACCATCATCACCGGAATTCCCCTCTGCCCCCCCCCCCCCAAAGTGTCAGGATCCACTCCGATTATATAAACGATCTATATAGATCAGATGCTTGTTCATCATAGCAAGTTTCACTCCATCCCTCCATTTTAACTGTTTCTCACGAGATTTCTGGTCTACAGCCCCCCCAAAAAACTTCCCCACAGCTGTCCAATCCGGTCTAGACTTTGGTGATGTTTTCTCTTCAGTTATCAAGTTTCATTCGAATCGATCACCCGTTCGAAAGTTACGCACGACTCAATTTTCCGGATCCCCCCTTCCCAGATGGTCGGATCGTGAAACTGATTATTTCCGAGTTAGTTTGATCCGGTCCGTGATATGCCTGCCCAGTTTCATCGTCCTAGCACATCCGGAAGTACCCTAACTCGCAACCGTGGGACAGACAGGCCGACCGACCGACAGACGGAATTGCGATCGATATATGGCACTTGCAGCCTTCCATAAAAACGAACTGTTGAACCTTAAAACGATTACTCGTTTTCTTTTTTGCTCATCTTCCACACAAGACTACACAAATTCTCCATCACAAAAGCGTTTCCGTTTCTCGTACGGACAAAAACACTGCCGGTAAATTAGGAAACTTCCTGTCATAAAATCGGCAGTTTCATTTGCTGGTTGTTCTTCAATTAGCCCCCGCAAACGACCCACATTTGAGTTTGATGATCAGAAAAAGCATCGGCAAATCGAGGTAGTCATGTTCTTCGTTCGTCACTTTTTGATCTGATGAACGGCACAAAAGCCTTGTCGGTAGATTGGAAGCAACGACGAACCCTTTACTCGTTTCCGTTTTAGGAATCAGAGACGCACTGTCGGAAAACGAAGTCGATGATCGGAAAAGAGTTTTGTCGGCAAATCAAAATCCAAATTTCGTTTATCGTCCACTTTCCGAACAAGACCAAAGGTTTCCACGGGATCCCAAACATCTAATTACTGATCCAGACAATTTATTGTGTCTTGTCTTTGTCAGATCCAGTCTTGGCCACGCTAATCATCTGATAAAACCAAGTTCAGATATACCTCTATAAGCCATATCTATTTTGGCGATACTGACCGAAACTTCCTGCTTTACTTCTGCCAATTTCCCGTTTCGGCCGAATTCCGAATTCAGCAAAAAAAGAACAATTCTCTTTATCCCTATAAAGTAAATCTAATCAACTTCAAATAAAACTTTAGCTTATAAGAAATTTCCGGTTTCAACCGGATTCCGAACGAATTATATGTCCGGGTAAAAAAGGATTGTCATATACAGACTCAGCGTCTCTTCTTAGCTCTAAATCCGTCTTCATCTAGTCAACTACAAATAAAACTTTCGCTTTTAACAAATTTTCGATTTGGCCGAATTCCGAGCGAACTAGTTGTCCGGGTAGAAAATGCTTTTTACGCAAGTCTTCATCATGTCTTCTTACCCCTAAATCGAACATCTAATCAATTTCAAATAAAACTTTTAATTTTCACCAACTTTACGGTTTTTGCCGGATTCCGGACGAAATGCTTGTCCGGCGAGAAAATGGTTTTCATATTCGTGTTCAGCGTGTTTTCTCACCCTTTTATCTCATTAGCTATTTTAACATATTTTGTTTGTACCCTAATTTGACCCCCCTCCCGCACCTCTTAATGTAGGGCTACATAGCCCATCTACGAACTCGACCTTTCCCTTGACCTAAACGTTGTTCAGCATGTCTTAATTTGGGCTACAGGGCTACAGAGCCCATCTACGAACTTGACCTTACACTTGACCTAAATAATCCTCACACCAAATTTCATCAAAATATCTCATTCCCTTCGAAAGTTATCGTGCTGACAGACGGATGGACAGACGGACAACTTTTGCGATGTCATAGGTATCGCTCCACTTATGTCTTTGGATTCCAAAAAGGAATATTCTCTATGTGGTTCACTATGAAATGTGTGTTTCTATGAACTATCTTTTCATATGTGCCGAGTGCCTAAACGGAGGGCGAGTATAAATCAGCTGATAAAATAATACATCATGGGTGCTTTCAGGAGTTATCGATCCCTACAAGCCTTTCACCTCAATTTTTGCGCACTTTTTGCCAAAGCATAATGGATCCATTGGGACCAGGGAACCGATCATCTGAAATGAAATAAAAGATGAGGAATTTCTTCTGCAGAAGCATTGGTAATGACATCTATTGAAGGATAAACTACCAGTTACAGTGCTAAAGGGAAAGAAATTTGAAAAGGAGAAGACATCTGTAAATGAAAACTACAGAATGGAATTTCTTGGAGCCCCAAAAGGGTTTCTGATGGAGGGAAGGGATTATGAATAATACCCTCTAGCTGTGGGCGGGGGGGGGGGGGGGGTCTTGACTACGAGTGGCAACACTCACAATATAGCCCCATGACTGGAAGGACCGTCTATTTTCTTAAATTATCCTCCCTGACTGAAAAGGACTGTCTATTTATCTCCTTTTTATTTATTTATTTATTAAGAGAAGAAGAACAAAGGTTTCGATGGGATCCCAAAAATGTAATATTTGATCCAGACAATCGGGTCTTGCAGAGATCCAGTCTTCGCCAGACGCTTTGAGCACTTAACTAATAAAATTTCGAAACACGTTAAGGCAAGTGGTAGTCATCTGAGAAGACCAAGTTCAAATATGGATTCAGCATGTGTGTTTATCCCTATAGCCTGCGTCATATCTACTTTGACGAAAGTTCCTGCCTTACTTCTCTGCCAAATTTCCGGTTTCGGCCGGATTCCGGATGAACTACTTGTCTTGCAAAAAGCTGAAGTTCAAAAATGGATTCAGCGTATCTCCTTACCCTTCTGTCGAATGTCTAATCAACTTAAGATAAAAACATTTGTCTTTATTAATAAATATTAGGGGCAAAAATCGTAAATAAAATATGGGTTAATTTAAAAAGTTTGGTGACGTGAATAGTTGAAATTGGGTAAAAATATATTAAAAGTAACGTCACCGAGGGATGGAGGAGTAGCCACAAAAAGTACGAAATATGATTTCTTAGCTTTTAAGTAATATAAAAATAAGTTAAATTACAAAAGATTAAAAAATTACAAGAAAAAAAAAAAAAAAAAAAAAAAAAAAAAACATTTTAACAAATTTTCTGATTTCAGCCGGATTCGCGGCGAACTATTTGTCCAGGTAGATAACAATTGTCACACAGGAATTTAAGTATGTCTTCTTACCCGTAAATCGAATACCTAATGAAATTCATGTAAGACTTTTACTTTTAACAAACTTTCCGGTTTTGGCCGGATTCCGGGCGAAATACTAGTCCGGCGAGAAAATTAGTTTCATATTCGGCTTCAGCATCGAACCTATCCTTAAATCGAACCTCTAATCACCTTCGGATTAAACTTTTATTTTTGACAAACTTTCCGGTTTTGGCCGAATTCTGGACAATAAATCATTTTCATATTCGGATTCATCATGTCTCCTTACCTCTAAATCGGACATCTAATCAACTTCAGATAAAGCTTTTTCTTTTAACAGACTTTCCGGTTTCGGCCGGATTCCGAGTGAACAACTTGTCCGGCGAGAAAATGGTTTTCATATTCGTGTTCAGCATGTCGTCTTACAACTTAATCAACTATCTCATTATAGTCAGCTTGAGCCGAAGGAACATCTATCTCATTAACTTTTAAAAATATTTCTTTCGCCCCTTAATTTGAAACCCCTCCCCCTCCCTAAATATGCAGCTATCGGGCCCATCTATCAACTAGACCTTTTCCTTGGACTCGAAGAATCTTCACACCAAGTTTCATCAAAATATCTCATTCCTTCGAGAGTTATGGTGCTGACAGATGGACGGACAGACGGATAACTTTAGCGATGTCATAGGTATCCCTCCAGTTACGTTTTGGGATCCCAAAGAGAGGTTAAGCTGACGTTTCTCTCCCTACTAAACATATGAACTATTGTGTCGGAAATAAGAATGGTCGGAATGATTAGGGACGTTGTGTGAATCTAATTGCAGGTAAGAAAGAAAAAAGAAGGCTTAAAACATCGCAATTAAATAATTTTTAATTTGTTTCGCCATTAAATTATTTTAATTTAAATCATTAAATAACCGTCTCAATTTTTCTTTGTGGGGGGCAAATTGACCCATGGGGTCCGTGATTGGCTCACGTGAAAAATAAGTCAGAGAGCAGTCAGGCATCGTGTTATAAACGAGCGGACTCTCAATGAAAGTAAAATAATAGGAGGACTTGGTGCAACCATAGGTGACTCTGCGGAAACAAACTGAAAACACTCATGATTGGCTCACCTGAAAAGTACCCTAGTGAGCGGTGAGGCATCGTGTCACAATTCCATCGTATTATTATCTGCCAATTCCTCAACCAGATTTTTACACAGTTTTATTTCAACAGTTATTATATTAATTAAACTGTTTTCGTTTGAATGTTTTCTTTTTAAATATTTCTCACGTTGACCTCTTCTAGCTTTAAGCTATGTGCAATTAAAATTTATTGATTGATCGATTGACCACAAACGAAGAAAAGAAAATACTAAATGGTTTTGAGAAGAGCATAGGTACGCAGAGGTCGGCTAATGGTAAAGGCAGAATCCAAAATTGGTCATAGCCTCACTTCAGACAGTCCTTGTATGTAGTCGATCTATCTAATCTGCTCAAGAATTTGATGGTCTTAAATAACTTTTTGTTGAACACAAAAGATCTAAACACGAGTCAAAATGAAATATAATCTCCGTGACTTGTTGACCAAGATCCGATAAAGTACAATAAACAATAGTTGAGTGTGCCCTCTCTTTTATGTAAACGAAAGTTAAGCGACATTTCCAAGCTACCATTTTTTTCCCAAAACTAAGTTAGTTCCGAGGCCCGGGATTGGCGATCAATATGAGTTGGCTCCTCCTTCTGCGAGGAGTCAAGTAGTTACAAGTCACAGATTTCCCGCCTATCAGTTTTACCACCATAATGGCACTGCGCTTGATTTTTGCATTTGCCGTCTCTGGCGGCGACTACGAGGCTAATCAGGCTCCCGCTTCTTGTTTCCGAGGAGTCCATTTGTCAGAAATAGAGAGTGGGATTACTTCAAAGCGGAAACGGCGTATTTCGAGGAAGTCTTTGAATTACTGTTTGTGCTCGGAAACTGCATAAATTTTTCTCGAAATCTTTGCTCGGTCATAAATTCAACATGCACTTCGGAGTGGGCGGCTTTTAAACCTTCGTTTGAAAGTGGTTATCTTGTTCGTCATATGCTTTGGTGCCATTCAAACAGTATTGGGACAAGTAATTCAGAATTGTACTAAACTACTAAGTACTTCCAAGTTTTGTACTTAAGTATCAAGTATTACGTACCGAACCACAATTGTACTACTTGAGTTGTAAGTACCTAACTTGTACTTAATACTACTCAAAGCACAACTCCTACTAGAAATGATCTTTTCACTATGAAATGGACCAGAATCTCCCGAAAATATCATTACTAATATCAACTGAACGCGTGCCGTGGATAAAAAGCACGAAAACTAAGAAAATAAAATTAGTCAAAAACAGAAGATTCTCATATCCTTGTATGTGAAAGAGTTATTAGCGGACGTTGAAGATTCTGGCAAACTTTGCGTTGTGTAACCGGCAAAACTCGGCCGTCCGAAAAGGTATTAAACAAGAGCTGAAAACTCATACGGCACTTGTAAGAACAGTTGCCATGTTTGTCAGATAAGGTTTGCAGTTTTCAATGCTGGATCTCTCTCCCGATATTAATTACATCAGCAAATGGGCGTGATCTAGTAAATCTAAAATGGTTATAACAATCATTGACAACTGTTTCTTCCTCCAAATCATGATCGGATCGGGGCAAGGACTATTTTTAAGCCAATCTGATAAAGTCCCTAACATGCCTGCTAAGTTTCACGGTCATAGCACATCTGGAAGTATCCTAACTCGTGATCATTGGAATTATGGAAAAACCCCTTCAACTCCCCCAACTTTGACACGATCCGGTCCTGTTTTGTCAATAATGTATCTACGGCTTAAGTTTGTTCTTTCCTCCAAGTCCCATCCCGATCTCTCGACTCTAACCGTTTCACGAGATTTCCAGCCCCCCCCCCTCCAGCTCCCCCACCCCAAGTTATCGGATCCATTCCGGAGCTGAAATTGATCATCTGAGACACTTGTTCTTGACGTTGTATGCACGTCTGATCACCCGTTACAAAGTTACCCCTGTTACTAGAATCCGGATTCTCCATCCTTCCACTCCCCCCATGATTATCGGATCGGGAAAGGAACTATTTTCAAGTCGACCTGGAAGAGTACCTAATATGTCTGCCAAGTTTCATGGTCCTAGTACATCTGGAAGTACCCTAACTTGTGCACCGGAAATCCGGGAAAACCCAATCCAACACCCTCTACTGTGACACGATCCGGTCATGTTTTGTCAATATAGTGTCTAGGGTTAATGCTTGTTTTTCCCTTTAAGCTCCATCCCGATCCCTCGACCCTATGCATTTCACGAGATTTCCGGTCCACCCCTCTAACCCAACCCCCAGTTTTCGGATTCCCTCCAGATTTGAAATTGAAAATCCTAAGACACCTGTTCTTCACAATTGTTAAGTTTCATTCATGTCCGATTATCCGTTCCAAAGTTATGCATGTTTCTAGTTTGCAGATTCTCCATCCCTCCACTCCCACCGCAATTGCTGGATCGGGGAAGTGATTATTTCCAAGTTAATCTGGTTGGTTCCCTCATATGCCTGCCAAGTTTTATTGTGCTAGCTTATGTAGAAGCGTTTCACGAGATGTCCGGTGCCCACCTCCAGCCCCCCACCCCCCAGTTATCGGATCTGGTCCGGATTTGAAACTCAACATATGAAACACTTGCTCTTGACATATGTCAAGTTTCATGCATGTCCGATTACCCGTTCCGAAGTTATACATGTTACTAGTTTCCGGATTTCCCATCCTTCCACTCTCCCCACGATGGCCGGATTGTGGAAGTAATTATTTCCCAAGTTATTCTGGTCGGTTCCCTCACATGCCTGCCAAATTTCATTGTCCTAGCTTATGTGGAAGCGTTTCATGCACTTGTACTTGACATACCGGATTGTGGAAGTAATTATTTCCCAAGTTATTCTGTCGGTTCCCTCATATGCTTGCCAAATTTCACTGTCCCAGCTTATGTGGAAGCGTTTCATGAGATTTCCGGTGCCCCCTCCAGTTGTCGGATCTGGTCCGGATTTGAAACTGAGCATATGAAGCACTTGTACTTGACATACGTCAGGTGTCATGAATGTCCGATTACCCGTTCTAAAGTTATGCATGTTACTGGTTTCCGGATTTCCCGTCCCTCCACTCCCCCCCCCCCCACGATGGCCGGATCTGGGAAATGATTATTTCCAAGTTAATCTGGTCGGTTTCCTGATATGCCTGCAAAGTTTCAACGTCCTAGATTATGTGGAAGCGTTTCACGAGATTTCTGGTGCCCCACTCCAGTCCCCCCCCCCAGTTATCGGATCTGGTCCAGATTTGAAACTGAGCATACGAAGCACTTGTACTTGACATATGTCAAGTTTCATGCATGTCCGATTACCCGTTCTAGAGTTATGCATGTTACTAGTTTCCGGATTTCTCGTCCCTCCACTCCCCCCCACGATGGGCGGATCGGGGAAGTGATTGTTTCCAACTTAATCTGGTTGGGTCCCTTATATGCCTGCCAAGTTTCATCGTCCTAGATTATGTGAAAGTGCCCAAACTAGCAAAACCGGGACAGACCGACAGAACTTACAATCGCTATATAGCACTTGAGTATGCTCAAGTGCCATACAAATCGAAGGCACAAAAACGAAACAATGGAGAAAGATGAGGATTTCAAAAGCTTATTATTGCATAAGGGAGTTAGGTATATTATAAAGGCAGAATAAGCAAGAGGGGTCCTTTAAGTACTATAACAAAATAAAACCTCAAATTTGAACAAGACCAAAGGTTTCGGCGGTCTCTGAATCGTGACTCCTCACCCCTCCAACAAAAATTTCTTTACTCTTTTTTTAAACAATTGCTGGTTTTCAGCCGCCTTAACACTATCTGGGAGTGAATTCCATACCGCCCGGCCCAAATGTTTAATTAGAAAGCCAGTTCGTCTACCTGCCAGGCCTTATGTTAGGCCTTATGGTGGGGCCATAAACAGTTAATGGCGTTCTCTATTTTTATGAATAAAATGAACTGAACTGAACTCTATACTCCGTCACCACATTAGTAGCATTCCTTGTAAAATAATGCAGATCATTATTTTGTCTATAAAAATCTAAAAACACAGACGGACACACTTCACGCAAACAGTAGTAAGTAAAAAGCGCAGCCTGGTAGTCACGAACTTGATTTTGATTTTATACATACGTAGTACTTGACGTACAAGTACTTGAAATACTTCCCAATACTGAATTCAAAGTTAGGCGATGTCGGAAGTACCATACCTACTGCACTGCGCTCGTCCCCTCTCAGACCAAGACACCTACCTAACAATATGCTTACACCCCTCATTACTGAGCACTTCTGAACCACTCTTCCTCTTTTTTTTTCTTCAATGAAAAACCCATGAAAAGACGTGAATCCTAATACATAATTTAATAAGCAATTCTCGTGAGAGTCCTAGACCCAAAACTAAGAGGAAAAGGGGACAACTCAACAAGATAACCACTTTCGAACGAATGGCTAAAAGCCCTTCCCTCACTCAGAGGTTCTTAACGTCCCAGCAAATTAGCTGTCGGTTCTAATTTTCAAGGGTATTTTTTAACTCATTAAAAGAAGCACTTGAAGGAGTTGACAGTCCCTTGGTTGAATGCGTCGTCAATAGGAAGGGCAAAAATGGGTTCGAAACCCAAGTTTCAGGTTGTACCTCCTCCCCGTCTGACTAACTATTAAGGAAGAACTCATGTCTCAGACCTCCTATTTCAAGTGCGGACAGGATCCGATCAATGTGGGGGAGGGGTGTTGGGGGGAACGGAGATTTTGTAACACACTTAGAGTGTAGTGATTGGGATGACACTTGGTGGGAAGAACAAGCATAAGCCCTGAATACATCAGTGACAGAACCTGACCGGATTCGGGCGCTCTTTGGGGGGGGGTCACGCGATCCCGTGATCGCGTTTAAGGTACTTCCGGATGTGCTATAACGATGAAACTTGGCTTGAAGATTTAGATGCTTGATAAGATTGGCTTAGAAATTGTCAATTCCCAGATCAGAACATCCCTTAAAGTACTCGTCTTAACAACAAATTAAAAAAAATACTTTTAAGAAAAATATACATTTTCATGATCCCCATGAGCCTATGATTATTTCTGCCTCATGAGTTTTGCTTAGAAACGAATTTCTAGCACCCTTAAAGTGCGCGTCTTAACCGAAAAGTCAGAAAAATACTTTTGACCAAACTATATGTATTCATGATCCTAAAGGTCCCACAATCATTTTTATCTCAAGGGTTTGATAAAAGATGAATTTCTAGCGCCTTAAGTGCGTGCGGTCAGCGTAGTAACTTTTCACGAGGTTAGGACGAAAATACTAACTAATAGTTACTATTGTTAGAAGGGTGGAGCACGCTCTTGACCACTCGGGACGCAACTTGTTGGGTAAGACGGTCATAAGCCCCGAAGGTACCATTGTAGATCCTTAGACACTTCACGGTTGAACAATCGGAACAAAACTTGGTGGGCGGGACAAGTTACAAATCCTAGATCTGCAATTTGTAAATTCGGACTGGATATGACCAATGCGAGGAAGCCAGAGAAGGAGTCTTGGAAGACCCTTTCACCATTGACAACACGAATCTTAACCGATATACAGGCTAACTACCCAATACGGACCCGATCCAGTCACTGCGGAGGAAGTTGGATAGGAGTAACCTACCCGAAATCTTGCGACACGCTAAGGACAGAGCGAGACGCGATCTGGCGGGCAGGACGGTCACAGACCCTATCAATCAATCAATCATTTATTTCCAAATATCTCTTAAAAGTGATAAATCAGGATTGTCCATACAAGAACGAGGTTTAATACACTTGCAGATTAATACAGTTACGAATCAAGCTCATTATATTTATGCACAATTAGATTTGAGAAATAAGGATTTGAGAAATCTCTCTGAAGAGGCAGCTGGGGGGATATTGCTAGCAGCTGATGTCCTATTTTTTTCGAAGATCGCGTTCTTTGCTCGTGATTTGGGCTCTGGAAGTCTGGTAGAATTCCTCTGTGGTGCTCGGAACACAATAGTGACATCCCAAATTTCATCAGTAGCTGATGTCTGCGCTGGCTAAGTGATGTTCGATTCAATTTTGAAAGGCTGGACTCGTAGTCAGTATATGACGGTCAGAGAATTGCGCATCACTTTGAATCCCCAACCGGATCTGGACACGTTTTTGGGAGTTTGAGGGGGATCCCGGAAATCTTATAACGGCACAACCGGATGAGGGATCAGGACAAAACTTGGTGGGCAGCATAAGTACTAGCCTTGCATTAGCAATTTGAAGATTCGGCTCGGATACGACCACTGCGGGGAACTAGAGAGGCAGTCTTGGAAGTGCCTTCTGCTCTTTTCAACGCGATCGGGATAAAACTTGGTGGGCGGGATAAAGCAATAGCTTATATCCGCAATTTATAGATCCGGACCGGATGCTGACATGCGAGGCAGAGGGACTTCCGGAGGAGTCACCCACCCTTGACAACGCGAAGGTTAACTAACCTACATCCTAAATACCCTTGCAAGTGCCCTACGATCTTTCAGCTCTTGTTTTTTCTTACCCAATATTCTGAGATCTTTTAGAGCCGGTCTTCACCTCCCGGAACTTCCGAAATCTGGGCTTCCAGATTATTCTTTGAATGTCTTCTATAAATTGTATCTGGAATATGAACCGGTTCAAAATTATGTCAAAATAATCCGGAAAAAAGGGGCTTTTGAACTTCCAGATTTCCGGAATTTTTAAATATCGCAGAAGAAATTCAAACAAAATCTAGGAAAATCTGGGAACCCAGATTCCGGAAGGTGAAGACTCACTTTTAGTCCTTTCCATCATTACCTAGCTTCTGATAATAACCCACCCCTTCTAAACCTACTTCCAACATCCGCATTTGTTTAAAAGGCAAAGACAAGTCGGTTTCCCAAATGAAGATATACCTTCCGAAGGGACAGGTCCCGAAAGAGTGTGTCCTAGTTCATGCAAAATCAGACAAATGGCTTCGTTAGGATGAATGCATTGCCTCGCAAGAAAATTAAATCTTCAGTGAAATGGATCGAGCAATGAGGGTAAAAGAGTGGAGCAATACGAGGAATGCATTCGCCTTGCAAAGGATATTCAGGATTTCTAAATACTAACCTTTTCTTTCCAGATTAAGGGATATGTCGGAATAGAGTGAGCTTCTCTCTCTTAGTAACCTCCTACGGCAGAGGGGTAATGAGCCAACACGATCCGCGTTCGTCGCACTCTTAGAGCGTATTCCACCCATGATGTCAAGAATTATGGCTGAAATACATTTTTCTATGTTTTACAAAATATCATGCCACGGGCAATCCGACCAATCACGTTACAGAGGTTCGTAGTTACCACGCCTACTACGCTCCCGAGCATGGTAAGCAACTAGTTATTGTTAGTTACTATTTAGAGAAGGTTGGAACGGTCAGCGTAGTAAATTTTTACGAGGTTGGAACGAAAACAGTAACTAATAGTTACTATTGTTGAACGGATGGAACTCTTAGTAGTTTCGGGTTTTTACTTATAGCGTGTTCCACCTTCCAACAATAATAACTGTTAGTTACTATTTTCATTCCGACATTGTGAAAAGTTACTATGCTGACCGTTCGAGCCTTCTCAAAATAGTAACTAATACGCTTACCACGCTAGGGAGCCTAGTTAGCATGGTAACTACGATCTCTGACGTGATTGGCCCGATCAGCCCGCGGATGACATTTTGACGAAAACGGAAAAACGCGTTCCAGCCCGACGCCAAGAAGACAGGATCCGTGACGTCATGCGCGGTAACTACGGTAAGTAGGGCGGAACACGCTCTTACTGTGGTGTTTCCTCTAATAAGTAGTTTTTTGGTCTCACTTTCTCCCGGTGACTTTCCACGCAAACCTGCCTCCCGATGGAAATCTGGTGAGGTTGTACGGGAGAGGTAAAAAAAGGGACACTGGTGAGTTCAACAACCCAGAAGAGAGTCCTGAGGAGCATCCCCTGTCAGGGCAAAGCGCCTTACACCCTCCCTCCTCAACGAATCTCCCTCCTCAATGAATTACACCTAGTAACATTAGCAGCCTGACGTGTTGCTCTTGGTACTATGTTCTGGAATAATCTGCGTTCTTCCCCCGTACCTGCAACACATACGCGGTACCAGAGAAGCTTCGTTCCGAGTTTCACAAAAATTTATAATGATGGCGTTGATATTATTCCAACGTCCGTGTTTTGGTTTTTATTTGTACACTATGAGCGTGTTCCGACCTACTTACCGTAGTTACTACGCATGACGTCACGAATTCTGGCTTTTTGCCGTCAAGGCTGGAACGATTTTTCTATTTTCCAGCAGGATCTCACGCCAGGGGCGAATCCGACCAATCACGTTACAGAGATGCGTAGTAACTACGCTTACTACGCTCCCGAGCATGGTAAGCAAATAGTAACTAATAGTTACTAAATAAATAGTAACTATTAGTAACTATTAGTTACTATTTCGACAAGGTTGGAACGGTCAGCGTAGTAACTTTTCGTGAGGATGGAACGGAAATAGTAACTAATAGTAACTATTGTTAGAAGGGTGGAACACGCTCTATAATAGGTCTATGATGACAAATTGATGATAACTGTATATATTATAAAATGTGTGTCGTGATTCCCCTTCACGTGTCACTGTACCTTTTTAGTAACCACCGCTTTCATAATCCGCTTTACGCCGTAAACCATATCACGTCCTCGGGCATCGAGCACGAAGGAAATGAATGAAGTGTATATTGTACTCAGTAGCGAGTGGACTGAGATCCGAAGCAGTTAAAGAGTTTTTGTTGATTAATTTTGTATACGAACAGTTATGAAACAGCGTTTTTATGTGGTGAACTTAGACACTCGGCAGATTTTAGGAAGTTGACGACAATGTGCATTATACTTGACGTAATGCCCAAATTTGGCATTGCCATAATAGTGGTTTTTTGAAATGAATTCGTTACATACTTACCTACAACTTCTCGGTCACGTTTCCAACCCCTATTTCCAGCAGCATATTGCCCAGTGAAGACGTCTGTACATCCCATGCATTCCAAATTTGGTTTATTATTAATTTAGTTTATTATTTATTTAGTTTATTATTAATTTAGTTTATTATTTTTTTTTTCGTTTTAACTCATTTTGTCACAGACATGCTACGAGGCATGCTGGAGACCTGGTAAGTGAGCCAAGAAGAACGGTTCGTTCTAGCCATGTGGCAAGGCATTCAGGTACGGTGGTCTGGAATACTTTTCCAGACTCACTTCGAGAAGCAGAAAGTGTATGACGAGAGAGGACAAATTGACAAATTAATTAATTAATTTTTAGTTTATTTTAGTGAAGGTTTTATTAAAATATGGTAGTAAACGTGTACTGGTTGCGTTTTTCAAGCACGTATGTGCTTTGTTTATAACCGAATCCTTAATCCTTAAATTAAGAAGAACGTGAACCTCGTAAAATAGGAGAACGGAACGAACTGTTTAAACTTACCACTATGCCATACTGTTTGAGAATCAGGTCGGTGTGCACTAGCTCCGGGCCTCTCATTTCAATGATGCGCTTGGCCATTTTGGGGGGTCGGAGTGAGCCAGGGTATACTGGTACTTTTGGAAGGAACGGAAGTCTCCTCTGTTTCGGTAACTCAACTGAAAAGCAGGGTAAATGACTCGTTTCCTAAGATGACTGGCTATTGGCATTAATCTGTTTCTATATTTTAATTAGTAAAATCATTCAAGGAGTCGGTGAAGACCGGATATCTACAAGACTCAATTGTTTGGATCAAATATTAAATTTGTGGGAACCTTTCGAACCATCGAAACCTTTAGTCTTGTTCCCGAGGAGATATCGTCCAGATGTACAGATTATGCACAGGAACCTATGAGAACCTCACAGCGAAGAACTTAGTTAAAGACCAAAGAAAATAAGCGACTGTGTTGCCAACCCTTTTAAATTACAAAGCAGGGTAAATGACAACAAATCAACAGCAACAGCCTACTGGTTCGGAAAAAAAGAGAAACGGAAGGAAATAATAGACAAAAACACGGAAGAATTATTTAATTTTTCTATTTACTTTTTAACAGCCTACTAGTTCGGCTAGCATTTCGTGTGACATTTCCAAAAGTGAAAGTGCAGATCTAATTTTAAATCATGCAGGCAAAGTTCAAGAGCACCTCTGTCCGTAAAGCTGTAAGACATTTTTGGTAATAAAATAATAGTAATAGCTTAATTTATTTATGATCCATCGTACAATGTTCCCTGTCAAGAAGGGCCGAAAAATCGCTGATGAAGAATCGTCGCTGACGTATCCGTTTTAAACATTGTTTGAATAAATGTTTCAAAGTCAGCTTGTTCTCAAAGAATATTTATCCATCATACATTCACAAAGAGAAAGACGGAGTATAAATACAGAAAAGAGGAAAAAGTGATACACGGAAAGACACAAGACCATACAAAAAACAACGCAAAAATAACTTCTAACAAATTAACCTAATAACGAACCAAAAAATAAAAAGAAAGAACAACAACAACAGAACCAGAACTAGAATAAAAAACCCTTCCATTTTTTGGTGAAGGAAGTGCAGTGTGTACCTTTTGTCACGTTTCGGCTTGGCATACTTTCAAACTTCAGGGGAACTCGAAACGGAACCAACGCTCCTTGATGTGGAGCGTAGGGATTTGACATGACAACAGGTTGAAGTATGGTCCCAATCCTACCAATACTGCAACGTTCGCTCTAAATAGGAGCACATCTGCCCTCTATTCCGTACCCTTCCAGATGCCTGTTTATGGTGGGTAGGCTATGCCTATAGCCTGAGCCCGACAGTTTCTGCTGTCAAAACTTGCGTTATGGAGGGTTTACACACTGCGTAAAATCCGAGCGTATTTTGAAATCCCAGCGTATTTCACGCACGTTTTGCGCTTGAAAACATTTCTAGCAATACGGACGTATTAGAGAAATCGGTCCGGTTTGTATTTAAATACGTCCGTATTGCTAGAAATCTTTTCAAGCTCAAAACGTGCGTAAAATACGCTCGGATTTTACGCAGTGTGTAAATGGACCATTACTTACGCCGCGTTCACAAGCATATTTTGCCAACCACAGATGTCTAGGCACGTGCCCAAGCTTAGCCAGGCACCGAGTTACAGAGCCTGGAACTACGTGCCTGGCCCAAAATCTGTGCCTAGGCAAGGATGTGAGCGGTGATGCTAGGCACGTGCCTACACTGTACAAAGTTTCTCCGAATAAGGACGCAGTATTTGCTACTGGGATTAATCTTATCTCTATTGGGATAAAATTAATCCGAATTAGGGATAATCTTATCTCAATAAAGACAAGATTAATCCCAGTAGTAAATACTGCAAGATTTTTGTTTTACAGTGTAGGCATCGGCGCTTGGCTAGGCATGCTTGTGAACGGGGCTTTAGACGCCTGTCTTACCTATAATACTAACACAACCTACTTCTATAATCATTTCGTATATTTCTACACCCGGAAACCCCAATTTCGTACGGTACATTCTAACCCCTCTCACAAAACCACGGTGATTTTCTCCCTTGCCATGCTTTGCTACCTTCGATGTGTACATATCACGCTGTCAACGGTTGTCTGCGAGAAGTTTTTCCATCAGGTTATGTAAATTGTTTCCATCACGGTTATGTAAATTGTTTGCCTGTTTCCGCTACAAGTCAACTGGTCTCGGAAAAGACTTATAACAGCCAAAACCGTGTGTTATTTGTTGAAAGCACAGCCTATTTTAAAATACTGGAAGTTGAATAGTGCCAGGGGTCCTTTAAGCTACGCGCACAAAAGATTTAGCACGGAAAAATGCACATCCGGAATTGGCGGGGAAATCTGCATGCCATGCGTAAATATTTCGGAGCGAAGGAGGAAATCCGCACCCGACTGTGATAATCGGACTGTGCCAGCAAACTTTAAATTAAACCCTGAAATGGTACCCTACTGCAAATCTAATTCTTGAGTAGAAGAACGTTCACGAGAGTGTTAGGCAGGGGCGTCACTATGGGGGGGGGGGGGGGGGGGGGGAGGGGGGGGACTCCCCCCCCTAAAGGTCCTGAGAAAGTACTTTCGTCGGGCGAAGCCCGGCGAAAGATCACTTGTTTGTCGGCGCGAAGCGCCAGCAAACACAGAAAAAATAATATTTTGTATGCTTTTTATCAGGCATCGGTCGATTCGTCGGCACATCGGGTGTTTTTATATGCAAGAAATAAGATCCTGCAAACGTTTGTCGGGCAAAACACTGAAGAAATCGAATTCTGCATGCTTTTGTCGTGCCTCGGTATTCTCGTCGGCACATCGGGTTCTTTTTATATCCAGAAGAAATAAAAACAAATTAAGTGTTTGTCGGGCGTTGGTCGACTCGTCGGCACATCGGGTTCTTTTTATACGCAAGAAATGAAATCCTGCAAACATTTGTAAGGCAAAGCACTGGAGAAATCGAATTCTGCAGGCTTTTGTCGTGCCTCGGTTCGTCGGCACATCGGGTTCTTTTTATACATAAGAAATCCAGAAGAAATATTTTTTTATGCTTTTGTCGGGCGTCGGTCGACTCTTCGGCATATCGGGTTCTACTTATACGTAAGAAATCAAATTTTGCAAACTTTGTCGGGCGCACCCAGGAAGTTTAAGTTTCATTGGCACAAGCGGTTATTTTTACACGTATGAATCAAGTTCTGTACAGTCTAGTCGAGCAAAACACAGAACAAATCAAATGCTCGATGGTTTTGTCGGCCGTCGGTATTCTCGTCGGTACATCGGCTTCTATATACGCGTAAAAAATAAAGTTCTTTACAATCTTGTCGGGCAAAATACAGAAGAAATCGAATTCTGAATGCTTTTGTCGGGCGTCGGTGTTCTTGTCCGCACACCGGGTCTTTTATACGTAAGAAATCAAATTCTGCAAACATTTGTCGGTCGCAGATTTTTCCGGAAAAATACAGATTAAAAAAAAATTCGCCGCCGTTGCTTAGTTCAATTTGTTCTGGGTACAGTCGTTGGAAGCTTCGCTTCTTAGCAAAAGTTGAAACGAAAAGCCGAATATGTGAAATTAAATATATGTATTTACATCAAAGGAACAATGTCAACTGATGCATTACAGTAAGTTTTACACGAAATTTCGCCTGCGGCGCATTTTGTAGTATTCCCTATTTGGAAGAATGGTGTATCATTTAGTTCTCCTTTTAGGATAGACGTTTTTGGGGTTTGAAACACGTTAAAAGCCGGAAATTGTATGGTACTATAGCTGAATTTTCCGCAAAAAAACAGATTAAAAAAATTTAGCCTGCGGCGCTTGCTTTAACTTGCCTTGGTACAGTCGTTGGAAGCTTCGCTTTCCAGCGAAAGTTAATAAGAAAAGCCGAATAGGTGAACTTAAAAATAGGAAATTATACCAAAGGAATAACCTCAATTGATGCGTTGTTACAGTTAGTCCACACAAAATTTCGTCTGCGGCGCATTTTGTAGTATTCCCTTATTTAGAAGAACAGTGTTTCATTTAGCTTAACGTTCTAGGATTGAAATTCGCTGAAACACGTTAAAAGCTAGAACTTGTATGGTAGGTATAGCTAAATTTTTCCGGAAAAAAGGCAGATTTAAAAAATTTCGCCTGCGGCGCTTACTTTAATTTGTTCTTGGTACAGTCGTTGGAAGCTTCGCTTTTTAGCGAAGGCTAAAATGAAAAGCCAAATATGTCAACTTAAAATACGAAATTATATCAAAGGAATAATCTCAACTGATGCATTGCAGTTAGTTTTACCCCAATTCTATTCTGTGCTGGCGGGAAATGTACGCCGTTGCCGCGAAGCGGCAACGGCGTGTTTTGTCGGCACATTTTTTTAGTCCGTCGGCACAAACCGGACGTCCCCCCCCCCCAAAGGTAAAAGGCTAGTGACGCCCCTGGTGTTAGGACACTGACCGAACATCCATTTTATCTGCACTCCCTGCCAATCATATATAAGTAAGTAATTTATTTATGACCCGCCATTCTGAAAAAGCGGAGTAAATGCAGAAAATAGACAAAAGACATAAAGACATAAAGACACAAAAGCAGAAACTTAATTTTCAATCTTTGGTCAGGAAGCAGTGGATGACGTCGTGCGCTGGTTGGGCCCCGTTGTCCATGATTTTTGAAAGCGACAAGGAAACCTCCAAAAGGGCAACACTTGCATCTTGAATTTTCAACTTCTCCGTCAATGTATGGTTATGACATAATTTCGACAAGTGGAGCAGGTGTTTTGCATTTTTAAAATAACATAATCTCATCTTTTTAATCTCCTTCTTCGCAGAACATGAGTGATAGAGAATAGGCTGCGTACCCGTCATACAGCCTATCAGGTGTCTCGAAACCAATATCTGAAAAGCTTTTTTCCCTCCTTTGTCAAGTTTTACACCAATGCTAGTAAGTAATTGTGTAACTGAGGTTAACTATTTTTAACTTTATGTGGAGGGATACCTATGACATCTCAAAAGTTGTCCGTCTGTAATCACGTTTGCTCTCGAAGAGAACGAGATATTTTGATGAAACTTGGTGTGAGGACTCTTTGGGTCAAGGGAGAGGTCGAGTTCATAGATGGGCTCTGTAGCTCAAGATTTAATGGTGGGGTGGGGTTGGGGGTCAAATTAAGGGGCGAACAATTTTTTTTAAATAGCTAATGAGATAGTCCATTTAGAGGTAAGAAGACATACTGAACATAATTATGATTCTGATTATTACATTTGGCGTTAAGCTTTTAGGTTGTCGCCATATGTAGTTCACCCGGATATATAGTTCGCCAGGAATCCTGCTGAAACCGGAAAATGTGTTAAAAGTTAAAGTTTTATCTGAAGTTAATTAGATGTTCGATATAGGGGTAAGTTTATATGCTGAATTCGTCTTCGAGCTTAAGTTTTTGCAGGACAAGTAGTTCACCCGGAATCCGGCCGAAACCGGAGATTTGGCAGAAGTAAGGCAGGACGATTTGATCAGTTTCGTCAAAGTAGATATGACATATGGCCTAGGAGTAAATACACACATGGTGAATCCATCTCTGAACTTCGTTTTCTCAGATAATGAGTCATTGACCTTCTTCTGTTTCGAAATCTTAATAGTAAAAATGTTCAAGGAGTCTGGCGAAGACCGGATATCTACATGACCAAATTGTCTGGATCAATATTTCATTTTTGGTATCCCATCGGAGCCTTTGGTCTTGTTATTAAATATATTGGACGATTACTTTTATTTCAAATGGTCTGGACTTCAAAATCACACACCTGGGACCCATGATCTTTGTATTGAACAAGTTTCATCCCAATCCCTGCATTACTTTGGTCCCTCGTATGTTCCAAAAGTCCACCTCCACCCCCACCCCCCCTATCAGAATACGTATATTTTTACTGACGACCAAACGAATATTCGGCTTGTCCGCTTCACGTTTTAGAAATAAAATGAATTGTATAGATACATAACGGATTTGCTTCAGTGATATTTCGGCACTTCTTGGCAAGGGTTCTCTTCAAGCTGCAGCTAGACGAAACGAAATAAACAAGACAACTGCAAGTTCAATTCCTGTAGCCATAGCCTAATTCAGTAGCGTATATTAGGGGGGGGCGACAGGGGCGATCGCACCAACCAAAATTCTTGAAAAAAAGGGTTTTTAATTGGACAAACGTGCTTAGAAACAGTTTTTTGAGTCGTAGTGTGCATGATTACAAGATTAAAAGGTGTTTTTTGCTCCTACATGTATTTTTAGTGTTAAAAACAGTCAAAATATGCAAAAAAAAAAAAAAATTCGGCAGAAAAGGGAGTGGCCTTCGGCCGCATAATTTCACTTAGCTGTCGCCCCTCCCGAAAATAATCGGATTATACGCTACTGGCCTAATGAATGGGGACCCAGGTCAAGAAGGAGCGAAATATGGATGGAGCAAATCCGTTTTAGTGTTATTTCTATACGGACATTACCTTTTTTATTATACTAATAGGATAATTTAAGTTCGCTTACCATCATAACTAGGAGGTGGTTGAATATTCTTCACCCCTGCAACTTGCTGGACGAGGCACCCACATGCCTGAACTAAATTGGACTGTTTCCCTAGAAAGATGAAAGACCAATAAGTTTTTAGTCCCCAACCGTTTAGTCGGTTCATTACTTTTCTACAATTCGTCTACAAGTGGTAAATTGAAAGACAAAGTGGTCCTCAGGGGGAACTAGGCTACTCTCGATGAAAAATTTCTCTCAAAACAGTAGTATGAAGTTGGATGAAAAAGTAGCATGCAGTACGAACTGATGCTAGTGCATGCTTCTACTTCGAGGCTACCGTGTTACTGCATACTACTGCATGCTACTATTAGCAAGACTGGATGCTACTACAGCAAGACAGGATGCTACTGGATACTACTTCATAAGATTGGACCAGTCGGAGGCACATTAAATGATAGTATTCTTTACTATTACATAGTATTCCAAGCAACAACTACTCAGGCTACAAATTTTTCATCGGGCTACTAAGAGTGGGCTATTTAAAAAGATCTGTCCAAACAGCCCTTTGATTTGTAGTCTGTTCGAACACGATGAAAAATGTGTAGCCTGAGTAGTTGTATGATAGTTGTACAAAAAAGTTGCATGTATTGATACGTAGTAAACATTACTATCATTTAATGTGCCTCTGACTGGGCCAATCTTAAGCAGTAGTATCCAGTACCAACCTGTCTTGCTATAATAGCCTCCTGTCTTGCTATAATGGCATCCAGTCTTGCTGATGCAGTACAATGCAGTGAACATGGTAGCTTGACATAGTAGCATCAGTTCGTACTGCATGATACTTTTTCGTCCAACTTCTTACTATTATTTTGATACAAATTTTTATCGGAAAAGCTATCATCGTAGAACGACACTGTTCAAAGTTAATTAACTGTTTAAAGAAACACTGTAACAACCTTGAGCATGGCCTGAACACTGCCTGAACATATTACAGCCAAACTTCTGTGCAGTCCTAAAGTTATCCTACGTCAATCAGGGTGTCTTTCTTCACTGTGAGGACTGCATTAATCTTTGCTCCTAGCCTTTTTTGTAGGCCAAGTTTGAGGTTGGATACCCCTCCTGTAATGTCCTACCTGCCAATTGCTGAGTCAATAGCTTAGACTCTTTTCCCAGTGCCGCTAACAAAGGACTTAAACTCAGCCGATTCAACATCCTGTGTTAATATGCTAGCCTAAACTTTTGACAGCAAATGAAAATATTTTGGAGTCCCAAACACCTCACGAAGTTTTCTCAAGCATTTGCTTCGTCTTCTTCTGCTACGGTAATTTTTGCCCGTCCTGTTAAAATATATTGTTGGCGGGAACTTTGAAAATTGAGCAGAAAGAAAGTTAGCAAAATGACTGCAGAATGGATTTAAGTGAAGTGTGGCCGTACTTTCTTCATGTCGGCGTACCAGGATGCATTTTTTCTAACGTGGATGTTTCAAAGTGTGTGTATATCTTTCATAGTACAATTTCAAATCACAACAAACAAGTTTGATTGTAATTAGACTACTAATGGAATTTAGTTGCAGGGATGAGGGTGGTGGGTATTGCAGCCTGCAAAATCTCTCATATGGACTTTGTGAGATTTGATAAGTGGTTCATTACAGCAATAGTGCCAATAGTTTATATACAAACAATGCATACAGCATACTACGGATACGTCAGCTATGATGCTTTGGCGGCAATATATCTGCCCATCTTGGCAAGGACCACGTCAGGCTTGGGCTCCAAGAGTGTTTAGCAGTAGTAGCTATGAGAAGCAAAGCCTACAAGTAGGCCTAAAACAGACCTTGCAATAGTTAGTTAACTTTTTTGTATGCTGCCAGTTTCATCAACTAGTTTTGATGAAAATCAACTACATCCGGCCGAATCCGGCCGAAACCGGAGATTTGGCAGAAGTAAGGCAGGACGATTTGATCAGTTTCGTCAAAGTAGATATGACATATGGCCTAGGAGTAAATACACACATGGTGAATCCATCTCTGAACTTCGTTTTCTCAGATAATTAGCCATTGACCTTCTTCTGTTTCGAAATCTTAATAGTAAAAATGTTCAAGGAGTCTGGCGAAGACCGGATATTAAAAAATTTAAACCTAAACTTTCTTGTTAAATCAAAAGTAATACCCAAACTTATACCCAGAAGAAGAAGAGAAAGAAGAGTAACTTTTTCAATTATAGAAACCATTACAGTTTCTTAACCTAAAAAACATCAGAAGAAAAAGAATCTACATGACCAAATTGTCTGGATCAATATTTCATTTTTGGTATCCCATCGGAGCCTTTGGTCTGTTATTAAATATATTGTAGTTGCACTAAATGTCCCTCAAGATATTCTAAGAACAAGGAATCAGGTGTTGTGGCTTTTTATTTTGCTATTTCTAATTTAGCCGGATATTGTACTGCTTAAGCACAAGCATCCTAGGAGTAAGACCCTGACCCACTAAAAAATACTTATGAATGACTTGACTTGACTTAGCCTACTTGACTTATGTCTCCTGCCGGGTGTCGCTGAGCGTAGAGAGAGTCAGTGATGTCAGCCTCCATTTGGTGCGATCAGCAGCTAGCGCTGGTGCGTCATGGATGTCGATGTTGGCCAAAAAGTACTAAACCTTTGTAACCCTATGTCACATGCAAGGCCCCCTGACCTGACCCACTAAGAAAAAGTTATGAATGGTTGCTTTCTAAATGGTTCTCAATTCATCTGAGGATCAGGTCATTGTCATATTTGGTTCAAATTGGCGCAGATTTCTGCTTGCTTTCCCCTGTGGAATCCAAAAATCTGCTCCATTTTGTTCTTAGTGTTACCAAATGGTTAGGGGACCGAGTAACTTTGTAGTTACTAAGATAAAACTCTTAGGAACTACACACTATTCCCTCCTCCTCATTCTCACCATCCGTTTCTCATGATACATCCTCTGAAAAATGTCATGCCTCAACTCTTTAAACTAACTATGTTTACAGACCAGATGAACCACATCTTCAGTCATATCTCCACGGAAACTGGAATCTCCACTGAAACTAACTGTAAGAAAAATCTGAAACTTGGCAAACTTGGTCAACTAGCTAAGACCCACGTTTGGGCCAAATTTTAAGTTTCTGCGACTTTCAGAGCTGAGGTTATTCACAAAAAACTTGAAAAACTGTCCCTAGTTGGGGAGTTTTACGGTACCTACTTGACAGAGTGCTGCTTTCGTTTAAGAGCTGTCTTTTCTGAACTATAATTTGTAATACTTCCGTTGCAATCAATTCTAGCTATTAAGCTACGATAGTGAAATGTCAACCAGAACTCAACGCTGGATCTCTTCGTCCACTTGCAGACACCTTTATCAGAAGTAGCTGGCCCCTCGAGAAATAACAACTCTTATCAGTAACGGCAAACTAAGACGATTATGTTCTTCTGAATGGTAAGTCTAGTTGATGTTTGACCTCTAAGATGTCGAAAATTTTGAAATCTCCCTGGGATAGGGACGCTAGTGAAATTCCCATAGTTACAGTTCATGATTTCTTCTACGAAAAGGTGACGAAGAATCTGCCCATCCATGGTGACAGTACTTGGTTGGTAAGTGGTGAGAAAGTAAAAATGGTTGTTCTCCGGGTATGGGTATGTCAACAACCCGTGTGGCCTGCAAACGTTACCGATCTTTTTATCACTGGGGCATGTTGCATATTCTTGGTCTGTTAACCAACATTTGTCTGGTCGTTAAGCTACAAAACTAGAACGCATTTTAGGCGCATTTCTTGATCCAAATGTGCCGGCAGCTTCTTCGTTTTGGTTAAGGGTAGTTGAGCATTAACCCTCAGTTCTTCGGTTTACCGATACATGAGGTATTTATTTATTTTTATTCTGTGGTACTCTTACACTTTTCTTTTTTGCTAGCAGAACCATTTTCATCCTAGCCAGTGTGTTGATAGTCCGGACCACTATGCAATATTTTGTAAATTCTGTTGCTTTATAGGATAACATTAATCAAGTTCCTAACCTAAGTGACGGGACACGTATGATTTCAAATTTTAAAAAATTGGACTCAGTTAAGATATTTCGGCCCTTCTTGCACAGGGTCCTCTTCCGGCTTCAGTCATTAAAGTTGTCGTCTGTCCGTCCGTCCCTCTGTCCGTCTGTTAGCACGATTCGGAAGGGGTTGAGATATTTTATTCAATCTTGGTGTGAGGATTCTTTGGGTTAAAGGACAGGTTAAGATCGCAGACGGGCTCCGTAACCCAATATTTAGTGGTGGCTAAATATTCCTTCAGACCAAGTGGACTGCGAATCATGTTTGATAGTGCAAAGTGGATACGTCAAGGACCCTTGCCAAGAAGTGCCGAAATATAGCTCCAATAAAATTCTGCTGACGTATCCGTTTTGTACTATCAAACTTAGGGGTGGGCTCTGGGTGGGGTTCGAATTAAGGGGCGGAATACAAATATTTGTGATGGCTAATGTTATAGTCGATCCGGAGGTAAGGAGACATGCTGAATCCGAATATGAAAGTTATTTTCTCGCCAGACAAAGAGTTTGCCCGGAATCCGGCCAAAGCCCAAAAATTTGTGAAAAGTAAAAGTTTAATCTGAAGTTGATTAGAAGTTCGATTTAGGGTAAAGGAGACGCCGTACATGAAAATTATTTTCTCTCCAGACAAACAGTTCTCCCGGAACTCGGCCAAATAGTTCGCCCGGAACCCGACAAAAGCCAAAAAATTTGTAAAAGTTAAAGTTTTACTTGAAGAAGATTAGAGGTTCGATGTAAAGGTAAGGAGACATGCCGGGTCCGTATATGCAAATTATTTCTCGACGGAAAAACAGATCTCCCTGAATCCGGCTAAGACCGGAAAATATGTCAAAATATGTTCTTCTTTTCATCTAAAGCTTCGATTTAGGGATAAGAAGACGTGATGAATTTGTATTGAGCTTTATTTTCTTGCCGGACAAGTAGAATTGAACTCAAGTTTCGAGTTGATTAGAAAATACTACTGAATTCATTTTGAATTTCTTTTCCTTGGTGGATAAGCAGCTTGCCAGGAAATTTAGTAGACAGAAGTTTGTTTCGGAAGTCGGTTATAGTTCTTTATTGGAGTAAAAATAAATTTTTAAACCGTATCTGAACTATTTTTTTTTTTTACCTGACGAGGGAAGGGCCCGGAATTTGGTAGACATGCAGACAGAGTAAAGAGTGGACTACCTTGCTGAAATTCTCCGAGACTTTCAGATGGAAGGATTTCCGATTTAGATCGCGACTTATAGAATCATTTGATTTGTGGTGCACAATCCGTAAACATTTTTGAAAAAAAAACGTCATCGGTTGTGAATTTATCATGGGAATGCGTTTGCTTGCGTAAGTTTAATAGGTTCTTAGATAGCAAAAATATCGAATAAACTTCATGGTAAGGTAGATAGGTCTCAGGGTACATGGCAAAGAAAAACAATTATTCAGTAAATAAGTACATTATTTTTATTTTATTTATTTATTTATTTGAATCTAATACCGGCCAATTAACTAGGGCCATTATACAAAAAAAGGACACTTTACAAACTTACACTTTAAACACTAAGCTGGGTCAAACCCACAATATACCAACTCCTTTGATTGATCAGAACTAATTGTTTCTTATCGACTGCATTGTCTTACTTGAGGTCTTCTTCCTAGGATAGGCTACGATATTTCGTCTTTAAGAAGGTTCTGCTATTAGTAATCAACTTTGGTATTTTTTTTAATTAAATTTTGGTAGCAATCGATCTTTTTCATGAATAAAGATGCTGACTGAACCATCTTTACAACAATAATAACGGCGCTTATTGATGATAATGAGTTTTTTTCAAATGCCAGAAAGGTAAACTAAATCTACTGAATTCATTTTCAGTCTCAGCTTGTAATGCTGCGTCAGGATGGTACTTCAGTCCAAGAAAAATGGACGACCAAGAAAATTTAAATGTTTGTTCTTAAACGTATCCTACATAATGGCATTAACTTTTTTCTGGTGCTTGATATGCCAGATCTGACCTCATATTCGGTTTTCAACTTGTCATTTTGCATCAGAGCCGCCGTACTTTAACCGCCGCAATATTATCAGTTTGACACTCAATTATTCTGACATTTTCGTCTGCCCGTACGTTCTTGATATTAATACTTTTTCTATGAATTATTGCAACGCATCCTCCTCCAGTTTCCGCATTGGTTTCAAACAGAAATTCGGGCCGCAGATCGTCTAGATTGTCCGTGTCTGTATCTGGCGCGAACGCAACATCAGCTTGTTCATTTATCAAAAAACGTCTTAAAAAGCTTCCTGTCTGGCTTTTTGTTAAAGGTTAACCAAAAAGGGCTGAGATAGGTTAATTTAGTTACCTATCACTTATTCATTTAAAGAGGCTTGAAGAACCGATGAAAATTCGTTAGTTCGTTGCTCGCATTCACGAATAATCAATTTTCAAATAGTGGACTTTCCCTGTCGGATGTGTGATACACTATGTGCTTCTGCCTTTGTTGTATGCTTGGTGAAAAAGATTTACGAAACATTTGTGTTCAGGCCAGGTTCAGGCACTAAGCGGTCTTCACCAACACTGTCTTTTGAAAATCTGCGTTTGTGTTGAAATTCAAATTGTCCGCGTCATAGTAGAATTTGCGCTGCGAGGACGGCCGTAGATATTCTGAATGTCACTTTTTATAAGCAGTGAACTTAAAGACAAAAATGCTCCTCAGCCGGTAATTGAACCCAGGACCCTCTGCTTACAAGGCAGGCGCTCTACCATTTGAGCTACCATTTGAGAAGCCGGCCATAGGAACAGTGATCCCGCCGGAAGGCAAATTCGTCTAACCAGTTCAGATCACATTGTGGGTCCTGGTTTGTCTACGTGGCTTCGACAATCGAGTCCTAGACTTCTAAATTATATTCGAACAAAAAAATGTTTCTGGTTTATTGGTCACGGTACAAGTCCCTTGTGTAATGTGCCATCAATGTATTATTATGAACGTCACTACTGGAGCACACAGTGGAAAATAAAAAAATCTCTTAGCAGAACCCAGATAATACACTTGATGACTATCTCTCCCTTCCGATGAAGAATCTCCGGGTACCTGCGGAAGAACGGAAGAAACGGTGTCACAGCTGCGCTGGCTCAGGATTTGAGTAATTGAGTTTGAGTCGTTACGGACACGTTTACTCCTTCTTCCTGAGAATCACTGGCGTGTTTTTGACTTAGTCATATAGAGTATTGATGCCCGGGCCGTACTACGGACAAACCTGTTCGTAATTCGGTTTTAGGTCTTTGTAAGACCGGTTTTATAGACGTTCTAGGACGCTCCTCTCTCAGTGGTTGTTCATAACAAATTAAAACGGGGCATGGATTTATCCATCCCAGATTTTCTGAACGCTAAAAACCGGTCTTAAAAACGGGTCAATACCGATTTAAGAACAGGTGTATCCGTATCGGGGCCGGGGCATTAGTGTATTGAGCTAAATGATACAAAAATAGGAGGACTTTTCAGTTAAACTTTATGGCCGTTTACGTTGATCTTTATCACTTATTTGTTTCATAATGTTCTCTTTCTTGTCTGCTCTCAGAGCTTTCTTCATCGCTTTCGCTTTGAAATTTGACGTTTTTACGAACTACAGGGGGGGGGGGGGTTGTCTTCTTTAAATATTCTTTGAGCCCAAGCTGCCTTTGAAACATTTATTCCAGCAATGTTTTCAACGGATACATCAGCTAAGATTCTTCATAAGCGATATTTCGGCCCTTCTTGGCAAGGGTCCTCGTCAGGCTTTCAGTCCTCTTGTTCAACTTCGGGGAAAGAAACAAACCTGTAATAAATCACTGAAGCTTCTACCGACTATAAGGTAGAATTCCTCTTCAGGGCCTTAGGCCCTGAAGAGCCTAAGGAAAGACGGATCTCTCATCACCACAAAAGCTGACAAAGGTAACGCCATTGTAGTCCTTGACCAGAACGAGTACGACGCGAAAATTCGAAACCTCCTAGCAGACAACGATGTCTACACCCCAATACCAAGTGATCCAACCCCATCCATTGACAAAAAAGTAAGAAACCTCGTAGAAAGTCTCCCTATTTCCAAATCCCAGAAACAGTTCCTAAAAGTAACCGGGCCGGTAGCACCGCGTTTTTATGGAGTAGTTAAAGTGCACAAAACAGGTAGACCCCTTCGCCCAATAGTAGCAAACGTTCGAGCCCCAACTAAGAAATTAGACAGATTTCTAGCTTCGTTAATAAGGCCACTCCTAGATTCAGGGCCGCATTACATCTCAAAAATTCCATTGATTTTGTCCAAGAGTTAAGAAAATACCCTGTCACCAAAGAAACGCAAAAAGCAAGCATTGATGCTGTATCCCTGTTCACCAGTCTGAGAAAAGATTTCACCCTGGATGCCCTAAAAGAAGCACTAGAGAAATATCCCGAACTGGCAGACAAAACCCCCCTAACTGTAAGCCAAATACTAGATTGTTTTAAACTTGTTTGGGAATCAACATATTTCATCTACATGGGGCAATTCTACTGGCAGCATGAAGGAGCAGCGATGGAGAGCTCTATTTCGCAGGGACTCGCCGAATTAACGCTGAGGAAAATTGAAGAGATCGCTTTCAGTATCGCGCCGATGGTTCCAAGTTTCTACAAACGTTACGTTGATGATGGTTTCACAGCACGGGAAGGCCAAAAAACAGACATTGTGAGTTTCGTTGACACTTTAAACTCAATTCAACCGACTATCAGTTTACGATTGAATTTGAAAATGATGCACAGAAGCTGCCGTACCTAGATGTCTTGATTGCTAACAGTGAAGGAAGTTTTGTCTGCTCAGTCTACAGGAAACCCACCCACAACGACCGATACCTTCCATATGATTCTTACCAGCCAGAATATGTGAAACGCGGAGTAGTTATCTCACTAGTTGACCGAGCCATCAAAATTTGCGACAAAAATCTCCTAGATGACGAACTTTGCCACATTCGGGACGTCCTGTTTGGAAACAAATACCCCGTTCAACTGGTTGAACAGATCATCAGAAGACGACTGAAGCTGCATTCATCCCCAAAAGATCCTGTAAGTTCTACTAGTAACGGTGAGGCAGAACAAAAAAAATGCCCGCGTTTACCTTCCGTACGTCCGCGGAGTAACCGAAAAATTGTCGAAAAGTCTGAAAAAATACAACATCCAAGTCTTTCACAGAACCCAAAATACTTTGCTGTCCTACCTAAACTCCGGAAAAGATCAAGTCCCAAATCAGTACCAAAGAGGCATTTATTCAATACCTTGTGATTGCGGAAAGCGTTACGTAGGAAGGACAGAGAGAACTTTCGGAAAACGACTTGCAGAGCATGAGCAAGAAATTGACCACGCCCTCTCCAACGGACACCGTCATAACTATACTTTCAAATCTGCACTTGCAGAACATATTTTCGAAAATCCATCCCATTCAGTATATTTTGAAAAAGCACAAATTCTTGCAACGTGCACCGGACTCCATCAAACCATTCGAGAAGCCGTTGAGATAAAGAAAAACCGAGCAGGCATTAACCGAGATACCGGCGAGTACGCCCTACCGGAAACGTGGAACGGGGTTATTAAGGGAAGAAAATTTAAGCCTCAGTCCCTTATTAACAACAAAACCGAAGTCGATCAAAATGCAGAAAAAAATATTTCCTGCCGTCGCCCCAATCGCGCAGCAAAAACAGCAGCCGTGTCAAAAATTAAATCTCAGCACTAGTTTTTCCGTGCAATGATTATTCAAAGCAATAGATACAGACGAGTACTCATAATAGAAACGTAGAACGAGGCCATTAATAAAATAATATTTAAGTTTTCAGCCCCTTATTAATAAAAAAAAAAAAAAACGAAGTTGATCAAAATGCAGAAAAAACCCTTTCCTGTCATCGCCCCAATCGTGCAGCAAAAACAGCGTCGGTGTCAAAAATTAAATCTCAGGACGAGTTTTTTCATTATAGTGGTATTTGAAGACAATTTATTTTAATAAGATATTTATAGTCGGTAGAAGCTTCAGTGATTTATTACAGGTTTGTTTCTTTCCCCGAAGTTGAACAAGAGGACTGAAAGCCTGACGAGGACCCTTGCCAAGAAGGGCCGAAATATCGCTTATGAAGAATCTTAGCTGATGTATCCGTTGAAAACATTGCTGGAATAAAAGTTGTCTTCTTTGCCAAGACAGAGTGCTACGAAGAGTTCGATGAGTCCAGATCATATCGTTCTTCAAATACTGTTTTCTTTGCGTTTCCTCTGGGCCTTACTGGAAGAAATGGGATAAAGCGTCCACCATTTTCTGGATGTTTTTGATCATCCGTTCTTCTTCGTGTACTGAGCCTCGTTTCTGTTGCAAATCGCGCTGCCGCATCGCTGCTGTAGCACTTCTTTGCTTTTGCCGAATATGTGTTTTTGGATTCACTCTCTTCTTGGTTGAAGCGGCAGCGCTGCAGCATCTTGCAGGGAAGCACGGACTTGGTCGATGAGCAAGTCCGTGGTTCTCGAGAAGCGCTGCCGTCTTCCTCGGAAGCGCTGCAGTGCAAAAACGGATGTAGAAAGAATCGGCCGAGAAGTGGACCTGCAGCATGCAACAAAAACGAGGCTCTGTAGTGTCCTCAGTATGTTTGCTCTTCCTTTCATAAATTCTTTCCATGCCTGTTGTGACGACCCCTTTGTTAATGGCACTTTCCATCTACTGGTGGTCCATCCAGGGGTGGGATTGAGACCTATATATCCTATATTTTGAAACTTGTCCTATAATATACTATATTGAGTAAAAAACCCTATATTCTCCTGTATTTCAGATTTTGCTGTTTTTTTTTGTAAATTTCGAAGTTAATTCTGCCAAAACTGGACAAAGGTCGAAGTATTTTCTATTTCATCTGATTATTTCCCTTGTGAATTTTTGTTTCCATCAGTTATGGCTTCTATTTCGTCTGTATATTTACCTTGTGAATTTTTGTTCCCATCAGTTAGAAGCTTTCTTTATTTAAAAGGCGCTGTTGACACTCAGTTTGACGCGGTTGTGTGGTTTTCTGGTCCTTTTCTAAATTCTTCACGAAGTCAATCAGTAGTGTGTTCGAAGTTCTTTCATTTGTATTTGATCTCTGTTCATGGATAAAACTTGCCCATCAAAGTCTCTCGTCTTGGATACTATGTTTTTTGTTTTAAGGTCAGATCTTAAGTTGTTTCACCAGAATCGTCCTTTGTTATTTTGCAGAAGATGAGATTTTTTTATCCAAATAAGCTGTTTTTGTATCCTATATTGTCCTATATTTTGATATGAAAAATCCTATATCCTATATATATTTTAGCCTTAGGTCACTCCCAGGCCTGGGTCCATCTCATAGTGTCTACCCTGGGAGCTAAAGGAGAGATTCCGTCGGCCCAAACTTTTCTGCTCCCTTTCCCTATCATTCGTTCTTTTCTTCTTCCCGGAGCTGAATTTTTAATTTTTCGATATCCCGTTGAATGACCGTGTTCTTTGTACCTCTTGCTGCTTCTTGCATCCTCTAAAGTTGGGAAATCTTCCGGATTTTGCATATTTGCTGGTTCTTTTCTTTCTGTAATCCTTCCTGAACGCTATTTTCGATTCGCCTTTCGTAAGGTGATTGCCTGCGGAAATTCGGGTTTTTGCAGTCACTGCAAGCAATTGAGTAAGTAATTTATTTGTTCTACGAAAGAAGAGGTCAAAAAGATGAGATCGTGTTATTTTAAATATGCGAAGCACCTGCTCCATTTGTCAAAATTATGTCATAACCGAACGTTGACGGAAAAGTTCAATATTCAAGATGCAACTGTCAGTCTACCCTTTTGGATGTTTTCTCTCGCTTTCAAAAATCATGGACAATTTGGCCCAACCAGGCATGACGTTATCCACTGCTTCCTGGCCAAAGATTGAAAATTTAGCGTCTTTTTTATGTGTCTTTTATGTATTTTTTTTTCTTTAACTTACTCCTCTTTTTAAGAGGGCGGGTTATAAATAAATTACTCTTGGCTGGGGGTGCATCAGCGGGTGCATCTCGAAGGGGACTCGATCAAATTTGACCATACTAGGTCTGTTTTGGCTACATTTTCGTGATCCCCAAGGGCCCATGATAGTTTGTGCCTTAGGGGTTTTGCTTAAAAATGAATTCCTAGCCCCCTTAAACTGCGCATCATAACTGGAAAACTTAAACAAGTAATATGACCAGACGATATATTTTCATGATCACAGAGGGCCCATGACGATTTTGTCTCAAGGGTTTCGATTACAAATGAATTCTTTAAAGTAGCCTGCTCATCTTAACCGTAAAGTAAAAAATACACATTTCAGAAAACGATACATTTTGATGATACCGAGAGCTCTTGATCATTTTCGCCTCAAGGGTTTGCTCACAGATGGATTTCCAATTCCCTTAAAATGCGCATCTTAACCGCAAAATGAACAAAAAAAAATCGACTAAACGAGACATTTTCATTATCCATGATCATTTGTGCCTGAAGATTTGTGCTTACAGAGGATTCCTAGTCCCTTAAAGTGCATATCATTATTGCAAAGTGCAAAAGAAATTTCGACTAAACGACAAATTGTCATGAACCCCAAGGGCAGGGGCGTCGCTAGCCAGAGGGGGGGGGGGGCAGAGCCCTGCCGCCCATTTTAGCTTTTCGTCGCATGTTTCGTAATAAAACGTTCGATACCTGCAAGCGTTGAAGACGGAAGAAGCCTAGTCTTATCCACGAGCTCAGGGGCGGGTTGAAGGTATTGGGCGTTGGAGGTGACTCCCTTAAAATATTCGGAAGATGTACGGCAAGGCTCGATAATCATACCAGTTAAGAACAACAGCGAAGAAACGCAGCACCGCATGCTGGAAACTGCTCGAATCTAAAGAAACTTACGGTGAACGTCATTTGCAACAACAGGAATTCACTTACGCAATGGCCCGCCATATAATAGTTCCTAATTCCTAATTGTGAAAATAGTATGCCACAAGAAAAATCATCCTGATTTTGACATGAAATGAGAGATATGGTACATAAGATCGTGATAAAAGTTGTCAATCGGGCAAGCTCGAAACATGCGACTGAGAATCCAATTCCAAACGATCGAGAAGCCAAAACAGCCTAGGTCCAAGATGGATGTTCTTGGTAAACCTGAACTAGCCTCACTGACTTTTTCGGGTTTTCCTGGGTGAGCACCCGCTTAGCTGAACTTTTGTGGACGGGTGCTCTGCGAGCGTCCAGTTTAGCTAAATGTTTTTGGTTGGGCGCTTGGAGAGCGCCCAGATTACCTTAATTTATTTGGTCGGTCAATCTGCGAGCGCCCAGATTAGCTTTTTTCTTTCTTCGAGGGCGGTGGTACAGGCGGTGGTACTCTGCCCCTCATAGCAACGCCCCTGCCAAAGGGCCTACGGTCATTCGTGTTTTACTTTGAAAGGATCACAATAAGCCCACGATCAGTTGACAAACTCCCACAGTCATCCTCTGACCTAACTTTGGAAGTGCCATACGAGCTTCTAGCTCTTATTTCTGTCTTGCTCTGGTGACTTCTTGTCACTTTTAAAGCGAAATACCTTGGCATTCGTTTAATGATTTTTGTTTGTTTGAGTACCGGTCAAGTAAATATGTACTCGTAACTGGATTCAGGAATAATTATGTTTTCGCAGACAAACACAACAACTGGTGACTCGCTGTCTTATGGCAAGGTTGTGGACTCTAGCAAAAGGGTCGCCTCAGCCCTGACCAGGCTTGGATTTAAGAAAGGCGATACTCTGAGTCAGTATGCATTCAACAACCCTAACTATTTCTTCACCATCTTGGGGGCCTGGAGCTGCGGAGGTGCGGTTACTACCGCCCCTGGCTTCCTTCCAAAAGGTAAGTTGATGTTGGCTTTCTTGTCTATCCCAGCGTTGCTTCTTTTTCCTTCTCCCTCACTGCACCTCCCACTAAGGAAAATAAAAACTATTATCAAAACATTAAAATTCCTTACTTTATCCACTTACAAAAATTTATATTCAAACTAAATTTCATTAAATAACGAAAACGTCATCTTCATTTTTCCTCATACATATTTGAAACCCACATTTTTTACATTGATTGAATGAATGAATATTTTTGTTTACCGACTTTAGGAAATAGAAATTTGGAGCACATAGAGAAAAGAAAGAACACAACTTAAATTAAATTATGAACTTACACTTTAAACAAACGGATAGACCTTGGTGCGGAGAAAATTCTGCAACCAACAGCTTTTTATGCAGTTCGTCTTGTTTACCGGATATATTCGTGGATATATTTATTGATAATTTTTTGTCTTTTGTACAGAATTGGCAAGTAGAGGAGGGATTTATTAATTAACATACAGATTTACACTTTAAGGATCCCTCTTGCCTATTGTGCCTTTAACAGTATACCTAGCTCCCTTATGAAAATATAAGCTTCTAACATCCCACCTTTTGCGATTGTTCGTTTTGTGCCTACGAATTTTTAGCGCTAGTAGTTAAAGCACAATGGACACTTCTTATCCTTTACTTTGTATTAAATGCTTCACAAATAAACATTTCCGACTTCCTTTAGAAGGCGCTACGAAAATCGGCTGTTTTCTTGTTATCCATTGTCTTTACCTCTCTGGCATTTCGGCGATCCAATCTTAGGAGCTGGGATATCGTGGCAGGAAATTCAAAAACTCCCAGCAATGCTTGATATAAAAGGATATATTTGAGATGTCACCAAAGTCAAGCCGCAGATGCAGTTTACCTGATTGTTCTTGTTTTTCATCAGAAGTTACATGGCTTAAAGTGCCTATTAAAAATTTTTCTTTGTGGAATAGTGTTGTGAAGACGGAAGTAGACAGGTGTGAATGAACGAAGGATTTATGACGCACTGCCCAAGGGCGTAAGTGCTGTGGAAAAGAACAAAGAAACTTAAAATAATCGCAAAACTCTCAAAAATGTTTTCCATAAAGGTTCACTAATTTAGAATCAACTCAAAGCTAGAGCATGTCCCTGTAGCTACGCTTAGTTTTACCGTGGTATCCATGGTCGCTACATGGGACCAAAAACGGAGGTTCTATCTCATTATTTGTTCTTGGTCAGAGCTAGTCGCCTTCTGCCTCCCCCCAAAGACGTGCCAGCCGTATAACCCCAAGTCCTTAGCAAAGGGAAAGACAGGAAACTCCTGAAGCCCCATAGCGGAAAATTGAGCTGCCCGCTACCAAGAATAAATAATCAGATAGAACCTCTGTCTTTGGTACCATGCAGCGACTATGAATACCCCGATAAAAACTGAGTGGACCTAGAGGTATCTACTCTAGCTTTTTACCTGTCTACTCTACTTCCGTCTTCGCCGTTGCTCATCGCAGAGAAAATGCAGGAGGGGAAAAATCATTAAAAAATAAATAACCTATTCAAATTTGAATTATACAAGCTGATTTATGCATAAAACAAAACTATCTACTAAGTATTATAAGAAACATCACTTTTATCTTTGTCCAAGTTAGTAAATTGAGCATGTACCGGCCCAAAAGTTACGTTTTGAAATATCACAGAGAGGAAACTGTTGAAAAAGCTGCTGATCTAGGGGGTAAGCATTGTTCCTAGGTTGTTACAGAGTTGGATTGGGGTAGTTCGATGTGCCCATTGAACTTTAAGAAGTCTGAACGTCCGATCGAAAAAACCATCTAAACCCTAGTCGATCGAATTTTTCATAATTTTTGGAGGAGAGAAGCTAAGCTGATGAAAATTTTTTTTGTCGGAGCGCGGGCAGGTTCTGGCGGAGGAATGAAGTCTTATATAACGTCGGGAAATTCGTTTATAAAATATCAGTCTTTAGTGACAGGCGGAAGAATTCCACCTGACAGACAGGTGGAAGAATTTCACGACAGGTGGAAGAATTTCAGAATGATTGTGAAGCAGACGAAGACATTTTACTTATTGACGAAAATCAAAGCCTAAATGTTAACATACAAGGAAATGTCGACCCAGCATGCTTCAGATGGTTAACAGTTGTCCGATCAAGACCGCTCGCTCTTCCCCCATTAAGCCCAGAAAGCACCCTGGCAACAGCCTCATGTGCTATCAGCTGCTCACTAGAAACAAGAGTCGCACACACCCGGGCACGATCCTCAACAATACCCACATTAGATCTTATGGAGCTTAACCACTCCGATTGCGAGGTAATTAAGGTAACTTAAAGAGGGCCTTCAAACACGTTTTTTCTGCTTAAAACCAAGTAGTCTTTGTAGTTGGTGATTTATTTTCAGCCTTTTCCTTCCTAGAAAGTGCCATTAGCACTGAAACAAGAGCTGAAAGCTCACATTGCCCCTGCAAGGGCTGTTAGCTTGTAGCCTACATCAGTCAAGGTCTGATGGCTAGATCTTCCGAGATACCACTTCAGCTCCCCCAAAGCTTATGATCCTCCTGTCTACCGAGTTCTATCACCCCCCGAAAGTATCTGTGACACACAAGATTTCCAGGACCTCCCTCTACCTCCCCCACAGTAGCCGACTACGGTGCGGGCCACAAAACAGTTACGAACCCCTCCCCCAGGTCTCTCTCCATCGGGAATGTTTCATCCTTGTCTTTAAATTTAAGATTCGGGTTCAGAAGTAAGACCATATTACAACGCCAACTCTCCATTTTCCCAGTCCATCGCACATAGCCTACAAAATCAAGACCACCAAATTGTTACGACCCCCCCTCCCCGTCTTTTTCCCACACACACACACATACTTTCCCGATCAATCGTCCATATACAATGAAGACAGCAAAACTGTTCTGACCCCCCCCCCCTCCCGTATCTTTCTCCATCATAAATTTTCATCTTCGTAATTAAGATTCGGGTAGGCTAAGCTAATTTTTACGACCCCCCCCCCCTCTCCACTTTCTTAATCCATCATACAGACATAATGAGACCACAAAACTTTTACGACCACAAAAAAGTTCTCAGTCCGTCGAGAATGTTTCCTCTTCAGATTTCAAATTAAGACCCGCATGCCACATTAAGACGTTTAGCACCACATAGCCTAACTATTACGACCCCCGCTTTCCAGTATCCGAGTTCATCGTAAACTTTTTCCTTGAGATTCCATATTAAAACTGGCATACGAAATCAAGTCCACATAACGATTACGACCTTCCCTCCCCTTTCCCAGACCCTCTCGTCTATCCTGTTTAATTCGAAAGTAAGACTAGACTGCAGCCATACCCCCCCTCCCTCCCGCACTGTCTCGTACCGTCTTATATTACATCCGAACTTGTCTACTATGCAACTGTTGCCAAGTGCCCAGTAACGTTTGCGGAATAATCCGCTTTTTGAGGGAACTAATCCTAATAATAAAAAATTGCAATCCGTCTGCTGTGTATCACTTTGGGACAGCAAAAAATCCCTTTATCCAAAAATATGGATCACTTTGTGCGACTTGTTCAGTAGAGCAAAAAGTCCGGATTGTCTCTCCAAATTTACTCCATCAGCATTGCAGACTATTTGGTTTTATTTCAGTATGTAAAATCCCAGTGTTTGCTGGGCAAACATGATTTCGGCAAACATTTTCACATAAGAAAGGATTATATTTTGTCTTATCTCGGCTCTGGTTGTAAGGCTTGGGATGAGTGATAGGTTTAAAGTTTAACCGAAAGGGCTGGGATAGAACAATCTAGTTACCATCCCTTTTCACTTAAATCGGCATGAAGACCCGCTGAAAATGCATTATTTCATTGTTCCGTCATTCACGAATAATGGATTTTCAAATAGTGGAATTTGTGATTTGTGGTACCTCTATGCGCTTGTATTTTTGTTGTATGCCTTACGAGAGAGACTTGTGATTTTGTTTTTGGTTCAAAAACTGAGCAATCTTCACCAATCTCGTCACTGCCAACTGAAAAGCCGCGTCTGTGTTGAAATTAAAATTTCCCACGTCATAGTAGAATTTACGCTGTGGGGACGGCCGCAGGTATTCTGAACGTCATAACTAGAGCAGATAGTGAAAAAATAAAAACAATCCCTTTGCAGAATCCAAATAATTCAGTGTATTCAATTAAATGACACAAAAATAAGTTTTCTTTTCAGTTAAACTTTCTCTCTAAAGGGTGGAGGGAAAAGTGAGCAAGGCTGGGCGGGGACACTTTCTCTCAAAGCATGACAAGTGCATCACATTATTCCCATTTATCGCCACACCACCCCCTTACCCTGTTCAAAGTAAGGGCGGAATAGAAGATAATAAAAGCATCCAATATTTTCGTATTGACGGTGCGGTGCAATCGCAAGAAAATGGCCGTAAAAAAGAAAAAGATAAAAGTTTTGCAACCCACAAACGAGTGAAAGTAGTTCTCAAGAGTTATGACCCACTTTACCTTACCTTGGACCTTAGATCTTCCTTTGCCACCAAAGGGTCACAGGGCATCCACGATTGGGGCCAGCCTTCTTTAGTCTTATTTGTACGTTGCTCGTCGCCGGTCACTGAATTCTGCGATTTCACACAGGTTTTCGACCTCTCCCCGGGTTTACAGCTGTGACAAAATTTGTCGCAGATTTGTATGCCGGAGATCTCGCAGAACAAATCTTTTTTGGCCGGTTTCAGAGTAGCTCTCTTTGAGAAAAGGATTTTTTTTTTTACGAATCAACTTAAAAGTAACAACTGGGACTTTAATTTCCGAAATCAGTTGTTTTTGTTTTTGATCACTTGACGTAGGGGAGCTCGGGGTTGGATCGGACACGGGGTTGGTCTGGACACCCGCAAAACAAATACTAAAAGTTGTCGCTAAAATCGGAAAAAAATACATAACATGTGCCTTCTAGTGATCTAACTTTGTCCCAAAATTTCATGGCACTTGCTTTTCTGGTTTTGACAAAAAGTTGAAAAAATTGGTTTTCTTAAGGTAAAAGTTTTTAGCTCATGGTCGATCAAAAAGCTGTGCGCCGAAGATTAGCGATAATAGGAAGGCGATTAAATGACTATATACAGCTTAGTAATTGGGGTTTGTAAGCTGCTTAGTATTTTCAAGCTAGATCAGTTAGTTTTCCTGTAGTACGCCATTTTGTTATTTCAGTCAGGGTGGGGTTGGTTCGGACAGTTTTGAAGGGGTTGGTTCGGACAGTCGTTTCCTACTGATATGCCGTACAAAACCGAAACTGACTTAGAAAAATACAAAAAGATACTACCTGGATCCTTATCGTATTATTTGTGAACAGAATTAGTTTGAAAAATGAACTCGCTAAAAAAAGATGGCCAGAACTGGAGAAAACTAGTTAGTGGAATTGTCTACAATAAAGTAAACAATTAGTTTTTTTTTTAATATTATTAACTTTGCTTACGATATAAGAAGGAAAAAGAAACACGAAGTCGTCCTTCTGAAGATAAATTTTGGAAAAGGTGAAACCAAATGTGTTTCAAATGTCGGAAAGTCGAAAGAAAAGGAGGTGCATTAAGTGAAAGTTCGTTGAGGGGCTTGAAGATATAATCAGCTTCCTGTATAATCGATTCGAGTATCGGTCCCAGCTAAAGATGGACGGAACTTTGCTGATACAAGTTTGAAGTTACCAGCATCTGGAATTGCTTAATGCAACCTGGGCTCTTGAAACATATGTTTTCTTTAGTTTTGTGTTTACTTTTGAGCTGCAATATTGTCATTTCCACTTTTTAACATATTTAAATAAAGTCGAGTAAAAAATAACACACAAAATAATGTCCGAACCAACCCGAGGCCTGTCCGAATCAACCCCATGGATACGGGGTTGGCTCGGACAAAATGAAAAACAGAAAAAAATGTTTAATTAAAAATCTGATGTAGAAAACAATCTGAAAAAGACATTCTACACGTTTGACAACAAAAACGATGTAAATCCGCCAAGAAATGGCGGCGTAGCAAGAAAAAGAAAATTAGTGTCCGTGTCAACCCCGAGCTCCCCTATTTCCTATTTTTACTCCGATTTTCAGTCGTTCAGTTCTCAAGTAAAACTAGACCTACGTTGCCCGGGCAACGTGAAGTGTTGCGGCAACCTTTGTCCGGCTTCGCCGGCTAAAGTGTTGCGAGAGCAACACTTTGGTTTTGTTTCTTCGCTGTCGGTTAAATGCTGAAATTGTCAACTTATCGAAGCTTTTAAAACGGTATGTTGTAAAAAGAATAATCACATAATCAAAAGCTGTTCTTTAGCGTTGTAAAACCAACAACAAAACAATATCGGAAGAACGCTATCCGTAACGTTTCAGGATTAAAATACCATAGATGACACTATTAATTATTACAAAACTACCTTATTGTTTTACATTACCGTATCGTTTGTACCCGTTGCGTAAACAGTTAATCCTAGGTTATAGCGATAGACCATCGATACAAACTTTCTTACTGTCATATTTACAGAAATCGAATACAATGTGCACCAATTTTCAAAAATTTCTAGCCCCTCGTGAACCGATTCTTACTTACAAGTCCGTCTCCCGTTATTGACATCAAATTCACCGGAAAGAAATAATGGATATACCAGCTATCAAAAGTTGCAAGCCCCTCATCGCTGACGATGATTATAGCATAAGCTTTTCAAACGGGATGTTCTAAAAAAATTAATCATATGATCAAAAGGTATTCTTCAGCGTTGTAAAAACAACAACAAAATGACATAGGAAGAAGGGACTAAATTAACTTTGCAGTCAGTTGTACTTTATCCTTTTCAATCGTAGACATCGTGATGGATGAAAACTTGGAACAATATCTTCTATAATCTAGTTGATAATAGAAAGCTATCCGTAACTTTTCAGGATTAAAATACCATAGATGACACTATTAATTATTATGAAACTACCTCATTGCTTTGCATTTTCGTTTGTATCCGTTGTGTAAACAGTTAATCCTCGGTTACATTGATAGACCATCGACACAAACTTTCTTACCGTCAGATTTATAGAAATCGAATACAATGTGCACCCATTTGCAAAAATTCCTAGCCCCTCGTGAACCGATTCCTACTTACAAGTCCCTCTCCCGTGATATACATTAAGTTAACCGGAAACAAATAATGGGTACACCAGCTAGCAAAAGCTGCAAACCCATCATCGCAGAAGATGATTGTAGCATAACAGCCGATTATTACTTACAAGTCCCTTGCATATCTTACCATTGGGAACCAAATTGTTCTTACCATCGAATACACCGGAAACAAATAACAGGTATACCAACTAACAAAAGCTGCAAACCCCTCATTACCGAAGATGATTATGGGCTAACAGTCGACTGTTGCTTAAAAGTCCCCTATGTGTATCATAACTGGTATCGCCTATTTTTGGTTTCAATGTACCTTACTATGAAGTTGTCAACCCCTTTGAAATTTTCAAACTGGTGTATCTCATGAAGGAATTTTTGTACCAAAAAATGGATGACATATACTTTGATCAGCTCATCAATGGCTATCGATTGCCGTCGAAAAAAAAAATCTACCTGTCTTAGTTCAAAAGTTGACTTTTTTGCCGTAGGCCAACTTTCTAACGTCACGACTTAGAAAGGAGCAAAGGATAAGCTCTAGTTTCTTTAGCAATGAGAGAACTTTTAAAGTTTAAGAGGCACATCTACCACAAACCAAAGTGCAAAAAAAAACTCTACCAACTCTACTCTACCACAAACCAAAGTGCAAAAAAAAAAAATTATAAACTCAGCTGAAATCGTCGCAGACATGGATAGAAACAATAGATGGCAGCACTTTCGGACCCGTGGGAAAAAGCCACTTTTTTGTCTCTGTAGATTTTTCTATTTATCACTCAAAGAAGATATGTTGGCTGTGGGGCCGGGTAACTTCCGCATATATTTAACACTTATAGATTTTAGTCCATCTTCAATTTGAAACTGGTGCCTGCCTGCTTGCGTGCTAGAACGGAGCTTTCCACTCGAAAGCAGAAACATCTTTTGATGAAACGAAAGGTTCGCTACACAACTTCAGATAGTCCTCTCTGACATAGGCTATACAACTCCACTTCACTTCGCAAACCGTAGGCTCTGGCTCGAGGACAAGCAAAAACCATCCTTATTGGCCCCAGGCAAGAGTTCTACGGAGCTTTCCAAAATGTAATGTCATATTCATCAATCCGGCCTAAGGTCCACACTTTCCGTAAAAACCGCACAGGTTAGACCCTTCTCAGTTACCAGGAATAAAATGAAATCGGAGTCATAGGAAAAAAAAAAAAAAAAAAAAAAAACGAGGACTAAACTAAAGTTTTGCTCTCGCAACACAAATAGAGATTAAAATCTACGTCGTATAAAACGGAAATCATGAAATCTGCCGTCTTTTTACCTGTACAAACAGGGTATAGTTTGTACAATTAGCTTTACATACAAACCTTTTAAGGAGTATCCGGTCAACCACACATAGTTTTTCTTTGAAACTGAACAAAAAAAAAAATTGCTGTCGCCAGAATGTCACAGGTTTGCATGGCCCAATGTCACAATTCTATCAGAGAAAAATGGCACACTGGTCTGCTGCTGCCAGTTCTTCACCTCCATTGTTCCCACTTCTCATGATTTCACATGAAATCTCATATTTTTTTCCAACCTCGTTATTTTTTTTCCAGTCTCATGATCTCATGATTTTCAGGATTTCTCCTCTTTTTTACTCCAATGCTAGAATTAGTGTAAGAATTATTCTGAATAGATGTATTTAATTCTAGATTTCTCATAAAACCTGTCTTATAGCTATCATTCGTGTTGGATGCTTTTGTGTTTCATTAGTTGACAGGGGTCGTTTGAAATCCCAAAATGGAGCTCTCATGCATAGATGCTTTGGAAATTTTTCGTATGCGGCGCCTTTAGTAGTAGTCTTCATTTGGTGGAGGGGCTAAATATAAGTAGATGTACGTGTCATTTTTGTACTGCCTGGGTTTAGACTGTCTAGTTATATAAAAAGCTACAATCTTTACAATCCGGTTTACCGTAAAAAAAAAAAATAATTTGAAAAAAATCAACTGCGGTGCTCAGGTTAATTTTGTCTGGATCACAGTGATTTCGACGCACCGCTGCCTGACCTGCTCGCACTGTTTTTAGGCACTTGCCTTCCGGCCAAGTGCCATATACCGATCACTTTTCCGTCGGTCTGTCTGTCGGTCGGTCGGTCGGTCGATGAGTCCGCTGTTTGCGAGTTAGGGTACTTCCAGATATGCTAGGACGATGAAACTTGGCAGGCATATTAGGGACCCGACCAAACTAAGTTGGAAATAGTCACTTGCCCGATCCCACCATCGTGGGGGAAGGGAGGGTAGCCGGAATCCGGAATTTAGTGGCAAGCATAACTTTCGAACGGGTTATCGGATCTTAATGAAAGTTGAAATTTGGAGAGACGTCATGTCTCAGATGTTCCATTTCAGATGTTCCTCAGATGTTCCATTGACCTGAATCCGATGAAGGTGGGAGGGGGGGCGCAGGGGGGACCGGAAATCATATGACAAGCTTAGAGTGGAGGGATCGGGATGAAACTTGGTGAGAGGAACATGCACAAGCCCTAGGTACATCATTGGCAGAAGCGGACGGGATTTGTGCACTGTGGTGGGAGTTGGAGGGGGGGTGGCGGAATTCCGGTGATACGGAGTTTAAGTTACTTCTAGGTGGGCTGGGACAGTGAAACTTGGCAAGCGTACCAGGGACCCGACCAAACTAACTTGGAAATAGTCACTTCCCCGATCCGACCACCGTGGAGGGAGTGGAGGGAAGGGGAATCCGGAATCTAGAGGTACGTATAACTTTGGAACGGGTGATCAGATCTTAATGAATAACCTAACCGAAAAAAAATGAAACTTGATATTAGGAAAGACCTTATGTCTCGGATGTCCCATGTGAAGTCCGAACCGGATCCGATTATTGTGGTGGGGGTCAGAGGGGGAGCCGTAAATCTTGTGACACGCTAAGAGTGGAGCGATTGGGATGAAACTTGGTGGGAAGAACAAGCACAAGCCCTAGATTCATCAGTGACAGATCTGGATCGGGTTCGAGCACTGTAGGGGAGGAAGGGGGGTCCGGAATTCCGGTGATCACCAGTTAAAGTACTTCCAGATGTGCTAGGACCATGAAACTTGAACATTAGAGACATGACATGATTAGAATATTTTTGCCTCATGGGTTTTGCTTATAACTGAATTTCTTAAAGTACAAATGATACTTTTGATTAAAATATACATTTCGTTATCCCGATGAGCTCATCATCATTTTTGCTTCAAGAGTTTTGATTACAGATGAATTTATAGCGCCCCGAAAGTGCGTATCATCACAGCCAAATGTATTACCAAACGATATGTTCTCGTGATTTCCAAGGACCCATTATCTCAAGGGTTTTGCTTAAAAATAATCACAACAAACCCACGAACTGAAGAATTCCTACTTTCATCCTCTGACCCAGCCTTACAAGTGCCATATGAGCTTGCAGCTCTTGTTTTATGTGTCATCTGATTTATCTCGTAAATACGGCGGTAATGTGATATAATAGGTGGCCCCTACCTTGGTCCTTACTTTTCTTTGGGATAAAATAAAAGCTCTGCTCACAAAAATTTTGTTTAAGGCGCCTTTCATGGTGTGTGTTTTTTGTTTTGCTTAGTGGGCAGGCTTGGGACTTTGGAGATGGAGAAGTTTGCTTTATATGAGAAGTAGGAAGTTGGACCAGAAAAAGGCCTAATTTAAAAAAAAAATGCCTGCGGCGCTCAGTTTCTTTTGTCATGTGTACAGTCGGCAGAAGCCGCTGTCGCTCCCAAGCAGGGGGAGCGACGAAATCTTGTTCTCTTCTCTCCGGTGAATCCTTGTTATGTTTCCTGTTCGAAGAAGTTAACATATCACTGTTACAATTTGTGTATGATAAGTAGCTGAAATCCACATGCCTTTTCGAAAATCTCGCGATTTTCTCGTCTATCTTCACCAGACTATCTCATGATTTTTCTAATGATTTCTAGCATAAACCTCATGTGTATTTCATTATTTTTGTACTCCTGCTCATCATTTTGAAAATTTCAGAGTGGAAACACTGGTCGTCTCACTCCTACGTTCGAAATATTTACTGTAGCGCTCTCGGTAGCGCTTTATCTTGCAAGTCCTAAAAGGAAAGATGAACATACTCCTCATTCATTCATGCAGACCATTACTCATTACGTCTTCGCATAAGGCAAAAACATGTTTCTTTGCGGACCTCTTAATGGAAAGACAGAGTAGGCTAGTCTCTTGTTTTTCTATGCTAGCTTGGCTGGCCAAAACTTGCTCGAGAAATGCAAGTATCTGGAACCAGCCTTTTCTTGATTAATTTCGCGAGTTTGGAATCAGAATCTAACGTTAAGCAGAACACAAAGGCTGCAGTGTTTCATCATTCAAAGCTCCATCCATGTCTATGGATAGTTGCGTTTTTGCTGATGCTGTGGTATCTGTTACCACGGTAACTGGATCTACAGTTAGTCGTTTTTGCAGTAACCGTGGTACCTGATACACGGTGCTCTGCAAAAAAGACTATTGCCGAAATGGCACTTTTCGAAGTCATCCCAAAAGAAAAACAGATATCTTCCCTCTGATCTATGTTTTTTTTGTTTACTCTTTTGTCCGACCAGCAGGCAACCCCCCCCCCCCCGGAAATAAATTCCTGGATACGGGCTTGATGCAGTTTTATCACTAAGTGCTAAACTTCTTTCTCACCAATCTGACAAAATTTGAGGAAAGTGAGATGGCTTTTCAGATACCACGACCAGTTATCACGGTCGGACCGTAGTATCTGAATAATTCATACCACGATAACTGCAAAAACGCCTTTTCACCGTGGTATCAGATACCACGATAACTGCAAAAACGACTTAAACCGTGGTATCAGATACCATATCTTTGTCTATATTTATTTTTTCTTCTATATTTATTTTTGTTTAATTTTGACTGTGCTTTGGCCTTGCTTTCGGTTAGCTGTATGATTATTCAACGGATGGATTATTGGGTACGATTCATCATGTTTAAGTTACTTTTGGTTTTCCTTTTTTTTCTTGTGCGCTCGAGCTCTGCTTTCAGCAGCGGAAATGGTTAATGATACATGTGTTTGTCAATAAAGATGACCTTGAACCTTGAATCAACAGCCCGCACCTGTTCATGATTTTTCTAACCATTCGTTGACACTCAGTGGCTTTGGCAAAACGTTCAATATATCCTTGAAGCACACGTCGTAATAGACAGGGGCGTCCCGAGAGGGGATATGGGGTGGGGATGCCCCCCCCCCCCCAGAAGGCCTGTGTGAAAAAAAATCCGGTACATTTTGACTGGTGCGGCGAGCCCGGGCTACATAAAACTTCTCACAATCATCCGAGTTTGATGATTTTTGGGGAATCTAACAGATTATTGCTTAGGGAACCTACCTGAATGTTGCTCAGGGAATCTGCCGGAAACCTTCCTCAAGGGATCTGCCAAATAGTTTCCCTGAGCAATAATCCGGTAGACTCCCTAAAATCATCAAAATCACGTGAACTTGATGATTTTTAGAAAATATTATTGCTCATAGAATCTACCGAAAGCTTGCTCGAGGAATCTATCGGAACTTGTCCCAGGAAATTTTCTGGAGTTTATACCAGGGACCTACCGGACCGGAATCTATCAGAATTGAACTCAGGGAATCTACCGGAATTTTGCTGCTTACCCAATAAGTATAGGCTTATCAGGCTTATAAGTATAGGCTTATTAGTATAGGCTTACCGGGATAACCCAAACGCACAACTTTCCAGAGTGATTCATCCAGTCAGTCAATAAGCAAACTTGCTAGACTGCTAGTTCTGGGATTATTCTGATTTTATTTTGCAGCCATGCAGTCAATTCCTCAAGGAAGTGACTATTTTGACAAAAAGTTTAACTAACTGAGCAGGTTAGAGATCAGCCATATATTAATCATAGCAGCGCATTCAGCGTATTTTGATCCTCGTATTTAGCCAAATATAAGGATCTGGAACCAAATGAAGTTAAAAGACACACGAGTTTCCCTTGTCAAAGCCGTAGAAAAATTATTTTATGCGATTTCGGACATGAATATGAAAAGGACGAAGTGCAAAATATTTTTCACCATTCCTGTCACCAATTTGAAAACACTACTGACTTATATTTGACGGTGCAAAACGTATAAGTCAGCTACATTTTATTAGAGCTATATTTCGGCCCTTCTAGGCAAGAACCTCTTCAGGCTCAAGCCGCTCAAGCTGGAAAGTGAACTTGTGGAAAAGCAATCAAACGTTCTTCCTTAAATATCCGATTTTGTGAACTTCTTCACCGAAAATTGGGTGGAGTTAAAGCTGATGCTGTGATTTCATTCTGGACACGGCTGCTGTTTTTGGTGTTCGATTGGATCGTCGAAAGGGTGGATATTCTTCTGCATTTTGGTCTTGGTGTCACCTGTCTCTTCTTCTTCTTTTCAGCTAAGATGGATACTTGTCGGCGGCATATATGGGTGATTTGAAGTTCCGTACTTTGGTGAGCTGACTGCGAATCATATTTGACGGTGTCATCATATTTGACGGTGCAAAACTAATGTCAGCTACATTTTATTAGAGCTATGTTTCGGCCCTTCTTGGCAAGGGTCCTCTTCAGGCTCAAGCCGCTCAAGCTGGAAAATGAACTGGAAAATGGATTTGCTTTGCTTACATTTTAAGTTTAAGATAGTAAACGGAAAAGCAATGGATAAGTACGGTTAACTGTCCGGTCATGTTTTTGTCTTCCGTCCGCTTACCAGTATACTGAGGTCTGTTAACCCAGAGGTGAATGTAGCACATGAAAGGTTAACGGATGATTACGGGTTCGATTTTTCTGCTTGGTTAATTACTGACCAGATAATGAAATAGTCTTCGAAAGTCCAAGTTCTAAAATTGTTTTCCACTTTTAGGGTTTCACTAATTACGGATTTGATAGCGGGATGACGGCAGGTGCGCGATCGTAGGCATAGTTATAGGCTGGATTCTCTGTCTAGCTGTCACCACCAATTGAGCTGATAGCTTTATTAGCAAAACTTCGAACGCAGAAACCCTAAAAAGGGTAATCCAACTTCATGTATTTTTACGTTTTCTGATTCAGCTCTTCTTTCCAACTGATAAAAAAAAAAAAAAATGAATGGAGAGCACCGCGCGCGTTATTGCGGCGGTGCATAATAACAAGGTTGTTTTACAACGTGCCCGAAAGCTCCGAAACGAATGAAAATGCTGAATTAATTCAGCAATTTATGCAGCATTTCGCTTTCGGACTTAAATTTTATCTCAATTAATGCAGCGTTAATTTTTTTTAGCATAAAATTCATCGAAAAATTCAGCAAGAATGCTAAATTTTATGCCTAATTTTCAAGAAGAAACTGGGGAGTACGGTGACACTCTCACTGTTTTTGGCGGCAAACATAACAAATTCAAAAAGACGACTGACAATTCGGCAAACATTCCAAATTCTAAGACAACTATTCTTATTCCTTCTTCTTCTTCCTGACTTAAATTTTGGTATTCTAGAAGTGTCAGAGAAAAAAAAAAGTTAACAGCTTTCGGACAAAAAAGAAAAGAAAATGCAGCATTAATGCAGCATTTACAGCACCAAAAAGCTTTCGGACACGTTCATCAACATCTTATCGTCTTTTCTTCCAGAAATCTTCGCACTACAGTTGAAGGACTCGAATGCCAAATTTCTGGTTTGTGATTCGCTGACGATTAACGCCGCCAAAGAAGCAGCCACTATTGCTGGGATTTCGCCAACGTTTATAACCATCGATGAAGTTAGTGGATACACATCACTGTCGAAGCTGCTCGAAGATGATGGATCGGGTAAGTTTAATTATCTATGTATTATCTCTTTTCCATTTATCATAACACCAACGTGTTTAAAGAACCCGTCGTGTCTATAATTCCAATCCAACCTACTTCCGTAATTGCATTAAATTGGCGTAATTGCTTATGTAGGGTATCCTTAAAGGACCCGTCTTACCTACAATATTAACGCAATCTACTTCCATAATCCCTCCATATATTTCTCAACCCGGAGACCCCAATTCCGTAGGGTGCATTCTAACCCCTCTAACAAAACCACGCTATGATTTTCTCACTTGCCGTGTTTTGCTACCTTCGATGTGTATCACGCTGTCGACGATTGTCTGCGAAAAGTTCTTCCATCAGAAAAACTGGTTATGTAAGTTGTTTCCCTGTTTTCGCTATAAGTCAACGAGTCTCGGAAAAGGCTTAAAACAGCCAAAACTGTGGATTATTTGTTGAAAGCACAGCCTAGTTTTAAAGCATTCATGGATATTAAAATACTGAAAGATGAAAAGTAAATAGTGCGAGGGGTCTCGTATGTTACACTTTGAACCCTCCAAGGCACCTAAATAATCTTTGCACTGCGTAAGACTTACTAGTTTCCATGTGCAATATGCTCCCAACGAGTATTCAAACAATGTTTACAACGGATACGTCAGCTACGATTCTTCATCAGCTTCATCAGCGAGTGTTCGCGTGTCATTCTATTAACGCGTAAAGCTGGTATTCTGAATCTTGCCAAGTGTTTGCGAACGTGTCTGAAAGCTCCGAAACGAACGAAAATGCTGAATTAATTCAGGATTTATGCAGCATTTTGCTTTCGAACTTAAATTTTCGCTCAGTTAATGTAGCATTAAATCAGCATGAAATTCATCGAAAAATTTCGCAAATATGCTAAATTTTATGCTGAATTTTCAAGAAGAAACTGGGGAGCACGGCGATTCTCCTAGTATCTTCCTAGAATCTTTTTCTTTCTAGAACAAAGTGCCACACAAAATGTTCGTAATGTTATCTAGCTGAGTGGCGAAAAACTTTACGGAGCGTACTTTGCGAAAAACTTTACGAAGTCTGAGTCGTCCTTACTATAGCTAATTCTTTTTTTCTTGTTCTTCTTCCCAATTTAAATTTTGTTATTCTAGAAGGGTCAGAGAAGAAATAAAGGTAACAGCTTTCGGACAAAAATAAATAAAATGAAGCATTAAATACTGTATTTACAGCACTAAAAAGCTTTCGGACACGTTCTGCTAGAAGTCAGTGGGTCTCGGAAAAGGCTTAAAATTGGCAAAGCCGTGGATAATTTTCTAAAAGCAGAGCTTAGTTTTACAGTATTCAGATAGTTTTGGGTATTGGAACATCAACATTACAATAGTAAGAGATGTGCTTCAAGGTTCATCGATAAACAGTCCTCTTTGTCAGCCTACTATGCCAGAAAGCTATGTCATCTTCGCTAAATACAGACGGACAGATCTGGACCTTTCTTATAGAACACCTCGCACTACATACTGTTTCTTCTAAGACGTCCTGAGATAGTTGACTAGTATAAAACTTAAACGACCTGCCTTACCTATAATACTAACGCAACCTACTTCCATAACAACTCCGTATATTTCTAAACCCTCAGACCACAATTTCAAACGGAACATTCTAACACCTCTAACAAATCCACGCTGATTTTCTCACTTGCCGTGTTTTGTTACCTTCGAGGTGTATCACGCTGTCGACGGTTGTCTGCGAGAAGTTTGTCCATCAGAAAAACCGGTTACTTAAATAATTTCCCTGTTTTCGCTATAAGCCAACGGGTCTCCGAAAAGGCTTAAAACAGCAAAAGCCGTGGGTTATTTGTGTAAAGTACAGCCTAGTTTTAAAGTATTCAAATATTTTAAAATATTGTAAGTTGAAGAGTAGATAGTGCGAGGGGTTCTTTAACTATGCTTACAGCAAATTATGCTGTTTCTACCCTCTTTCCATGTCCGCTGCCTTGAATGACAAACGTGACAAACTGCGTAACTTGCCTTCTGACGAATAAGCATCTCGCAAATAATGATCGGGAGCCAGATACGTAACGTAATAAAATCATCATAAGACAACACTTGTTGTCCCAGATTTCAGGTTTATTTTGAATGTATGCTTAATATATATACAATGAATTTTCCTAAATTTAAAAACAAATAATGATCACGACCACTGCTCTCTATGTTCTGCAATCCTCCGGGTTTGTTTCTAGTCGTTGTTTGTTTACACTCCCGTTCGTGCTTTGGAATTGGACAAAAATCCAACGGTAGGTAGCTGCAAGAACAAATAATCAAATAGAGCCTCCGTCTCCCTATCTCTTTACTGTGACTATGCGGAGTCGAGTATTTCCCCGTACCCTTTTCGCTGTGAACGAGCGGAGGTTGGTAGCTTCAGGCAACATCACGTTTCGTTACATCTACAATTAGTTATATCGCAGTGAAACCACATTGATGAAAAGTAGAAGACAAAACTGATTGGTTCTTTGGACGCGCTCAACAGCGCGTCAGCGCGCGGAGTATCCCTCCCGCATTTTCTCTGCGATGAGCAACGGCGAAGACGGAAGTAGAGTAGACGGGTAAAAAACTAGAGTATGAAAGAAACATAAAAACGGAGCAAATCTTGTCCAGGGACCCTATTTTATCAAGTAACTTCAGTATATGAAGGCCGGTGTGTCCACGCTTTACCATTTCCTTCGTTTGGATTTCCCGTTTTAAATCGTTTGATATAATTTGACCGAGGAGTTTTATTTGGTTTACAAGCAAAGTATCTGGAATAGGAGGTTCAAAAATTGGCCCTTCTTTCAGGAAAGAAATTGTAAGAATTGCAGACTTCTTTTCATTCACAGACATGTCTGAATTTAAAGCTTCGGCCTGTATCTGCGAAATTATATTGACCACTTCACTGTTTTGTCCTTTTCCACATATTTCAATAAGAGAAAGATCGTCAACGTATTTCCATCTTTCTGGTCTGTCAGAAGCTATATTGTTAATCATTACAAGAACAAGACCAAAGGTGTCGATGGGATCCCAAAAATCTAATATTTGATTCAGACAATCGAGTCTTTTCTTCGCCAGATCCAGTCTTGGACAGGCTAATCATCAGAGAAAACCAAGTTCAGATATACCTCTATAATCCATACCTATTTTGACGATACTGACCGAGACTTCCTGCCGATTTCCGAGCGAACTACTAGTCCAGCAAAAAAAAAAAAATACAGAAACAAAACCAGCGTATCTCCTTATCCCTATAAAGAACATCTAATCAACTTTGAATAAAAGTTTGACTTACAAAAAAATCCGGTTACAGCCGGATTCCGGAATAATTATATGTTCGGGTAAAAAACCATTGTGATAAACCGACTCAGCCTCTCTTCTTACTCCTTAATCTGTCATCTAATCGAACTTTTGCTTTTAACAAATTTTCCGGTTTTTGCCGGATTCCGGGCGAACTAGTTGTCCAGCGAGAAAATGATTTTCACCATCGTGTTCGGCATGTCTTTTTACCCATAAATCAAACATTTAATCAACTTCAGATCAAACTTTTACTTTTAACCAACTTTCCGGTTTTCGCCGGATTCCGGGCGAACTACATGTCCGGGTAGAAAATTGTTTTCACATAAGTGTTCAACATGTCTTCTTGCCCTAAATCAAACATCTAATCAACTCGGAATAAAACTTCTATTTTAACAAACTTTCCGGTTTCGACCGGATTCCGGGCGAACTACTTGTCCGTCGAGAAAATGGTTTTCACCATCGTAATCAACATGTTTTTCTACCACTAAATCGAACATCTAATCAACTTCAAATAAAACTTTTACTTTTAACAAACTTTCCGGTTTTGGCCGGATTCCGGGCGAACTACTCGTCCGATGACAAAATGGTTTTCACCATCGTGCTCCATAATAGACTATCAAATTAGCTGTTTAAAAATATTTTGTTTGCCCCTTAATTTGACCCCCCTCCCCCACCCCTAAATGTAGTGCTACAAAGCCCATCTACGAACTCGACTGGTCCGACGACCCAAGTTTCCTCAAAAATATCTCATTCCCTTCGAGAGTTATCGTGCATATAGATGGACAGACGGACGGACGGACGGACAGACGGACAACTTTTGTGATGTCATAGGTATCCCTCCACTTACGTTTTGGGATCCCAAAAAGTAGCGGACCTAAAATCGTTCCCTGTGACACACCGCAGAAAATTGCCTGCGGGTTCGACAAATTACTATTATATTTTAGAATTTGGGACCTATCACTAAAAAATCCTACAATAGTTTTTACAATATTGGGGTTAACATTAAGTTCATTCAAAAGTTTATCTACTAGAAGATAAGGGTTTATAAGGTCAAAACCTTTTTTAAAATCAATCGCGATTAAATTGATCCATTTGTAGGATTCGTCAATGTTTAAAAAAATAAAATCTAAAAGATTTACCACACAATGGCTAGTTGACGTTTTAGTTCGATTTCCAAACTGTTTTGGATCCAGAAGCAGAAAAATTTCTTTTTTTAACCATTCAGCAACAAAACTTTCATACACTTTACTGAACACTGGGGTTAGGGAAATGGGGCGCACTCCGTCAAAATCAATTTTTGCATCTTTTTTTGGGTATCGGTGTTACATAGCCAACTTTCCAAATAGCTGGGTACTCTGAAGTTGAAGAAATAGTATTGAAAATAATGGCAAGGGATTTAACAAGCTTATCTGGGAACACTTTGGTTAAATCAACAGGGATGTCTACTGGTGTCACACTACTGCTTTTAACCTTTTTAATTTGACCAGTACCTCACTTTCTGTAATTTTCAGTAATTCCTCCTTATTGTCATTATCAGGAACCGGATCGACAGTATTTAATTTTGGTAAGGATTGTACAATTTTTGCAAGGTGGATGTTTAGGCCATTAACAATTCGGAAATCCCTTTGATCGGAGTCAAAAGCTAAGGGTGATTCAGCTTTACCACAAATCTTTTCACTTCCTTATACCAACGAGTTGGTTTCGTCGCAAAAAGATTAGTTACTGCTTTTGAATTATGAGCAGAAGCTGCTTCTCTTGTCATCTTTCGAATTTTGTTGCGTAGCTTATTTGCCTCTCCTCTTTTTCCCTAGCATTTTTCCCTGACTCATTTTGCGGTGTATAAGCTTTTTTATATTTTTTGTGATATACGGCCTGTCGGTACTGCTATGTTTGACTGTTCTTTGCGGAAACGCGGTTTCGTACTCCGTTCTAAGCTTTTCTTGAATTATTTTTGGTTTCTCGGTTGTACTAGAGACAGCCAGAGCTTCTGTCCACTGCTCCCCTTCGATTCACTTCCCGAACTTTAACAAACCGTTTTCAGTGATTGGTCGACACGTAAAAGTTTCAACCGAATACTTTTTGTTTTTTTTTGTCTGACAGAGCACCACTGATCCACTAGTCAAGGTCGGGGAGCTGGTAGGGGCTAGGAGCTTTCTAAGAACCCCGTGGGAAGTTGGAAGAAAATGGAGCTAAAACGATAAACGATTACTCAATCTCTTTGCCTCGTTATCTTAACATGTCTACACTGCAAATTTTGTTGTGCAGTATTTGCTACGGGGATTAATCTTGTCTCTACTAAGATAAGATTATCTCTAATTCTGAATAATCTTATCCCAGTAGAGATAAGATTAATCCCAATAGCAAATACTGCAATTAACTGTAATCCTAACTCTGAGAAACTTTTTATTGTTGGCATATCAAAATGTATTCTTCGTACGAAATAATTTCGATTTTTTGTTGTCCGTGCTACTTTAAAGGACACCTGAACAATGAAACCTACTTGAACACACCATCGAGAATGCATTTACAGTTATGGCCACTGAGAGCATTCTTCTCCTGAGCGTGACCTTTTCCAAATAGGGATGTTCGTTTCTGGAGGTTTGTACATGCAGACTCAAGACAAAAAGCGCAATTCATTCAAATCTTGTACAGCGCTGGTCGGATCGTATAGGAATTTCCTCTAGACATGCGTTTGGGCTTAACTGGTTAAAAAATATTCCAGAAGAAAGGTTGATTGGAGACATTTGTTCATTTCTAAAATTATTCGGTACTGAAACGAGGACAGATGCAAAATGGAGCAAAAATCATAGCTTGGAAACACTATTCCGTATTTGGATTGGGGTTTCTGCAGGCAATGTTAACGGAAATCATACAGATAGGGATGATACGGGATGATACTTCATTCGGGTGTCCTTTAACACTTCTCTTTGAAGGTCCACATTGTAATAAGTCAAACTTTGATAACGGAATATATAGCTTCGCTTTGAATCAGCTATCAGTGTTCCTTTTAGTGGCAGCTTATTATCTAAAAGTCCTCTTCTCAAATGGCTGGGATTCCTTTCGGCTAATTGGGTATCAAAGAACGATTAATTTTGTTAGACCATTATTTTTGTTTGACAAGCTCCATTAATCCGTCCTTCCCGTACAGTTTGTTCCTTTTTCGGTTCGCCGAACGAGGTGTCACTTCCCATTTTCGTCAGTGTGGTAGATCCATCACCACTGTATTTCTTACTCGCCTGTATTTTCGATTCTCTAACCCCATCACCGTTCCTCGCCCTGTGGATAAGCAGAATATTTCTTTCTTTTTATCTCAAAGTGGATCTGGACACTCCTTTGATTCCGGTCGGCTAGCAAGAAATAAAGAGACGAATACAAACCGTTTTTTGAGTTTGAGGTGTTAAGGGAAATTGTCAGTTGAGTATGGTGGCTTTTAGGGGGAATAAGTTGATACTATGCAGAGCGTTAACTTTTCTTAAAGTTTAACCGAACAGAGCTAAAATTTGTTTACCCCTTCCTAGATATCCTTCGCATCACTCACTTAAATAGGCATGAACACCTGGTGAAAATGCGTTGCTTTGTTGCTCCGCTTTTCATATAATCGATTTTAATCGAATGAAGTTTTGTTTCCGTATCTGTGATACCTCTGTGCTTGAAATATTTAGCAACTACAGCGGCCAACTATCTCCAAGAAAATGAATCTTTTTGGGGTCACCTATAATAGTGTGCTTTTTCAGAAATGATCTTACAATGTGGAATTCGACATTTCGTGAGCTTCGTTTCGTTAGACATTGAAATGCAAGCTTTTGTTGAAATTCAAATTCTCCGCGTATGGATGAACTTTGCCTTGTCGTGCAAGCAGTCCATTCTGAACGTCCCTAGACTCCGGGGAGAAAACAAAACAAAAAACAACCCCTTATCAGAAATAATAAAGGGAATTAAAATCCAAAATTTAAAAATACGCTGGCTTTTCAGTAAATACGCTGTATGGATGTGGGTAGCTTACCGAAAAAAAGAAGCAACCGAGCAAAACGAAGCCCTGTCACGGTCCCTAACGCTAATTTAAAGTAGAACAGTTTTGGTAAGAGGTCAGTTATTTCCCTGCCGTAGCCAAGCACTACAGTTGTGCTTTCCTGGCAGGAATGTAAATTCTGTATTTTCTTAGTCTTTAAATATAGTCCAGTGAAACTGAAACAAAATGAAATTGAAACTGAACTGACTGTTATCGGCTTTTCAAGCCTGGAAATATAGGTGAGACCAGGACGAAGTGACTTTACTGCATGCTAATGTTTGTGCAAGATGTCAACTTTTCACACCGATTCATGTGTGTATAAAGAAACTGAACGTTAATTATTAAGATCATACTTTCGTTACACATATTTTCGGGGCTACCAAATTCTCCAGAGAAACTTACTTATCAAATTGTGTATATGCTGTATTTTTGGTGCCATCAATCAGTACTTCATCGACCCTTCGTTTCGTTAAGTGTTTAGTTTTAAAGTTTATCCGAAAAGAGCGAAGACCCGACAGCCTAGTTACGTTCCATGTATTCACTTAAACAGGCTTGACAACCCGATACAAAAAATGCTTTAGTCCTTTTGTGCGTTGTCCACGGATAATCTCATCGGATGAACTGAATCTTTTGGATTTTTGGTAGCTCTATGCGCCTGTCCCTCTATAGGCGTCGTCTTTAGAAAGGGCTGAAAACCGAATAAAAATGTGTTACTCCGTTTGTCCGTTGACAGACATTCAGACAGACATTTTTTTTTAATTTCATAAAAAAAAATATAAATTAAACAAACAATTTACCATTAACGGCCACATTTAAGACAAAAGGATCCTGATTGTGGCCGCAATTCTAACCACCATGAATTCGCTATATCATTGTTTCAAAAAAAAAAAAAAAAAAAAAAAATTATAACATTAAATAAATACCCTTTCCTCTTATCACACTTCTTTCCTATTCAAAGAATGGGATTTAACCATTCTCTGGAATGATGCCAGACTTACAGCCGCTCTGACCGATTCTGGAAGGTCATTCCAGACACTCACACCTAGTTCCTGAGAACAAATCCTGTTCTTGTTGTATTTCTTCTCTCGTGAGCTCAATCCTCCAAATGACGGGTAAAATAAGGGTGATAAAACGGGAGATAATCACATCAAATTAACTTAATCTTTTCGATTTTTGGTAGCTCTATGCGCACGTCCCTCTGTATCCAATGAACTTAATCTTTTGGATTTTTGGTAACTATATGCACCTGTCTATAGGCGTTGCCTATAGAAAGGCCTAAAAACCCGATAAAAATGCGTTACTCCGTTTTTCCGTTGTCCAGAGATAAACACATCGAATTAACTTAACCTTTTAGATTTTTGGTAGCTCTATGCGCATGTACTACTATATCGAAAGAACTTAAAGCACAATGGACACTTCTAATGCTTTTGTTTGTATTAAATGCTTCACAAATAAATATTTCCGACTTCCTTTAGAAGGCGCTACGAAAATCAGCCGTTTTCTTGTTATCCCTTGTCTTTACCTCTCTGGCATTTCGGCGATCCAAATCTTAGGAGCTGGGATATCGTGGCAGGAAATTCAAAAACTCCCAGCATTACCTGATATAAAAGGATATATTTGAGATGTCACCAAAGTCAAGCCGCAGATGCAGTTTACCTTAGTGTTTCATCAGAAGTTCCATGGCCTCAAGTACCTATTAAAAGTTTTTCTTTGTGAATAATGTTGTGAAGCTTGATTAGCATGCTTTATAGATTGTACCAGAATATCCAATAAGCTTAGAAAAAATAACATAGCTACAAAAATCATTCAAAAACAAAAAACCTATTCAAATCTGAATTATACAAGCTGATTTATGCATAAAATAAAGATCTACTAAGTATTATAAGAAATGTAACTTTTATCTTTGTCCAAGCTAGTAAGTTGAGCATGTACTGGCCCAAAAAATTACGCTTTGAAATACCACAGAGAGGAAACTGTTGAAGAAGCTGCTGATCTAGGGGGTAAGCATTGTTTCTAGGTTGTTACAGAGTGGGATTGGGGTAGTTTGATGTGCCCATTGAACTTCAAGGCGTATTCTCGCAGTTCAAAGGGAACGAAACGGAATCAAAGGGAACGGCGAGAATAGAGGGAGTCACTTCACGCGGACTCAGTGTCCGGAAAACAACGAGAACACGGGGAATGCTTCCAAAATGAACTTTCTTCTAAAAATAATTATGCAGTTGACGAAATTAGTCTGGATCCATTTTAATTTTAATCTTGGTTATGTTTATTCTGATTATTTTTTTGTTAATTTTACATCGCACCAGCGCCACCAAAAATTGATTCCCCTCTGAATCTGAAAGGGAGTCCTTTTTGATGATGCCGATGATAATCGGAGCATTCCCCGTCCGTGGGGACGATAATACGGGGAGTGAGTCCCCGGGACAAACAAAAACGCGGGGACTCCTCAAGTGGAGTCCTCGGGGAACGGCGAGACTACGCCTTAATCTTTTGGATTTTTGGTAACTCTATGTGCCTGTCTACAGGCATTGCCTATAGAAATGCCTGAAAACCCGATAAAAATGCGTTACTCCGTTTGTCCGTTGTCCACAGATAATCTCATCGAATCTTTTAGATGTTTGGTAGCTCTATGCGCTTTCCCCTCTGTTTCAGTTAAACTCTAAATACGTTGGGTGGATATTTGTACGCAAATTATTTGATAATAAAAGCGGAGTGAGGCCTTTTCTCGGTTCTTAATCCTCATTTAAAGTGGAACATTGCGCGTTTACTTTATCTTGACACGATTTATGTCTGTAATAATTTCAGTATCGAATATATATATTAATCGTTAACTTCCGACATCGAGGCTGATTTCGGATTATAACAACGAGACGGCCATGAAAATAACTTTTCCGAGCCGAAGGCGATGCAGGTTATGAAAAATATCTGCCGAGCGAAGCGATGTTGATATTTTTAAATGGCCTTTGAGCTTGTTATTCCGCTATCAACTGAGATGGAGGTATGTTAACTATTATAACTTTTAGAACAGACCTTTCGTTTAGATAGTCCTCATAGTAGCCGACTCAATCTTCTTTGGGAGTACGTTTTTGGTACTTTTGTGGGGAATTTTTCTTTGGTGGAATGGCAACCCTAGCCTAATGTAGACATGTGAAAATGACTACTGGGCACTTCTGTTTCTAACAATACAATACCTTCTGTTACATTTATGGCGAAGCAGATCTAGCGGCGGACTTTTAGAGAGATAGAATTAGTTACCTTAAAGCCGCTTTCAAACTGACGCGTGTTGCGATGCATCTGGTATGCGTTTATCTTGCGCTGCGTACAGGTTGCGTAGCGTATCTTTCACGCCTACACGACAAGCTTTCACGCTAGATGTGTCTTTATAGACGGCACTTTTTTACACAAGGGACTTGTACCGTGACGAATAAACCATAATCAGTTTTTCGAATATAATTTAGATGTCTAGGACTCCATTGTCGGAGCCACGTAGACATACCAGGACCCACAAGACGGACAATAACAGGAACTCACAAGCCCCTCGGTAGCTCAGTTGGTAGAGCGACTGCCTTGTAAGCAGAGGGTCCTGGGTTCAAATCCCGGCTGAGGAGCATTTTTGTCTACCAGTTCACTACTTATAAAATGTGTCTTTACCTTTTCCTTTCTCGGTTCCTTATGTCAAATTCTCGTTTCTTTCATCGTTAATAAGTTTTTCTTCATCGTCAGTAGGTTTTCTCCAGTTTGTCAATTCCAATGTTCTCTGAAAAATCTGATGCATATGCGTCGACGTAACGTAAGAATAGAACTTTGTTCTATTGTTCTCTGCATAGGCTCTGCGTTGCGTCATCACAAGCGCGACGCAGAGGTTGCGTAGCTTAGTGTAAAAGCCTCAACGCGACAGTGTGAAATCGGCTTAAATCAGTGTTGCCACTGATTGCAGAATTCTGCGAATTGACGTACATTTTCGCTTTCTTCATCAAGGTGAGCCAGAATTCTGCGACCGTTTCCTTACCAGTAAATACAAAAATGAAACATAAAAGTTGAGAGTATAATTAATTATGAAGATGATTAAGCGAGATTTCTCGTTACTACTCGGTGAAAAAGACCTAATTTGATAGGCGTCAGAATTTCACTGGTTTTTGCAGCCACAAGTCACATGTCGGTCAGAAAAAAAAACACGCGAACTGTTGAAAAATTAGTGTAAACTGGATCTATGTTGCCTGGACACCGTGAAGTGTTGCGGCAGCCATTGTTTGGCGTCGCCGACTAAAGTATTGCGAGAGCAACACTTTGGTTTTGTTTGTTCACTATCGGTTAGCTGCTGAAGTTGTCAACATATCGAAGCCTTCAATATGGTATATATGTATATGTTTATTTTTGCCCGCTTAAAAAAGGTAAAAAGCGGAGTACATAAAAAAAGTTCCAAGAAGAACACAATCAGCAATCACATAATCAAAGGCTATTCCTCAGCGTTGAAGAAAACAACCAACAGAATTACGGAAGAAGGGACTAAATTGACTTGCAGCCTCTATCCTTTTCAGTTGTAGACATTGTGACCGACGAAAATTGGAACATTATATGACCAGTCCGTAATATAAAGTTATCAGTAATTTTTCAGGATCGAAATGCCATAGATAATATTATTAATTAATGCGAATCTACGTCATTATGTCACATTAGGCCAATTAGACCTTGGAGACGAATTTCCTCACTCTCAGATAGAGATCAAATAAAATGTGCACCAATTTACACAAACTTCTGGCCCCTCATTAATCAGCTCTCTAGCAACCGATTCGTCCTTCCAAGTTCCTCTCCCCGTGATAGACATCAAATATACCGGAAGCAGATAATAGGTACACCAACTATATAGCAAAAGTGGCAAACCCCTCATCGCCGAAGATGGTTATGATCAAACAGCCGATTATTGCTTACAAGTGCCCTATGTGTCTTACGATTGGGATCGGCCTATTTTTAATTTCAGTTTGTACCTTACTACTGAATTTGTCAACCCCTCAAAACTTTCAAAATTGTATATCTCATGAGGGAATTTGTGTACAAAAAACAGATGACATATATTTTGAATCAGCTCATCAAGAGCTATGAATTGTCGTTGAAAAAGATTATATCTCTCTTACTTCAAAAGTTGATTTTTTTTGCCGAGCCGAATTTATAATTTTACCACTTATATAATCTGTGTAGCAGTGACAGACCTTTAAAAGTTGAGGAGGCACGTCTGATGCCATTTCTTTACAGCAATCCCAAGTGCAAAAAATGGAATGATAAACTCAGCTGAAATCACGAACAGAAATGGGTAAAAACAATAGATGGGAACACTTTGACCCGTTGGAAAATGCCACTTTTTTATGTCTGTAAATTTGTCTAATTATCACTCAAAGAACATATATTGGTTTTAGGGCCAGGCAACTATCGCACATATTTAGCACTTGCAGATTTTAGTCCATCTTCAGTTTGAAACTGGTTTCTGTCTGCTTACCTGCTAGAACGGACCTTCCCCTCAAAAGCAGAAACATGGTTGCATGAAACGAAAGGTCGGCTGCACAAATTCTAGTCTTCTCTGACCTAGGGTTTACAACCCCACTTCACTTCACACACCGTAGGCTCTGGCTCCAGGACAAGCAAAAACATTACTTTTGGCCCTAGGCAAGGGGAGCAAAGGAAAGTAAGATGTAGTTCAGTTGACAAGTTGTATTTTCAGTTTCAGTTTCAGTATCAGTTTATTCATAGAAAATAAAAACACCATTAAATCTTTGTGGCCCCGCCGTAAGGCCTAACATAAGGCCTGGCAATGGGTGGAATCTACCAGTGTAAATGAGATTATAACTAGGTATGACTCGAGTTGGTTGTCTAGAAATGTAGAATTCTCTGTACTATTTGTTTGACTGCAAAACAGATAAGTCAGGTATATTTTATTAGACCTGTATTTCGACCCTTCAAGAAGGGCCAAAATATAGCTCTAATAAAATGTAGCTGACTTATCCGTTTTGCACCGTCAGATATGATTCGCAGTCAGCTTGCGCTGAAGGAATATCTTTATGAATTATTATTTATTCTATCTGTGGAGGCCGATACAATATCGTATCAACCTCGACAAAAATCTTTGTCATAATCTACCTGTCGGATATAGGAAGATATGCATTACATACCTGTTCGAGAAAAGTTTTATATAGCCTTTCTATGGATCTGTTGATTCACTCGTCGTAATATCAGTATGTAACAGATGGAGTAGAACAAGATCAATTCCACCTCACACGTCAAGTGTCACCTCCGTTCATAATAGGCCAGTTGAGCCTGTCGCTGAGCGAGGCCTGGCAGTGTCGATCAGAGTTCTGGTGAACTGTCAGGCATCATACAGTAAAAAACGGTACTAAACATCACAGAGTAACTAAATTTTTCGTCTGTAGAAATACTAGCTATGCATTTTGTATAGGATCTGCACTTTTCAATTGAAATCAAACACCACCGTACGTAGGTCTTGTTTTAAAAATACACGAAATAATCATCTAGCACCTAAAATATTTACTCACGTTGCATTTGCTCCACAATATTTTGAATGCCGTATTTGCCTCTTGGTTAGAAAACTCTAGTTAGAGCTTTTCCTTTAGAAATAGCAAAGCTCATTTCCTGAAGTTTCGGAATCTTGGGCAAAAAAAAAACAGAGAGAGGATTAATTAGAAGGACGATTTCGTTTCTTTGGTGAATCAAACCAGGAACTTTTATCTACTTACGAAAGATCAAACGGTTTTCTTCTAAAATACATCTGGAATCAGGGGAACCTGGGGAGAAGGAAAAGCTGAATAGACAGTTCTGAAAAGTGAAAATCTTTCCTTCCCGAAGGTCCTCGACACTAAATGATTGAGGGTTGTAAATATTACTTCCTCAAAAGAGAACAAACTAGATCTCCGCTTCCTTGAGAAGTCAAGTGTTGCAGAGCAACAGTTTGGTTTAGTTCCTTCGCTACCGTTTATTAGGTTGCTTTAAACCAGGATATGCCGATAGCCATGAAACGTTCCTTCAGAACTGGAAAGTTATGACCGTTGCTCTTTGTATTTCTTTTCCATTATGATCTTAACTCGCTAAGCCCACGAAATAGTTGCTGTTCACGTTATTTTTTCTTACATGGTATCGTCCCTGTTCAGAGTTTTGCAGTTTGTAGTCTTCGTTTGTTTCAGAAACGGGTGTATTTCCCTACTTACCGACTTGTTGCTCTTTCGAGTCTCAAAAGCGTTCTGGCTTCTGCTTCGAGCCAGTACTTTCTGTCCTCAAGGAAGATTCATTTCATATGCAAAGCTGTCCGTCTACATCAAAACCACAAAGCGGATGTTTCTGAGTACACATGAGGCTTTGAACTTGGTGAAATATTAATTTATCCAAATTTGCCTGGATTCCGTCAAGGATAAATAGCCCAAGTCCCTAACAATCACGAGGAAATAGAGAGTTGGAAACTAGTACACCTGCATGCAGGGGCGTCGCAAGTGCATTTTCGGTGGGGGGGGGGGGGGGTGCAAGCCCAAATTTTACCGAATCTTTAAAATTTTTTACCGAATCCTAGAACTAAGAATTCGAGCTTTAAATTATGGAACAGAAACGATTACGTAGGAAGAGTAACAATAAAAGGCAGCATGAACGACGATAAGCCAACTATTAGGCGGCGTTTTGGCGAAGCCCACATGGAGAATACGTTGCCGGGCATGATTGCAGTAACAGCTACTACCTATTATAGCCAATAGAAAATTAAATCGAGCGCCGCCTGCGAAAATTTTCGAAATCCATTTTTTTTGTTTTTGTAGGCAAAAATTTAACTGCTTCTCGTACAAATTTTATAGTTATAGAAAACTGATGGAGCGACGTTCCGGCAGCAGCAGCAACTGTAGTCTAGTCAATATACTACCTATGATAACATAAAGTGAGCGCCGCATGCGAATTTTTTTTTTGCTTTTTCCTGCCAAATTTAATTTGCATCCAAATTCTAGCTATTAATGTTTCGAAATCTCAATCCTAAACTGGCTTAAAACCCCCGTCAAATGACGCGCCCTTCCACAAATTAGAGAACATTACGAAAAGTGCTGCAGGCGGAATTTTCGAAATATTTATGATTAGATATTCTTTTTGAGATCCAAAATAAAAGTAAGGACTATCGATGATACCACTGATCATCACTTTTGTCTGCGACCAGTGCTTCACTCGACCTCTTCTGAGTTTCGAGGGTCGTGGTAACTTCCGAATCCTGACAATTACAACGAATAAGTTACCGAATCCCAGTTATTATACCGAATAAGTTTAGACCAATAGCGTGTTCGGGATTCTGTATAACCACCGTATCCCTGTTATTATACCGAATTGTTTTGGTATCGAATGACTACCGAACAATATTCATATTCGGTATACTTTCGTCGAAACTGGAACAAAGTCAGGATTCGTGGTTAACTTCCGAATCCTGGAATTTATACTTAATAAATTACCGATACCCAATCATGACACCGAATAATTCTGAACCAATAGCTTATTCGGGAGTCTGTGTAACTACGGAATATCCATAAATATACCGAATAGTTGCGGCATCGAAACATTTCCAAATGATTTCAGTAAATTCTCTCACCAAATTCGTGATAACTACCAAATACTGGCGATAATACCGAATCCCGATCATTATACCGAAGACATTTGTACAGATAGCCTATTTAGGATTCTGTATAACTACCGCATCCCCGTAAATCGAAAAAATACCGAACAATTTTAGTAAAATTATGGGCCTCCGGCCCAAAATTTTACCGAATCTCAAAAAGGTGGGGGGGTGCTGCACCCCCCGCACCCCCCCTTGCGACGCCCCTGCCTGCATGTCTAAAAAGATCCCCCGAACACGGCCATCTCCGTCATCTTTTAAATTGGCGCTTAACCGTACGTTTTTATGGCACTTGCAGCGTCGCTCAAATGCGATATACCGATCTATGGCATGCATTTTGGGTCAATATTGTTAAAAATGTTGCCGAGAATACTTGAAATGTCGCCGAGAATTCATGAAATGTAGCCGAGAATGCTGTTTTTGTCGCCGAGATTTTTTATGTGTATCCGAGACTGCAATGTTTGTTGCCGATAATGACAACTTTGTAGCCGAGATTTTCACTGAAAAGCGTGTCGCCGAGAAATACAGATATGCGTTCGAAACCAAAAATCTAGTTCCCGAGATGGAACAAAGTGTCGTCGAGATTGCTAAAAATGTCGCCGAGATTTCGCGTAACGTCGCCGAGAATGCATGAAATGTCGCCGAGATTTTTTTAAAAATAAAATACAAGTGAAAAAAGTGTCGCCGAGAATTGAGAAAAAAAAAAGCTTAGAACGAAAAATCTGATTTTTGAGATGGGAACAAATGTAGCCGACTTGGTGGTTGGTGAGGTCCTCCTTATTGTTCTATTTGTTAGTCCGAAACAAGTGTGATTCTTCGCTGTAGTACACGCTCGCTACCATTATAAGTGCTATATTTGCTATCGCACTCTTGTTGGTATTAGTCTACTCAATAAACAATGTGAATGTGAACAACAGTTGCTCAAAAGTAAGATCCACAGGAAGTTTCAAAGGAAAGGATATGGCTCAGAGGCAGGGGCGTTACGAAAGGGGGGGGGGGGTGCAAAATTCGGTAACTTATTCGGTATAATTGCCAGGGTTCGGTAGTTACCACGAACATGAAGAGGTCGAGTGAAGAACTAGTCGCAGACAAAAGGACTCATCTATGATTTCATCGATAGTCTTTACTTTTATTTGCATCCTAAAAACAAGCTCTTATCAGAAATTTCTCGAAAATTCTGCATGCGGCGCTTTTCATAATATTCCCTATTTTCCGTAAAATTCGCGTCATTTAGCTAGGTTTTAAACCAGTTTTAGGGATCGGGATTTTTCGAAATCCTAAAAGCTAGAACCTGCATGGAAATAGCTGAATTTGGCAGGAAAAAACGAACTTAAGAAAATCTCGCCTGCGGCGCTCACTTTATGTGATCATGGCTAGTAATGACTAGTCATACAGGAGTTGCTGCTGCCGGGAAATCGGTCCATCCGGATTCTGTAAATTCTTAGGATTCTGGTGTTTTGGCTCTGCACCCCCCCCCCAAAAAAAAAAAATTCACTTGCGGCGCCCCTGCTCACAGGAGCTAAGAAAGCTAGAATAAGTATATTCGCTGAAAGAAATATATAATTGAAACGCATTTATTTTACGGATACATAATAAAAAAAAGTGTTACCACCTTAAATTTTTTGAAATAATGACTTAAAGTTCAATGGGCAGATCAAACTACCCCAATCCCACTATGTAACAACCTAGGAACAATGCTTGGCCCCTAGATCAGCAGCTTTTTCAACAGTTTCCTCTCTGTGATATTTCAAAGCGTAATTTTTGGGCCAGTACATGCCCAATTTACTAGCTTGGACGAAGATAAAAGTGATGTTTCTTATAGTACTTAGTAGATCTTTATTTTATGCATAAATCAGATTGTATAATTCAGATTTGAATAGGTTATTTGTTTTTAAATGATTTTTGTAGCTATGTTATTTCTTATAAGCTTATTGTATATTCTGGTACATTTTATAAAGCAAGTTAATCAAGCTTCACAACACTATTCCACAAAGAAAAACTTTTAATAGGCACTTTAAGCCATGGAACACTTCTGATGAAACACTAGAACAATCAGGAAAACTGCATCTCTGGCCTTTGGTGACATCTCAGATGCAAAGGCCTGCATCTCTGGCCTTTGGTGACATCTCAAATATATCCTTTTCTATCAAGCATTGCTGGGAGTTTCTGAACTTCCTGCCAAGATATCACAGCTCCTAAGATTTGGGTCGCTGAAATGCCGGAGAGGTAAAGACAGGGACAACAAGAAAACGGCCGATTTTCGTAGCGCCTTCTAAAGGAAGTCGGAAATGTTTATTTGTGAACCATTTAATAGAAAGTAAAGCATTATAAGTGTCCATTGTGCTTTAAGCAGAAAAACCTGGTTCTGGGGAGCTTGACTTTGACATGGACGACTGATTTTCTCTTCCATTTAAGTCATCCACCAATAGCCTTGTATACTGGTTAGGGCTAAGGTTCAAGCATAGCAAGTTCATGCTTGTTTGGTTCTTGTTCATACTAGTTTGGTTCTTGCAATAGCCTTGTCACATGGTTATGGTTAAGGTTCAAGTCTCCAAACATCGTTTGTATGGTAGTTTTGGTTCATCTTCAAAGGAAATGTCATGTAAGCAGCACTTCATGGCATCTCCATGACTGGAAGTGCAAGACCATCTCAGAACCATGCTTGTTCACTGTTTCACATTCAAATCCAAGATCAGAGCTTCTGAGAACTTACACGTCAGCAGGGCCAAGAATTGGCTCAAGCACACTACTTCCGAACTGTAGTTTCAATGACTTCTTAGGACTGTGATTGTTCAACTGAACTTCAGAGACAAGAAGTGGTTTATCTGATAGGTGTAAATAAACAGGAAATTTCAGTCCGGTGATGCAGCTTTTCCACCTCGAAATTTATTTCGGCTTCCTCACTGCTACAGATCCCCAGAAGCTGAGGAATATATCCTTTGCATACACGCTCCATATACTGATTGTCAATTAATATACTTTTTCCAAATTTTGGCTATCACCCTTCGACTTCATATTTCAGGAAGTGCTCAATACTGTTCAAAACTGGAGCTTGAGTACTGGTCAGCTGCTCCTGTTGTCTTTGGGCACAAATGATCACTGCATGGGCTTTGCCTATTCCTTCTTGCGGACCTTTAATAGCTAATTTCCCACACTGACTTCCATTATCGACTACTGCATCTAACACTTCGGAATCCATCTTCGAATATCCGATCATAATGGCCGAGGCAGTTATGTTTCTTGATCAATGACTGTGCCCTGGAAAGGAGATCAAGTTTATTCAAACAATGTTTACAACAGGTACGTCAGCTACGATTCTTCATCAGCGATACTTCGGCCCTTTTTGGCAAGGGTCCTCGTCAGGCTGTCTATCCTCTGGTTCAACTTCGGGGAAGGAAACAAACCTGTAATATCGCTGATGAAGATTGTAGCTGACATACCCGTTGTAAACATTGTTTGAATAAATGTTTCAAAGTCAGCTTGGACTCAAAGAATATTTAGAGATAAAGTTGGGCACACATAGCACTCATCAGAAGAAACAACGGTTAGATTAGATTAATTGTGAATGAATTTGTGGAAAAACAATTAAAGATTCTTCCTTAAATATCTGATTTTGTGAATTTCTTCTCTGAAAATCAGATATTTAAAAAAGAATCTTAAATTCTTTTTTCACAAATTCATTTGCCAGCTTGAGAGGCATGAGCCTGAAAAGGACCTTTGCCAAGAAGGGCCGAAGTATCGCTCTTATGATAATGTAGCTGACTTATTATGCCAACTTATTATATTCACTTATTCCCACTATTATCCCACAACTAAAAGTTCTCCTGCTTTGGAAAGTGAACTGTTTGCTAATTCAGTCTCAGGCAAGGAGTTTTTAGCAAACTCTTTGCTTCAAAGACAATCTAGATCTGTCATGGAAGAAAAGCAAAAACGGCTCCATAGCTTGGTGCCAGAGAGCCGATGTCTGCCGATGCTTACATACAGTTCTCAGAAAAAGAGCCATTGACAGTCAAAGCTATTTCAGTCAATTCCGAAACAAACTATACTAAAACATGAGCTACTTGAACCACTGAAAGAACTTTAGAGAGGCTGCAATGGCCTTGAACTTCTGACTTTTCTTTGGTATATGATGTCCTCCTTCGGGAAACGTAAATACCTCACTAATCTAGCAAATCAAGTTGACACTGGAGGAAGGCCCATGAATAATACAGCACTGCACCCATTTAGACACTCATACTTCCTGAATCCTTTACCGCTTACTTCTTAGTGTTTTTCTAGATTATTTTGTCTGAGTGATCTTATGACTCTAGGCATATGTCTTGTTTCATGGAAATCTAGAGGGACAAAAGTCACTGTACAGGACTGGCAGGACTGGGACTCAGGGGCCCTTCGAAGGGTTTCGGCATGTTGAAAAAGTATCGCAAATATAAGACTGGCAGGTATTTTGCTAACCTGGTGAGTTATACTGGTTAGAAAGAATAGACAAGAAACAACAGGGCCAAGCAAATGCGCAAAACTGTGTGAGTTGCAAGAAAAAGTAACAACAATTCTTACAAGTTTAAGGCAAAGGTTTATAGGTCATCCATAAATAAATGGAATTTGTTACGAGTGAAGCCCCCACAGTAGTTTGTTATAACTGATGACAGTTAACAGCTTGAAAATTTTCACCCGCTGCAAATTCAGGCTAAATTTTCTGAATGTTATTCTGTTTTTCCTGGGGTGCTCCAGAACCCCATGGAAGCCAGTGGGCTGTCCCCCCCCCCCCAAATGATGCCTCTGATTCTAGGATTCTGAATCTCTGATTCAAGCAACTCTGGGCCTGACTCTAACAATCCCCTGAGCCGAATCTCTCAGCCTCATAAACTTTGCTGTAGCAGGCACACTGAAAAACAACAACACGGGTTCGGACAGTAGTGGGTCAAGAGAACATAGGTTACCTATCCTGCATTGTAAATGACATCTCGTTTTATCCATGAAATTCAATCCAAGCCTTTGGAAGACTCTGCGACCCCTCATTCAGTGCTTCCACTTCCCTTTTTCAAAATTCGGGAAAAGGTTGCCAAAAATCGGGAGATTTTCGGTAGACACGCAGAAAAGATCGGTAGAAAAAAATCGGTAAAAATTTTCTTGAGTGCGATCCCTACGAATGTCATAAAAATAGGAGAATCAGCTTTCCTAGGTTGAAATAACGATCAAGAACAGTCTACAGTACTGTTCGCATGAAACTGGCGCAAAAAATTCGAAATATTTCAACTCTTAATATCACCGGGGCAGTTTAATAAACTTTCCATGTTCGAGAAAATGAAGTGCACTGGGAAAAACATTAAATCAGACACAGAAAGTTTGCATTTGGTTTACTTCGATTCCCTTGTTTTTCCGTGACGCGCCCTAAGCAAGCATTCTGGTTGGCAATATATCAAAATTGTTTAGTGGTTATAGTGGTAAAATACCAACCCCACTGGTGTGAAAATGTCGTTTGGCTATTTACGAACGATACAGACTGAGAACTATTGGAACTTTGCTCAGTGCGGTCATTGGTTGTCGTGATGGATATAAGGTGACGTTGCTGTTCCTCTTAATGCTACTAAATACAAATAAAATCAAGTTCCCGAATTAATTGTAAAAGTCTCGTAGGTAATCTGCAAAAAAGCGTAGTATTTCCATTTTTCGGTAGATTATCGGTAGATCGTGAGATTTTATTTCTCATCGTGAGATTTTCGGAAAAATCGTGAGATCTCACGATAAATCGGTAGGAGTGGAAGCACTGCCCTCATTGTCCACACTTTTCGTGGATTTTGAATCCTGGCAATACCTCAAACCTGGAGGTAGTGAAATCCCTAACGATGTAAGAACAACGGCTAGCAAAATTCAAGAGAAATCTCAAAAGAAGTCAGAAAAAAATTAATGACATTTTCTTTCTTTATCTCTTCTGAATCTTGACACTAAAGGCATATTCTCGCCGTTCCCCGAGGACTCCACTTGAGGAGTCCCCGCGTTTTTGTTTGTCCCGGGGACTCACTCCCCGTATTCTCGCGAGTCCCCACGGACGGGGAATGCTCCGATTATCATCACTATCATCAATAAGGACTCCCTTTCAGATTCGGAGGGGAATCAAATTTGGAGGTGTTGGTGCAATGTAAAATTAATGAAAAACAATCAGAATAAACAAAACCAAAAATAAAGTGGATCCCGACTAATTTCGTCAACTGCATATTACTTTTTAGAACAAAATCCACTTTGGAAGCATTCCCCGTGTTCTCGCTGTTTCTGTACGTGGAGTCCGCGTGGAGTGACTCCCTCTATTCTCGCCGTTCTTTTCGATTCCCCGAGGAGTCCTCGGGGAACGGCGAGAATACGCCTTAAGAGCATAATCTTCAGTGTAAAAGATAATTTTTCTTTTCATTTTCGGTGGTCTAATTATATTGTCAATAGGATGAACCAGGGATGAACACAGTTGGTTACAGCAGACGATTCCAATATAAAATTCGCTTGTCTTTTGAAAAAAAACTTTCAAGTTCATATTAAAATTGGGTAGTGGGACTGGTGGGGTCCGGGTCCACGCAGGGGTCTGCCCGAAAATCCTTCTCCCCCCTGGCAACAAAAATCCGTCCGCCTTCCCTGAATGCAAATATATAGGATAGGAAACTAAATATATACTTTGACAGCGAGTTAATGTAAACTCTATACAGACACGCAAGTTAATGTAAACAGGTGATGGTGGCCTTCCCTATCTATGAAATACTTTTCATATAAATAAATTGGGGGGAGGGTTTGGTCAGGGTGGCTCGGTAGCCAAGGTTTTTTCGTACCACCGGGGTGGGGGGTCGCTGGGGCGACTGTCTGTATAGAGTTTACATTAACTCGCTGTCAGAATATATTTAGTTTCCTATATATTTGCATTCAGGGAGGGCGGACGGATTTTTGTTGCCAGGGGGAAGGAGGATTTTCGGGTAGACCCCTGGGTGGACCCGGAGCCCACCAGTCCCACTACCCAATTTAAATATGAACTTTAAATTTTTTTTCAAAAGACAAGCGAATTTATATTGGAATCGTCTGCTATGTGATTGTGACTGTGTTCATCCTATTGACAATATAATTAGACCACCGAAAATGAAAAGAAAAATAACCTTTTACATTGAATATTATGCTTTTAGTGTCAAGATTAAGAAGAGATAAAGTAAGAAAATTTCATTATTTTTTTTCTGACTTCTTTTGAGATTTCTCTTGAATTTTGCTAGCCTTTGTTCTTACATTGTTAGGGATTTCAGTACCTCCAGGTTTCAGGTATTGCCAGGATTCAAAATCCACGAAAGGTGTGGACACTGAGGGGTCTCACAGTCTTCCAAAGGCTTGAATTGAATTTCATGGATAAAATGAGATGTCATTTACAATGCAGGGTAGGTAACCTATGTTCTCTTGACCCATTACTGTCCGAACCTATGTTGTTGTTTTTCAGTGTGTCTGCTACAAAGTTTATGAGGCTGAGAGATTAGGATCAGGGTATTGTCAGACTTAGGGCTGCTTAGGCCCAGAGTTGCTTGAATCAGAGATTCAGAATCTTAGAATCAGAGGCATCATTTGGGAGGGGATCAGCCCACTGGCTTTCTGTGGGGTTCTGGAGCACCCAGTCATGCACAAATCCTCAATTTTTGGGCATGGTGCCCCAACGTCTGGGCATGCCCGAACGTATGGGTATGGTACCCTACGTTGGAGCACCATGCTCTGGAGCATGGGCATGGTACCCCTGTGAAATTTGGATAAACTGAGACTGGTTACATACCTAAATAGGGCCTTCTCCCTGGTCTAGATCAAAAGATACCTGATTTTACTTTCTATCCAACCTCATTTTCCAATTTACAAAATGTTAGAGTACTTCCAAGATAAATAGAGTTTTTTGGAGGCCACTTCTCTTCTAGTGGGCTTATCCTATCCTTTTTCAGAAAATTGCTGCTAGGTAGCATGGATGAGGCAAGCTTTTCAATCTTGTTCACTGGAGCAAATATTTCCTTTAGATTGTTTGCCTTTTATTGTATTTATTTTGAGTTATTTTTTTTTACCTGTTTTTACTCTGACTTTTAACTTTTTGACAACATGGAAAAGGATTGAGGAACCTAGTGGCAACTACCTGTAAAAGGATAGGGTAAACCCACTGGGAAAGAAGTGGCCTCCACAAAACTCTCTGTATCTTGAAAGTGCTCTAACATTTTGGAAATTGGAAAATGAGGTTGGATAGACAGTGAAATCAGGTATCTTTTGAGCTAGGACAGGAAGAAGACCCTATTTAGGTATGTAGCCAGTGTCAGTTTAACCAAATTTCACAGGGGTACCATGCCCATACTCCAGGGCATGGTGCTGTAACGTATGGGCACCATGCCCATATGTCCAGGCATGCACAAACGTTGGGGCACCATGCCCAAAAATTGAGGATTTGTGTATGACTGGGAGCACCCCAGGAAAAACAGAATAACATTCAGAAAATTTAGCCTAAATTTGCAGCGGGCGAAAATTTTTCAAGCTGTTGATTGCCATCAGTTATAACAAACTACTGTGGGGGCTTCACTCGTAGCAAATTCCTATTATTATGGATGACCTATAAACCTTTGCCTTGTAAGAATTGTTGTTACTGTTTCTTGCAATTCACACAGTTTTGCGCATTTGTTTGGCCCTGTTGTTTCTTGTCTATAGTTTCTAACCAGTATAACTATCCAGGTTAGCAAAATATCTGCCAGTCTTATATTTGAGATACTTTTTCAACATGCCAAAACCCTTGCATCCCAGTCCTGTACAGTGACTTTTGTCCCTCTAGATTTCCATGAAACGAGACCTCTGCCTAGAGTCATAAGATCATTCAGACAAAATAATCTCGAAAAACACTAAGAAGTAGGCAGTGCCGGATTCAGGAAGTATGAGTGTCTAAATGCATGCAGTGCTGTATTATTCATGAGCCTTCCTTCAGTGTCAACTTGATTTGCTAGACTAGTGAGGTATTTACGTTTCCTGAAGGAGGACATCATATACCAAACAAAAGTCAGATGTTCAAGGCCATTGCAGCCTCTCTAAAATTCTTTCAATGGTTCAAGTAGCTCATGTTTTAGTATAGTTTGTTTCGGAATTGACTGAAATAGCTTTGACTGTCAATGGCTCTTTTTCTGAGAATTGTATGTAAGCATCGGCAGACATCGGCTCTCTGGCACCAGGCTATGGAGCCGTTTTTGCTTTTCTTCCATAACAGATCTAGATTGTCTTTGAAGCAGAGAGTTTGCTAAAAAAAAAAACTCCTTGCCTGAAACTGAATTAGCAAACAGTTCACTTTCCAAAGCAGGAGAACTTTTAGTTGTGGGATAATACTCTATATGACTAAGTTCAGAACACGGCAGTGATTCTCAGGAAGAAGGAGTAAACGTGTCCGTAACGACTCAAACTCAACGACTCAAATCCTGGGTCAGCGCAGCTTTGGCACCGTTTCTTCATTTCTCCCGCAGGTACCCAGAGATTCTGAATCGGCATGGAGAGATAGTCATCAAGAGCATAAAGAAGGTTGGAGATCCTCCAGCCCAAGCTGACTCATCTTGTACGGTGCAAACCGATAAGTCAGCTACATTTTCATAAGAGCGATACTTCGGTCCTCCTTGGCGAGAGTCCTTTTCAGGCTCAAGCCTCTCAAGCTGGCAAATGAATTTGTGGAAAAAGAGTTAAGTATTCTTCCATAAATATCTGATTTTCAGAGACGAAATTCACAAAATCATATATCTAAGGAAGAAACTTTAATTGTTTTTCCACAAATTATTTCACAATTAACCTAACACTTGAGAATACCATTGTTTCTTCTGATGAGTGCTATGTGTGCCCAACTTGATCTCCTTTCCAGGGCACAGTCATTAATCAAGAACGTAACTGCCTCGGCCATTATGATCGGAAATTCGAAGATGGATTCCGAAGTGTTAGATGCAGTTGTCGATAATGGAAGTCAGGGTGGGAAATCAGCTATTAAAGGTCCGCAAGAAGGAAAAGTCAAAGCCCATGCAGTGATCATTCGTTCCCAAAGCCAAAAGGAGCAGCTGACTAGTACTCAAGCTACAGTTTTGAACAGTATTCAGCACTTCCGGAAATATGAAGTCAAGGGACGATAGCCAAAATTTGTAAAAAGTATATTAGTTGACAATCAGTACATGGAGCGTGTGTGCAAAGGATATATTCCTCAGCTTCTGGGGATCTGTAGTAGTGAGGAAGCCGGAATTTCGAGGTAGAAAAGCTGCATCAACGGACTGAAATTTTCTGTTTATTCCCACCTTTCAGATAAACCACTTCTTGTCTCTGAAGTTCAGTTGAACAATCAGAGTCCTTTTAAGTCATTGAAACTACAGTTCAGAAGTAGTGTGCTTGAGCCAGTTCTTGGCCCTGCTGACCTGTAAGTTTTCAGAAGCTCTGATCTTGGATTTGAATGTGAAACCATGAACAAGCATGGTTCTGAGATGGGCTTCCACTTCCAGTCATGGAGATGCTACGAAGTGCTGCTTACCTGACATTTCCTTTGAGATGAACCAGAACTACCATACAAACTATGTTTGGAGACTTGAACCTTAACCATAACCATATGGCAAGGCTATTGTCACATGGAAACAAACTATCATACTTGCTGTGCTTGAACCTTAGCCCTAACCAGTATACAAGGCTATTGGTGGATGACTTAAATGGGAGAGAAAATCAGTCGTCCATGTCAAAGTCAAGCTTCCCAGAACCAGGTTTTTGTGCTAAAGTCATTATTTCAAAAATTTTAAGGTGGTAACACATTTTTGTATGATATATCCGTAAAATAAATGTGTTTCAGTTATATATCTCTTTCAACGACTATACTTATTCTAGCTTTCTTAGCACCTGTGAGCAGGGGCGTCGCAAGTGAATTTTTGTTGGGGAGGGGGGGTGCAGAGCCAAAACACCAGGATCCTAAGAATTTCCAGAAACCGGATGGAGGGACTTCCCGGCAGCAGCAGCTACTGTATGACTAGTCATTACTAGCCATGATCACATAAAGTGAGCGCCGCAGGCGAGATTTTTTTAAGTTCGTTTTTTCCTGCCAAATTCAGCTATTTCCACGCAGGTTCTAGATTTTAGGGTTTCGAAAAATCCCGATCCCTAAAACTGGTTTAAAACGTAGCTAAATGACGCGCATTTCCGGAAAATAGTGAACATTATGAGAAGCGCCGCAGGCAGAATTTTCGAGAAATTTCTGATAAGAGCTTGTTTTTAGGATGCAAATAAAAGTAAGGACTATCGATGAAATCATACATCAGTCCTTTTGTTTGCGACCAGTTCTTCACTCGACCTCTTCATTTTCGTGGTAACTACGAATCCTGGCAATTATACCGAATAAGTTACCGAATGTTGCACCCCCCCCCCTTTCGCAACGCCCCTGCCTCTGAGCCATATCCTTTCCTTTGACACTTCCTGTGGTCTTACTTTTGAGCAACTGTTGTTCACATTCACATTGTTTATTGAGTAGACTAATACCAACAAGAGTGCGATAGCAAATATAGCACTTACAATGGTAGCGAGCGTGTACTGCAGCGAAGAATCACACTTGTTCCGGACTAACAAATAGAACAATAAGGAGGACCTCACCAACCACCAAGTCGGCTACATTTGTTCCCATCTCAAAAATCAGATTTTTCGTTCTAAGCTGTATTTTTTTTTTCAATTCTCGGCGACACTTTTTTCACTTGTATGTTATTTTCAAAAGAATCTCGGCGACATTTCATGTATTCTCGGCGACATTACGCGAAATCTCGGCGACATTTTAGCAATCTCGGCGACACTTTTGTCCATCTCGGGAACTAGATTTTTGGTTTCGAACGCATATCTGTATTTCTCGGCGACACGCTTTTCAGTGAAAATCTCGGCTACAAAGTTGTCGTTCTCGGCAACAAACAGTGCAGTCTCGGATACACAAAAAAAATCTCGACGACAAAAACAGCATTCTCGGCTACATTTCATGAATTCTCGGCGACATTTCAAGTATTCTCGGCAACGTTTTTAACAATTTTGACCCAAAATGCATGCCATAACCGATCACTTTCTGGTAGGTCTTTCGGTCCACTGTTCTCGAGTTAGGGTAGATACACTAGTGACAGAACCGTACCGGATTCGGGCACTGTGGGGGAGTTGGAGGGGGTCCGGAATTTCGGTGGTCGCTAGTTTGGTTACTTCCAGATGTGCTAGGACGGTGAAACTTGGCTTGAACATTAGAGACTTGTCAAGGTTGGTTGAGAAGTTGTCACTTCCCAGATTTCTCTATCCCTTAAAGTACTAGCATATCTGGTCTTGGTTTTCTCGGTTGTTTCGCTGTTTGACCGTAATTTGTCCGTAAAACACCACTACGGTACCATTTATTTTTCTTTTCAAGCTGCTGATTATGGGAAAATACTAACATTTTGAGGAGTCTGGCGAAGATCGAGTATCCGCAAGACCCAATTGCCTGGATCAGAATGTCCAATAAATTTTGAATATTTGGGATCGCATCGAAACTTCTGGTCTTTTTGCTTCCAGCCGCCGCGTCCGAGAGCGGGAAGGCTGGATGGAGTCGACAAGTGCTAACGAAATAATTGATTATTTCTCGTGGCATGTAATGGTATTCCCGAAAAGCGATATTCCTGAGCATTTTTATCGTGAAAAGATCATGTTTGTTAAGCCTCGTTCACAAGCATGCCTTGCCAAGCACCGACGCCTAGGCACGTTCCATGTTCCTAGGCATATGTGCTTTGCCAGGCATGCTTGTGAACGTGGCTTTAAGAGTTGTGCTTTGAGAACTGACTCGTTCGAAACCTTACATTTACGCTACACGTGACTCTGTTAAACCTGCATCCAACCGTCTTGACTGATCGAAGTTTGTTAGATTTGGAAACTAAATTAACACAACTGTTGAGCTCTTTGTAGCAGAATGCGAAAGTTCTTTCCCCATAGGTGTCTCCTTTGCCAGTGAAATCTTCACTACGCCAACACAGTCAGCTTTGATGATTATGTACAAACTTAATTACTGACTAATGATTGATGCTAGTTACAAACAGAATGCAAAATTGCAGGAATAAAGCTAGCGCAATATGAACTTTAATATTGTTGATTTTACAGGCGGATTTCTGTTTGTTGTACAACCGAATGAGGAAAATATATTCTCCGTATGACCTAACTCGTTGTTTGGTCTGGTTAAAACCCTGGTTCTAGCCGTTAGGGTACTGCTTTGAGATGCACAAGGGTTCACAGACACGTCAGCAGCTAAAATTAGATCTACACGTTGCCTGGGCACTTTCGGACCCGTGGGAAAATGACCCTTTTTTGTTTCTGTAAATTTGTCCATCTGTCCCTCGACGAAGATATATTGACTGTCGGGCCGGGCAACTGTCGCACATGTTTAACACTTACAGATCTTAGTCCATCTTCAATTTGAAATTGGTGCCTGTCTGCTTGCCTGCTAGAATGGAGCTTTCCGCTCGAAAGCAGACCCATGGTTTAATGAAAGGAAAGCTTGCCTGCACAACTTCAGCCTCTAACACAGGCTACATAACTCCACTTCACTTCGCAAACCGTAGGCTCGGGCGCGAGGACATCAAAAAACATCATTTTGTCCCCAGGCAAGAATTCTACGGAGCTTTCCATAATGTAATATCATATTCACCAATCCGGCCTAAGGTCCACACTTCCTGTACAAACCGCACAGGTTGGACCCTTACCACTTTCCAAGAATAAGCTGAAATTGGCGTCAGATGAAAAAATTAGAAAAATCAAGAGCTAGGAGCTCAGATGGCACTTGCAAGGCTGGGTCAGAGGATGAAAGTAGGAATTCGTCAAATCATAGGTTTGGTGTGAGCATTTGTAAGCAAAACCCTTGAAATAAGGATGGTCACGGGCCCTGGGATATCACGAAAATGTATCGTTAGTAAACACTTTTTTATTTTGCATTTGGCTGTGATGATGCGCACTTTAAGGGCGCAAGAAATTCATCTGTAATAAAAACTCTTGAAGTAAAAATGAAGGTAAGCTCATCGGGATCATTAAAATGTATACTTTGCTCAAAATTATTGTTTGTACTTTAAGGAATTCACTTGTAAGCAAAACCCTTGAGGCAATAATAATCATGGGTCCTTGGGGATCGTGAATATATTGTTCAGTCCAAAGTACCTTTTTTTTACTTTTCGGATAAGATGCGCACTTTAGGGTGCTAAATTCATATATAAGGACAAATCTAAGAACAAGACCGAATTGTGGGGGGCAAATATTATAACGTTGGGATCCCATCGAAACCTTTGATCTTGTTTTTAATGTTTAACCATAGATGCAATTCCGTATTTAAAATTCCGAAAAGACATCGGAAAATGGAGCTTCAGAAACCAGATAGTGGAACACTGGAAGAATCTACCAGAAAGTGTCGTAAATGCCTATCAATCAATTCAATGCAGGTGTGGATCGCCACCTGGCTGAAATTCAGTCTAGTGTGTAGAGAAATTTATAGAGGCGAAAGCCTTTTGATGCGGTTATATTGTATAATTATTAGCCTCCATTTCTAGCGTATCCTACGGATGTCACCATTAACATAAGAGAGGATGTCGTCTTCATTCCATACACGAGTGGTTCCACCGGGATCCCAAAGGGTGTTATGTATACTCATTACAATCTCGTCGCAATTCTGATGTCTCTCAAGTAAGCAGCGATCCAATTACGTTATTCATGTTTGATATCTCGCGACGGTGAGCTTAACCACCAATAATTGCAGACCTTCTAACCGAGGAGGTTAGGGAGGGGAATCACCGGTACTTGGAATGTGAAGGCCGGGGTCCCGCAGCCTCGGAATTTCGTAGTCTGTGCTGACAAGTTATCGGCGCATTTTGGTTGTATCCACAGGCGTTTTTCCATGACACAAGTATCTTTTTCTGTGTGTTTATGAAGTTATTTATTTTCTTTCGTTTATTCCGCTTTTTCAAAATGACGGGTGATAAATAAATTACTTAAATACTTACTTAGTTGTGGGCCACAAACTTGTGAGTGTTCGTCGCGAAATCACGATTGTGTGCCACACAGTCGTTCCACAAGTTGAAACTTGCGGAAATGGAGTTTTCTCTATATTTTGGGTGGTAGTTTTAAGTTTTCGAAAATAAAATTAAAATTCAGATAAAGTCTTAGAAAATATAACTTTTGTTACCATTCTGTGCAAAAAGGATCCTCAGTTTTGTTACTACATGCCTGAGAAAGTAGTTAATTTCATTGTTTTTATGGCACTTGCAGCCGATCTGGCTCAAATAAGATATACCGATCCCAATTCCGTTTATCAGTCGGGTGGCCTGTCCAACGATTCCGAGTTAGGGTACTTCAGATGTGCTAGGACGATGAAACTTCGCAGGCATAGCAGGAACCCGATCAAACTAACCTGGAACAAAGTAACCCGATCCGACCATCTGGGGGGGGGGGGGAGGGAGGAAGAATCCAGAATATTGAGTCAACCGTCGAACGGCTGATCGAATTCGAATGGAAGTTAATAACTGAACAGAAGACATGCCTCTGATGTTCCATTTCAAGTCTAGACCGGATTCGACAGCTGTACAGGAGACAGGAAATCTCGTGAAACGGTTTGACTGGAGGAACAGGGTGGAAGGTGCTTGAAAGAACGAGCATCTGCTCTAGACAGATCGTTTACACAATTAGACTGGATCCGGACACTTTGGGGGTGGAGGGGGGTTCCCGAAATTCCGGTGATGGCGGTTTTGTTTTTTTCCACGATGGAACTTGGCAGGCATACCAGGGGACCCGACCAAACTGACATTGGAAATAATAATTTTCTCGAGCTGATCATCGTGGGGGAGTGGAGGGAGGGAGAATTCGGAATATTGAGTCATGCGTAACTTTTTAACGGGTGATCGGATTCGAATGAAATTTAAGAATTGAACCAGGGTTCCGAACTTGATCTATAGCTGACGGCTCTGTGTCCTTTAATTTGTTTTATATCGCCTACCAGAGAACATCAAAAACAAAAATAGTAACCTACCTCTAAGACAGGGAAAATAAATCTTAGAGAGGGAGGCCTGTTGTAAAATAATTTAACAAACCAGATGGATCTTACCTTATGTGTTTGGGAGAGGTCATCCTTAAGGAGAGGAAGTATCCTTACAACGGGGCCCTTTCTCTTTAGAACAAATAGTAGAAAATAATAAAATATTATTTTGTTGCAAAGGGCGAGATATAATTGTGTGAGAGTGTGAGATGTTTATTTTTCCGGCCCCTGTTAGCCTAGGGCTATTAGGGTTCAAAATAAAATTTATTGATTGATTGATTGAGATGTAATGTACTAGTGGCCAATAATAGTGGACGACCAAGGCCATTTCTCTGACTAATCCTCAGCCAGGCAAAAATGAATCTGTTGAGTAACGGTTTGTTTCATGTTACTCTTGCTACAGCCACGGTCTAGAACATTCAAAACAGAAAGTCCCTTATTCGCCATTTTTACTGCGGCAGGGTCTTCGTTCTCATGAGGAAACTCTTCTACTGTTTTTACTAGAAAGTGAAGGGTCAATTTTGTTTAAATTATGTATCCACTGTCCGTATGATGGAGGTAGGTCCCGTTTTCGTTTGCAAGGGGTCCGGTTTTCGGTTAGCCAGATGGGTCCCGTTTTCGTTTTCAAGGGGTCCTGTTTTCGTTAGCCAGAAGGGTCCCGTGACAGGGGGTCGGGGGTCCTGGGGTCCCGTTTTGGAGAGGACCCTAAGTTGGCCTGGTAACTACGATCTTGACGTGGTTAGCCCGATCAGCCAGCCCGTGGCACGATATTTTGTCAAAAATAGAAAATGCGTCCCAGACTTGACGCCAAGAAGCCAAGATCCGTGACTTCATGCGTAGTAACTACGGTAAGTAGGGTCAAACACGCTCTAGATGGTCTGGGGCGCATTTGTTTTGATAAATCGCACCGGAAAATGAGAACACCAACTGAGGTGCTCTTAGGAACCCGAACTCGCCAACGGTTGACTTTTGTCACAACAGGTACATGAATATTGCTGACTGACCAAACTTAACCACGTTCAAGAACACTGTCAGAAGTTCAATAATATTCACATAAATATTCGGCAGATGTCAGGAAACACATTATCGCTAAATTTGTTCGGTGCAAAACGGATAAGTCAGCTACATTTTATTAGAGCTGTATTGTGGCCCTTCTTGGCAAGGGTCCTCTTCAGGCTCAAGCCGCTCAGGCTGGAAAATTAACTTGTGAAAACAATTAAAGATTCTCCCTTAAAGGACCCCTCTTGCTTATTCTGCCTTTTATAATATATTTAGCTCTCATATGGAATTTTTAAGCTTCTAAAATCCCCACCTTTCTACATTGTTTCGTTTCGCATTTTTAGCGCATTTTCGACCTTTCCGAGTTTCCCCGTCACTGAACAAAAAGTTTGCGGGAATCTTCAACGTCTGCTGACAACTCTTTCAAATATAAGGGTGTGATAATCGTCTGTTTATTACTTCTTTTATTTGCTTCGTTTTACCACTTTTTAACCGAGGCACGTTCAGTTTTCAAATCTTTTGCGTCTAGTAGCCGCGTCGGAGAGCAGGAATGCTGGATACAATCGACAAGCGCCAACAAAAGAATCGCTGTTGTTAGGTGGAAAGTAATGGTATTTTCAAGAACGTTTTTTCTTATTCATTTCATAGGGAAAAGATCGTTTGTAGGAAGAGTTGTGCTTTAAATATCCCATTTTGTGAACTTCTTCTCGGAAAATTGGTTTGAGTTAAAGTTAGTCCGGTGATTTTATTCTGGACATGGCTGCTGCTTTTACTATTTTATTGGGTCATCGAAAGGGTAGGTTAGGAACACATGTTACAGATTCTTTCTTTTTTCCCTTAAAAATAACGTTGTAAACCAATTTTAATGTTCTGCTTGCAAAAACATAGTAGGAAGTTTCATAGCACAATTTTTCTCTAACATTTAACATATACTGTAATATCGTATCATTTGGAATTACGGATTGTTTAAATGTTACGATACTTCGGAAAACGAAATCAATAAAATAGTGTGAACGAAATTCGCTCAATCCAATTTTATCTTCGTCAAACCTGTACTGTACCCTGGCGTATCTGTACTGTACCATAGTTTCTGCAAAGGCAGAATCAGACGAAAATTCCCAATTCCATGCGAAAATACTTATCCATATCACAGTACCGCCGGGAAAACTTAATTTTACGTTTTGGTCGATCAATCCTTGCCAGTGAAAAACACAGAGATATTCTGCCGGATCTAGCACCGGTGACAGGACGGACACAAAATCTCCTTGTGCCAGTTAAATGTCGCACAAACCGGTATTCAAATTCCTTTGTACCATATTTCACTGAGAAGATTAACAAAAAACAAGTGAATTCTAAGTGATTTATTTTCTTTTATGTAATAATTGTATATATTCAAGTATTTTACTCAGTTATTCAAGTATTTAAATGTAATGGTCGACGTATTTAGTGCCATGTCGGCGCTACGAGTTGAATCAATAAACATATCTATCTATCTATCTATCTATGTACTCATCTGAAATCCAATGTAATGAGGTTCAACCTACTCAAATGTGACGTTTCCAAACCCAACACTGAATATCCAGTCTCAAAAGAGGCCGTTATCCTGGGAGTTGCCTTTAGAAGGGACTAGTTTTCCGGCCACATATCGAGAAAATGGTTCAGAAAGGAGACTACGCACTGCTTACTTTAATCAATGCGTAGGCTGGGTTTCTCCACCACATCCTACGTCAATCATATATAACTTATGTGAGGCCGATCCTCGAGTATTGTTGTCCAGTGGGAGCCCCCGAGCAGGGTTGCCAAGATCCCGGCTCGTAAAAGTGTCACAATTTGTATGTGCATTCAGCTGCACAACGCGCAAAATTGGTAATAACTGAATTTGTAACAACATTTTCAGAACAGTTCTTAACTGGTACATCACGGTTTTTTAAAAAAAATTAATCGGAAATGAGCTTTATTGAAGGCTTCAAACTGTGTTTGTATTCAAAATCAAAGCAGTGTTTTTGGGGGCGGTAATCAATCACTGTAAAGTAAATGAAAAGGTGCTTTTCTGACCGAAAAAGTGTAATTTGGAAAAAAAGGTGCCACGTTCAGAGAAAAGTGTCGCGGTGTCACCCAAAGACAAAAAGTGTCAAAAAGCACCAAAAGTGTCCCACTTGGCAACACTGGCCCCAAGTCCAGGATACGTGTACCTATTAGAGGAATCGAAGCTGTGCAGAAGCGTGCGACACAAATAATACTTGGTCAAAAGTCGAAATCGTACGAGCAAGCACTACACTACTCGGGATGTACCCAGCTTGTTCGATCCCAGAAATGAACTCATTATGAAATTTGGCCGAAGCCTTCTGTCGAGTGAAAAATACAGAACGATAGTTCTGTATATATACTGTAAACTGACACCCAACTAATAGTAGGACCCACCCATCGGTGCAATAAGCTCGCGCCCTTTCAAACCAGAACAAACAGATTTGCCTACTCATTCGTGACATTTTTTACCGAACGTTACAACAGATAGTACTGTTCATGGCATGTTTTCACGGCACTTGTAGCCTCTGGCTCATCCGAATTGCCGATCGCAATTCCGTCTGTCCGTCGTTCCGGCGGTCTGTCCGACGATTGCGAGCTATGTACTTACAGATGTCTAGGACGATGGAACTTGGCAGGCATATCAGGAAATTGCAAAACTAACTTGGAAATAATCAGTTTCTCAGATCATCTGGGGGCATTGGAGGGAGGGTGAGTCCGGAAAATTGGGCCGTGCATCACTTTCGAACGGGTGATCGGATTTGAATGAAACTTAATAACTGAATAGAAGGCATGTCTGTGATTTCCCATTTAAGGTCTGCACCTGAATCGACATCTTTGGGGGAACTGGGGGGGGGGGGGGGGGGCTGAAATCTCGTGAAATGGTTAGATTGGAGGGATTGGAGTGGAACTTGCTAAGAAGAACAAGCATCTGCTCAAGATAAATTGTCTATACAACCGGACTGAATCCGGACACTTTGAGGGGGGGGGGGGACGGGGGATTCCGGTATTCCAGGACGACGGTTGTTTTGGGGATTTTCCCGACGAAGCTTGGCAGGTGTATTAGGGACGCAACCAAACTGACTTGGGAATAGTAATTTTCTCGATACGATCATCTTGGGAGGAGTGGAGGGAGGGAGAATCCAGAATATTGAGTCATGTATAACTTTAGAACGGGTGATCCGATTCCAGTGAAATTTAATAATTGAACAGAGGACATGTCTCTGATGTTCTTTTCCATGTCTGGACCGGATCCGGCAACTCTTGGAGGGGGGAATACGTGACCCGCTTAGACTGGAGAGATTGGGGTGGAACTTCGGGAATAACAAACAAATGCTCTAGATAAATCGTATACAGAACCAGATTGATTATGGGCACTGGTGGGATGAGTTGGATGGGGGGGGGCGGGATTCTGGTGATCACAAGTTAAGATACTTCTAGATGTGCTAGGACGATGAAACTTGGCTGGAATGTTAGAGTTTTGAGAAGGTTGGCTTAAGAATCGTCACTTCCCAAATCCGACCACAACCGACCCACCGCAAATTAAAAAAAACTTTTAAGTAACATATGCATTTTCGTGATTCCTATGAGCCCAAAGGAATTTCTAGCTCTCTTAAACTCGGCATCTAAACCGCAAAGTCAAAAATGTACTTTTGATCAAATTGCTTTGCCAAATTCACATTTCATGATGTAGTCTAATAAGGTCGATAATAAACAGAATTGAACTCTTAGCGGTCGGGGTATTCATTTTTTTTTTTTTTTCTGGAAAGGCGTCCGGCCACCCCAGGACAGAGGAAGCTTGTTCTGACATCTATGTATCACCAAGGCGGAATAGGTATGTCACTAAGTGGTTGTTTCAGCTGCCAGGATTTCCTCTTCATGGGACGCTACGCGGAGGAAGCCCTTTTCAAAGCTATTGATGAATATAAGGTAAGTGATTTTTGTTTGAAGGGTTTTCTGTCCAGCCTTAAAGGACCTGTCTTACCTATAATACTAGCGCAACGTACTTCCATAATCACTCCATATATTCTAAGCCCGGAGACTGTTTCCCTGTTTTCGCTATAAGTCAACCGCGGGTCTCGGAAAAGGTTTAAAACAGTGGGATATTTGTTGAAAGCACGGCTTAGTTTTAAAGTCTTCATGATATTTTAAAATACTGTAAGTTGAAGAGTAAATAATGCAAGGGGCCTTTAAGGTATTTTCCCCCTGCGTATTTTTCTGTGCCACATATTTCCGAGTTTTTTCTCGGAAACAAAAGGCAAACATGACCAACTAGTTGAAACACGTGGAAACGCCGTTTTGTGTTTGCTTTCGTGGCAATTCTGAATCCGGGAAAATAACAAGAGCTACGAGCTCATATGGCACTTGTTACGAGTTGCTGGAGCAAGAAAGTAGACGAGAACGTCTCAGAATATTCCCGTCAACCCCCCTAGGTGGGCTAAAGATGAAACACGGAAGACCTAGGACCTAGAAGTGGGACATCGAGCTATATCCCGATATGTCATCTAGGGCATATGATCTCCCTATTTTCCAAGTTTCATTCAAATCTATCCACCCGTTTGACCCTTCTAGCCATACAATTTCTGGGACTCTGCCTCTTTTCCCCCCACCCCTCCATGTCGCCGTATACCACTCGGACTCCCGAGATTCGCATTGCAGACATCTCCTTTTCACTTTAATCAAGTTTAGTTCAAATTGGAGCATATCCGCACATTTTCAGTTCCCGTTTCATCCGCCTCCTACGATGGCCAGATTTTTTTTTTTTTTTTTCGGACGCCAAATAACAAATCAAAGCAGCATAAAGTCGGTACTGTCAAGTTGCATTCCGTCCGTCCCTCCAAATGTTTTTCGTGCATGTCAAATAGTTTCTGCCCCCCCCCCCCCAAAGTCCGTCAACCATGGCAGCAGGTGGTTTGAATACATGTTTTGTACACCTAGATCGCCAGTTTTTTTTTATTTCTCTCGAATTGGACCACCCGTTCACGTTCACTAATACGCCTGCCATGTTTCATCTTTAGCCCATCTGGAAGTATCGTAATTCGCGAATAACGGAATTCCGGGAAATGCTCCCCACCTCCCACCAAAGACCTCCGATAAAATCCGGCTCTGTCACGAACCTATCTAGGGCTTGTGATTGTTCTCTTCACCACATTCCATCCCGATCCCTCAAATCTAAACGTTTCAGGAGAAACGTTTGACATCTCCTTTTCGGTTGGTACTGTCCAAATTGCATTCCGTCAGCCACTCCCGTCGGCCCATCCCGTTGATTTTTGTGCATTTCAAAAAGTTTCTCCCCCGCCCCCTAAGTCCCCCAACCATGGCAGCAGGTGGTTTGGAGACCTAGGTCATCAGTTTTGTTTGTTCACTAGAATCGGACCACCCGTTCACTAATATGCCTGCCATATTTCATCTTTAGCCCATCTGGAAGTATCGTATTTTGCGATCAACGGAATTCCCGGAAACCCCTTCCACCTCGCACCAAAGACCTCCGATACAATCCAGTTCTGTCACGAGCGTATCTAGGGCTTATGATTGTTCTCTCCACCACATTCCATCCCGATCCCTCGACTCTAAGCGTTTCAGGAAATTTCCGGTGCCCCCTTCATCCCCAACAAGTGTCGGGTCCGGCCGGAATTGAAATAGAACATCTGAGACGATAGTTCTTTCCAGTTACAATTTTCATTCATATTCGATCACGCCTTCAAAAGTCATGCATGCCACTAGATTCCGGATTCTCCATCCCTTGTCAGTCTGTTCGGGCGAAGCTGTATCGTCCTAGCACATCAGAAAGTACCGAACTCACCTGGATCGCCGGAATTCCGGATCCCCCTCCAACTTCGCCCACTGTGCATGAAACCAGACCGGTTACGTCAGCAATATATCCAGGACTTGTGCTTGTTAATCTCGTCAAGTTTGATCCCGATCCCTCGTCTCTAGGCGTTTACCAAGATTTCCGGTTCCTAAACATTCCTTAAGCACAAGCTGACTCTGAAACACATATTCAAATAATATATATAAGGGATACGGCAGCTACGATGCTTTAGCAGCAATATTTCGGTCCTTCTTGTCAAGGGCTCGTCAGGTTGTCAATTTTCACTGTCAACGTTGGGGAAGGACCAAACCTGTAATAAATAACTGAAGCTTCTACACGTTTGATAACAAAAATGGAGTAAATCCGCCAAAAAGTGGCGGCCCTACCTACAAAAGGAAAATAGCGTCTGGGTCAACCCCTAGCTCCCCTACTCCCTACCAGAAACGTGGCTTCCAGTCCCTTAATTATAACAAAACCGAAGTTGATCGATATGCAGAAAACAACTTTTCCTGTCATTGCCCCGATCGCGCAGCAAAAACAGCGGCCGTGTCAAAAATTAAATCTTAGGACTAGCTTTTTCTCTAAAATGGTATTTAAAAGTAATTCCCCGGATAAGATATTTTGGTCGGTAAAAGCTTCAGCTATTTATTGTGTTGCGAGAGCAACACTTTGGTTTTGTCCTTGTTTTTTTTTTTTCTCCTATGCCGCCGATTTCATTTTATTCCTAGTAACTGGTAAAGGTCTAACCTGTGCCGTTTTTACGGAAAGTGTGGGCCTTAGGCCGGATTGATGAATATGACATTGCATTTTGTAAAGCTCCATAGAACTCTTGCCTGGGGCCAATAAGGGTTGTTTTTTATTGTAATTGAGCCACAGCCTACAGTGTTTGAACTAAAGTGGAGCTGTATAGCCTATGTCAAAGAGGACTATCTGAAGTTGTTCAGCCTTTCCTTTCATCAGACCATGTTTCTGCTTTCGAGTGGAAAGCTCCGTTCTAGCACGCAGGCAGGCAGGCACCAGTTTAAAATTGAAGATGGACTGAAATCTAAAAGTGTTAAATATATGCGGCAGTTACCCGGCCCCACAGCCGACATATCTTCTTTGAGTGATTAACAGAAAAATCTACAGAAACAAAAAAGTTGTTTTTTCCCACGGGTCCGAAAGTGCTGCCATCTATTGTTTCTATTCATGTCTGTTCGCGATTTCAGCTGAGTTTATCATTCGTTTTTCTTGCACTTGATAAAAACTGAAAAAAATTGCCAAGCAAAAGCCAAAAAGAGAGCGTAACTTGGTTACCTACCAAGTTTGCCTTTACAAAAAGCCGAGGGAAAAGGCTAAAGTCGGCGTTTGCCTTTTTGACAAAAACGGGGAAATTGTCAAACAGTGCTTAGAATCATTTTACGAAAACGAGAAAAAGTAAAAAGCCGTCGAAAAGGCGAGTGAAAAGTCGAAGAAAAAGCGCAGTTAATGAATAACAAGACCAAAGGTGTCGATGGGATCCCAAAAATCGAAGATTTGATGCAGACAATTGGGTCTTGTCTTCGCCAGATCCAGTCTTCGCCAGGCTCATCATCGGAGAAACACAAGTTCAGATATTCTATATATCTATACCTCTATAAGCCATATACATTTTGACGATACTGACCGAAACTTCCTGCTTTACTTCTGCCAAATTTGCAGTTTCGCCCGAATCCGAGCGAACTACTAGTCCAGCAACAAAAGAAAATTCAGAAACGAATCCAGCGTCTCTCCTTATCCCTATAAAGAACATCCAATCAACTTCAAATAAAACTTTGACTTAAAGGACACCTGAATGAGGAGTACCAAGTATCATCCCTATCTGTATGACTTCCGTTAACATTGCCTGCAGAAAACCGTATCCAAATACGAAATAGTGTTTATGATTTTGTAGTGTTTATGAAATAGCTATGATTTTTGCTCCATTTTGCATCTGTCCTTATTTCGGTGCCGAACAAATGTAGCAATGAACAAATGTCTCCAATCAACCCTTCTTCTGAAATATTAAGCTCAATTAACCAGTTAAGCTCAAACGTATATCTAGAAGAAATTCCAATGCGATCCGGCCAGCGCTGTACAAGATTTGAATGAATTACGCTTTTTGTGTTGGAGTCTGCCTGTGAAAACCTCCATAAACGAACATCCCTATTTTGAAAACGTCACGCTCAGGACAAGAATGCTCTCCGTGGACATGTGTGTGAATGCATTCTCCATGGTGTGTTTTCAAGTATGGTTTCATTGTTCAGGTGTCCGTTAAAAAAAAAGGCGCGTACAACCGGATTCCGGACTAATTATTTGTTTGGGTAAAACATGATTGTCATATACGGACACAGGGTCTCTTCTTACCCCTCAATCTATCATCTAATCAACTTCAGACAAAACTTTTGCTTTTAAAATATTTTCCGGTTTTGGCCGGATTCCAGGCGAACTAGTTGTCCTGCAAGAAAATGGTTTTCACGGTCGTGTTCAACATGTCTCCTTACCCCTAAATCAAACATTTAATCAGCTTCAAATGAAACTTTTACTTCTAACCAACTTGCCCAGCGAGAAAATAGTTTTTACCGTCGCGTGCATAATGTCTTCTGACCCCGAAATCAAACATTTAATCAACTTCAAATGAAACTTTTACTTTTAACAAACTTTCCGGTTTTTGCCGGATTCCGGACAAACTAATTGTCGGACGAGGAAATTTTTTTCACCATCATGGTCAGCATGTCTTCTTACCCCTAAATCAAACATTTAATCAACTTCAGTTGAAAGTTTTACTTTTAACAAACTTTCCGGTATTTGCCGGATTCCAGACGAACTACTTGTCCGGCGAGAAAATGATTTTCACCATCGTGCTCAGCATGTCTTCTTACCTCATAATCGACTATCACATTAGCTGTTTAAAAATATTTTGTTTGTCCCTTAATTTGAACCCCCTCCCCCACCCCTTAATATAGGGCTACAGAGCCCATCTACGAACTCGACTACTCTTGACCCGAAGAATCGTCAAACCCAAGTTTCATCAAAATATATCATTCCCTTCGAGAGTTATCGTGCTCACAGACGGACGGACGGACAGACAGACGGACAGACGGATAACTTTTGCGGTGTCATAGGTATCCCTCCACTTACGTTTTGGGATCCTAAAAAGGAGCTAAGATGCTTTGGCAGAAAAAGTTTGCAGGTTCGTTCCTTCCGTTCCCCAACGTCCTTGACCTCAAACAGCCTGACGAGGACCCTTGCTAGTTGCCAAGACGCCCAGAAATACCGCTGCCAATGCATCGTAGCTGACTTTTCCGTGTGCATCCCTTGTATGAATATATTTATTTCTGTTCATTCAGTTTCGCTTACTTGGAAGTTAAAACTTGAGTCAGACCGTCGAGCTCAGTCACATTCAATCAGACTTAAAGTCGAGCTTATTTTCCTCAGCCTGAAACTTCACCCTATTCCTTTTGGCTAGCCGACGTTTTCTCCCCAATAAATTAATCCAAACTTCGTCGAACCACTGCTACAAATCTTCTTTTTGTTATTTCATTTCGTGTAGAGATCCGGCTTATTGGGTGATTAATTCTCACGAACTGAAAGGCTAGACTGGTTAGGCGGACCCAGAAAACAATAGATAAAGAAACAATGAATGTTAGATATTATTAAACGGGTTCGTTCGACAGCATTCTCGCATTTTGAATCTTCCGCGCCATTCATGCTCGTAGCTCCACCTTTAGATGACCTCAGTTACGATGTTGAAATTGTATTAGGCATTGGACAAGAAAAGGAAAGTAGTGTAGGATAAAGGAAAAATGACGCTGAGCATTCAACAACGGCCGGAATGCAAAATAATATTTAGGCTGACAGTGTTTTTTTATGTTTTTTTTTATGAGATCTGATATATGGGTACGTATTGTTGTAGTGATTTGTATATTCTTTTGTTTTTCTCTTTGTATTGCACTCGCCGATTTCGGAGGATAGGAGTAAAATTGAAAAATTTATGAATAATTAAAAGGAATTTAGAACAAGAGCTAAGAGCTCATATGGCACTAAACACGAGTAGGTGGTACACGAAAGAAGATGAGAACGTCATATGATACCCTGTCATAAAAAAATGCGATCCGGACCTAGAAATAAGATGTCTAGTTTCACTCAAGTCTGAGCATTACCGGCATCGCCTCAAATCATCTAGGGCAAATGAGTTTTCTACCTTCCAATTTTCAACCCAGTCGATCCACTCATTTGGTCCCTAGGCGTGTCACATGATTTCCGGTAGACCCCCCGCCCCAACTCCCCCTTCCACGGCCGAATCTTATTCGGACTCCTAAATAGATCATCTGAAGCATTTTCTCTTCCCGCCTTTAAATATTCACTCAAAGCTGAGTTTTTTTTTTGAACTTCAGTGAACTCTCCCTCATCCCCCAACGTGGTCGGATCCAGTTCGAACCCTAAAATTGTCATCAAGGGCATGTGATCTCTCTACATTCCAAGTTTCATTCGAATCGCTCCACTTGTTTGATCCCTATGCGAGCCATATCATTTCCGGAAATCACCATCCAATCCCCTCCCGTCCTACTCCCGTTCACCAAGTTTGAATGGAATCGGAGCGAAGCCTATCTGCAAATTTCTGATTGTCAGTTACGTATCTAGGGTCTTCCCACCAAGTTCTATCCTAAACCCTCGATTCCAAGGTTTTCACGAGATGTCTGGTGCCCCACTCCACACTCCCCCCCCCAAACAAGTATCGGATCCGTATCAGGATTTTACATTGAGCATTTGAGACGAAGGCTCTTTCCACTCCATCCCACCACAAATCCCCCGCAGTGCCTGAATCTGGTGCGTTTATGTCAACGATGTATTAGGACCAAAGATGGGCGAATCCGAATCCGGATTCGAATCCTTAGCTTCCTAGGCAGGATTCGGATTCGGATTCCAAACCTTGAAAATCCCGAATCCGCTCGAGTTTTAGAAAATTGTGCTTTCCTAGCCTTTTCGTAAAAACCAACAACCCCAGTAATCCGCTCGGGTTTTACAATTTCCAATGGAGAAAGGCATGCCTGAAGGTTGAAACGAATTCAATTTTAGGGGGTAATTTGCAATGTTTTATGGAATTCATTAGCGCTGGTGCCCAACCAAGGTCAGGTAGCGAAAAACGGAAGCAAAACTGGAAAATGAAGTTAACTTTCCAGCTTGAGCCTATTTCTTTGTGGTTTCATTTGATCTGGATATGGGTCATATGGTTATAAAGTAGGAAAATAAACAAGTCCAAATGGAAACAACTAACTGGACAATTTCCTCGCTTGAAGTTTTTGGCAGTTCATTGTTCAGGTTCTGATGTGGAAAAACTTTTCTCGATTGCTGGGGCCATCGGCCGAGCAAGAAAAGCCAAAATCAGTCCCATTACGGTTGAAGCTCTTCTCGAGCTCTTCTGTTCAAGAGGGAGACGGTTCAGTGACAAAGCAATTAGTGCCTTGTTTATTAGTATAGCCTGTTCTTCTTTTTTTTTGTCACCCTTCATTAAGAAACTATAACCTGTTATACCCGTATATTCGACTCAATTTGTTAAAGCCGGACTCGAATCCGGATTCGAATCCTCAGCTAAAATGGTGGATTCGGATTCGGATTCGTACCTAGCCCTAGATTCGGATTCGAATCCTTTGATGATCGGATTCGCCCATCTCTGATTCGGACTAGTGCTTGTTCTTCCCGCCAACTTCCGTCCCAATCCCTCGACTCTAAGTGTTTCACGAGATTTCAAGTGCCCCACTCCAATCTCCCCCCCCCCTCGCAAGTATTGGATCTGATCTTTACTTGACATGGAACATCTGAGACGATAGCTCCTTCCACTTGCCAAGTTTCATTCAATTCCGATAACCTGTTCAAAAGGTACGCATGCCACTAAATCCGGGCCCTCCATCCTCCACTCCCTCCATCATGGACTGAACTCCCCAACCCTGCCCGAATTTTTTCCGGTTATGTCAGCGATGTATTTAAGACTTGTGCTTGTTCTTCCCACCGAGTTTTATCCAGATCCCTCCACTCTGAACGTTTCGCAAGATTTCTGGCTCCCCCCAAAGCCACCGGATCCGGTCCGGATTTGAGATAGATCGTCTGAGTCACGGGGTCTTTACAAATATCAAGTTTCACTTATATCCGATCACCCGTTCAAAAGTTACAAATACCTCAAGATTCCGGCTACCCCATCCCTCCACTCCTTCCATGATGCTCGGATCGGGGAAGTGACTATTTCCAACTTATACGTTCGGGGTCCCTGATACGCCTGCCAAGTTTCATCGTCCTAGCTTATGTGGAAGTGCCCGAACTAGCAGAACCTGGACAGACCGACAGACAGACAGACCGACGGACGGACAGAAATTGCAATCGCTATATGGCACTTGGTCGAAGAGCAAGTGCCATAAAAAAGGGACTAATCGGGTGGTGTGTGCGTACATATTGTTGTAATTCTGTTCGTATTCCTCTGCTTTAAAAATAAGACCGAAGGTTTCGATGGGATCTCAAAAACTTGACACTTGATACAGACAATTGGGTCTTGTCGATATCCGGTCTTCGCCAGACTCCTTGAACTTTCGTAATATTAAAATTTAGAAACAGAGTAATGCCAATGCTAGTCATCTGAGAATCATTAATTCAGCATCTGTGTTAATTGATCAAAACTTACTGAATTACTTCTACCAAATATCCGGTTTCGGCCGGATTCCGGGTGAACTGCTTGTCCGGCAAAAACAAAATCTCAAGACGAATTCAGCATATTTAATTACCCCTATAGGAAAGCTTAATCTTAAAACTTTTTCTTAAACCTTTAACCTTAAAACTTTTAACAAATTTTCAGGTTTTGACCGGATTCTGGGCGAATGGTTTGTCCGGCGAGAAGGTAATTTTCATTTATGAATTCAGCATGCCTCCTTATCACGATATCGAACCTCTAATCATCTTCAGATAACACTTTTTAAAATCTTCCGGTTTTGGCGTCTTCTTACCCCTAAATCTAACATTGAATCAAATTCAAATAAAGCTTTTACTTTTAACAAAATTTTCCGGTTTTGACTGAATTCCGGGCGAACTACTTGTCTAGGTAGAAAATGATTGTCATATGTGGATTCAGCATATCTTCTTACCCCAAATCGAATTCAATCAATTTAATTTATTCAAACAATGTTTACACGGATACGTCAGCTCTGATTTTTCATCAGCGATATTTCGGCCCTTCTTGGCAAGGGTCCTCGTCAGGCTGTCAATCTTCTTGTTCAACTTCGGGGAAGGAAACAAACCTGTGACGAGGACCCTTGCCAAGAAGGGCCGAAATATCGCTGATGAAAAATCAGAGCTGACGTATCCGTGTAAACATTGTTTGAATAAATGTTTCAAAGTCAGCTTGGGCTCAAAGAATATTTAATCAATTTAATTAAGTGCCTTTTTCTGTTTGTATATGTGTTTTGTTTATTTTCTTTCTTTTCGTCATTTACTCCTTGTTTTCAAAATGGCGGGTCATAAATAACTTACTTACTTACTTACTTCAAATAGAACTCTTACTTTTCCAAAAATTTCCGGCTTCGGCCGGATTCCGGACGAACTAATTGTCCGGCGCGAAAAGGAGTTTCAGATATGGAATCAGCATGTCTTATTACCCCTAGATCGACTATCAAATTGGCTTTTTAAAACATTTTGTTTGTGTTCCTTAATTTGAAACCCCTCCCCCACCCATGTATATCGTGCTGACAGTTGGACAACCGTACAGTTTGTACGAAGTCATAGCTGTCCCTCCACTTACGTTTTAGGATCCCAAAAAGAAAAAAGAAATGGAACTTATCGGGTCTAAAAATCATGGAAGACAAGTAAAAAATGGTAAAAAACGTAGAAATCGGCGGCATAGGAGAAAAAAAAAATGAGGGCAAAACCAAAGTGTTGCTCTCGTAACACAATAAATAGCTGAAGTCTACCAATCAAAATATCTTATGGGGGGAATTAATTTTAAATACCATTTTAGAGGTCGGTCAATGGAAGACAGCTTCGCACATGGGTCATTCCTATAACGTCGTGGAAGAAATGGAAAATGTTTGAAAAAAAAGTCCTGATACGATTTATATCGTATATTATTATTCGACGTTAAACACAAATATTATTCGACGAACACAAACAACGTTAAATCGTTGTTTGTGTTCCTTAATTTGAAACCCCTCCCCCACCCATGTATATCGTGCTGACAGTTGGACAACCGTACAGTTTGTACGAAGTCATAGCTGTCCCTCCACTTACGTTTTAGGATCCCAAAAAGAAAAAAGAAATGGAACTTATCGGGTCTAAAAATCATGGAAGACAAGTAGAAAATGGTAAAAAACGTAGAAATCGGCGGCATAGGAGAAAAAAAAAAAAAAACGAGGGCAAAACCAAAGTGTTGCTCTCGTAACACAATAAATAGCTGAAGCTTCTACCAATCAAAATATCTTATGGGGGGAATTAATTTTAAATACCATTTTAGAGGTCGGTCAATGGAAGATAGCTTCGCACATGGGTCATTCCTATAACGTCGTGGAAGAAATGGAAAATGTTTGAAAAAAAAGTCCTGATACGATTTAAATATTTGTGTCCCATCCTCGACCAAACCACATACCACAAATATAGAAACTTAAATTCAAATCTAACTGGAAATTCCCATGGTAACACTGTAGCTACAACTATGAATATCCCAAAAAATGTTTTTGGATTAGTAAGTAAGTAAGTAACGTAAGTAACGAATTTATTTCAAAAAACCACTATCATGGCAATGCCAAATTTGGGTATTACGTCAAGTATAATGCACATTTTATAGTCTATACAGTTAATCATCAATTCGTCATCACAGACCTATTATAGTATATAAATAAAAACCAAAACAGAGCACAGTCGTGTTCTGTGAACCAGTGAACCAGTGGATTCACTGGTTCTTGCTGCTACCTAGTGTTGTAACTCGTTTTCGGACTCGCTCTTGTCCTGTTTTTTTCTCGCCAGTCGGGAATACGCAGAACCTGGCCGTTAGTGAGGTTCTATAGTGAGTATAGTCTTCAGGAGATAGTGACATCAGACACTAGTGAGTAAAAAACATAAAATACCAGGACTGCAAAGAACGTCGCCTATTTCAAAATCATAAACTCGCAACAGTGAGTTTAGTCAACTAGTGAACTATCGCTCCAGTTAACGCGATTCAGCAAACGATAATATACTTTCAGCGAAATTTGAGCGAAATATTTCTAACTTGGGAAAACGCCTTTATTTAATTTGCCCTTGCCTTTAAACCCGCATTTCGAAAAATTGCGGTACTAAAGCTTTCATTTCATTATTACATTGCTCGCGAAACTGGACTCGTTTAGATTGGATTGGACCTCATGTAATTCCGCCCTTATTTGTCGTTGTGTAAAGTACAAGTCACATCGCAGCCCGCAGGCGGAATTTGTTCATTAAGAGCGTGTTCCATCCTACTTACCGTAGTTACTACGCATGACGTCACGAATTCTGGCTTTTTGCCGTCAAGGCTGGAACGATTTTTCTATTTTCCAGCAGGATCTCACGCCAGGGGCGAATCCGACCAATCACGTTCCAGAGATGCGTGGTTACTACGCTTACCACGCTACCGAGCATGGTAAGCAAATAGTAACTATTAGTTACTATTCCGACAAGGTTGGAACGGTCAGCGTAGTAACTTTTCGTGAGGATGGAACGGAAATAGTAACTAATAGTAACTATTGTTACAAGGGTGGAACACGCTCTAAGTTGCCACCCTTGGTTTTATTACAGCGCAGAACTGGATGATGGTGATGACATTTTTATTTACGCACTCGACAAGAAAAAGGGAATAGGGCAGCACAGTATACACAATTATACTGAACTAACAAACAAACCCAGAGAAAGAAAAAGGACTAATCGGGTCTAAAAAAATCTTCTTCCCAGATGGAAAGCGGAAAAATGGTCAGTCGCAAAAATATAGCGGTCATGGGCAATAAGCGATAACTTTGGAAAAGGGTCGGATGGCAAAAAGTTTGCATTCACGCGGGAATTCTAGTAACGACGAGGAATGGATCATAAAAATGCCCAAGGCCGTATCCAGGGGGGGGGGGGGGGGTTAGGGGATTGACCCCCCCCCCCCCCCGAAACATGTAAAAATAATCATTTTTATAGGCTTTTCCCTCTGATCTATGTGTTTTTTGTGCTTTTGTGTCCGACCCGCAGGCAACCCCCCCCCCCCCCCCCCAATAAATTCCTAGATCGGCCTGCCGTATACTAATCACTTTTACGTCTGTCAGTCTGTCGGTCAGTCCGGTGATCACGAGTTAGGGATACTTCCAGATGTGCTAGGACGATGAAACTTGGCAAACGTAAATGTGCCAAGTGCCGCATACCGATCACTTTTCCGTCTGTCGGTATGTCGGCCAGCCCGGTGACCAGTACCAAAACCCGCTCGGCGAAAAAAAACCCGCATAAAAAAAGACAATCCCCAAAGCATCTCCTAGTCCCAAACACATACGCCACGGATAGTAGGCCTACAAGGGATTAGTTATTGAGCTATTGATCGATTCAGCATTAACCGCATCTTCGGTAAGGCTGTTCCAAGGATCAACAGTTCTATTGCCAAAACCCCACTTAAAAACGTCCTTGTGCAATCTTGACTTTGTAAGCTTGTACGCGTGCCCCCGATGACGACGGTTAATGCTGAATCTTACTAAATCGGTCACTTCAAAATCTTGTTTGATACTTCAGGGTATTATATCCTTTGATGCATTTAGTGGCTCTTCTTTGTACAGATCCTTTCGCAAAAGTTTCGTAAACATTGACAAAAGGCACAGAATTAGCTGGACTGACACGTAGAACACCCATAGCTCTGCGCTTTAAAACTCTAGTTTTCAAGCATTCAACTATAACTAGACCTACGTTGCCCGGGCAACGTGAAGTGTTGCGGCAACCTTTGTCCGGCTTCGCCGGCTAAAGTGTTGTGAGAGCAACACTTTGGTTTTGTTTCTTCGCTGTCGGTTAAATGCTGAAATTGTCAACTTATCGAAGCTTTTAAAACGGTATGTTCTAAAAAGAATAATCACATAATCAAAAGCTGTTCTTTAGCGTTGTAAAACCAACAACAAAACAATATCGGAAGAAGGCTATTTGTAACGTTTCAGGATTAAAATACCATAGATGATACTATTAATTATTACAAAACTACCTTATTGTTTTACATTACCGTATCGTTTGTACCCGTTGCGTAAACAGTTAATCCTAGGTTATAGCGATAGACCATCGATACAAACTTTCTTACTGTCATATTTACAGAAATCGAATACAATGTGCACCAATTTTCAAAAATTTCTAGCCCCTCGTGAACCGATCTTACTTACAAGTCCGTCTCCCGTGATTGACATCAAATTCACCGGAAACAAATAATGGATGCACCAGCTATCAAAAGTTGCAAACCCCTCATCGCTGAAGATGATTATAGCATAAAAGCCGATTATTACTTACAAGTCCCATGCATGTCTTACAATTGGGAACAAAATTGTTCTTACCATCGAATACACCTGAGACAAATAACAGGTATACCAACTAGCAAAAGCTGCAAACTCCTCGTTGCCGAAGATGATTATGAGCTAACAGTCGACTGTTGCTTACAGTCGAATGTTGCTTACAAGTCCCTTACATGTCTCACAACTGGTATCGCCTATTTTTGGTTTCAGTGTGTACCTTACTCCTGAAGTTGTCAACCCCTTGAAACATTCAAACTGGCTTATCTCATGAAGGATTTTTGTTCAGAAAATTTGATGGCATATATTTTGATCAGCTCTTCAAGGGCTATCGATTGCCCTAACCACAACAAAAGCATATCGGAAAAAGGGACTAAATTGACTTTGCAGTCAGTTGAACTTTATCCTTTTCAATCGTAGACATCGTGACGGATGAAAACTTGGAATAATATCCTATATAATCTAGTTGGTATTATAAAGCTATCCGTAACTTTTTAGGATTAAAATACCATAGATGACACTATTAATTATTACAAAACTACCTTGTTTTACATTACAGTATCGTTTGTACCCGTTGCGTTAACAGTAAATCCTAGGTTACAGCGATAGACCAACGATACAAACTTTCTTACCGTCAGATTTATATAAATCGAATACAATGTGCAACAATTTGCACTAATTTCTAGCCCCTCGTGCACCGAATCTACTGACAAGTCCCTTTCCCGTGATAGACATCAAGTTCACCGGATAAAAATAATGGGTATACCGACTAGCAAAAGTTGCAAACCCGTCATCGCTGAAGATTTGTGTAGCATAACAGCCGATTATTACTTACAAGTCCCTTGCATGTTTTACATTTGGGAACCAAATTGTTCATCAAATGACAGGTACGCCAACTAGCGAGAGCTGCAAACCCCTCATTGCCGAAGATGATTATGAGCTAACAGTTGCCTGTCGCGTACAAATCCCCTAAATGTCTCACAACTGGTATCGCCTATTTTTGGTTTCAGTGTGTACCTTACTACTGAAGTTGTCAACCCCTTGAAACTTTCAAACTGGTGTATCTCATAAAGGAATTTTTTTTACCAAAAATGGATGTCATATACTTTGATCAGCTCATCAGCGGCTATCGATTGCCGTCGAAGTTGAACTTTATCCTTTTCAATCGTAGATATCGTGACGGATGAAAACTTGGAACAATATCTTATATAATCTAGTTGATATTATAAAGCTATCCGTAACTTTTCAGGATTAAAATAGCATAGATGACACTATTAATTATTAAAAAATTACCTTATTGTTTTACATTACCGTATCGTTTGTACCCGTTGCTTAAACAGTTAATCCTAGGTTATAGCGATAGACCATCGATACAAACTTTCTTACTGTCATATTTACAGAAATCGAATACAATGTGCACCAATTTTCAAAAATTTCTAGCCTCTCGTGAACCGATTCTTACTTACAAGTCCGTCTCCCGTGATTGACATCAAATTCACCGGAAACAAATAATGGATATACCAGCTATCAAAAGTTGCAAGCCCCTCATCGCTGAAGATGATTATAGCATAAGCTTTTTAAACGGGATGTTCTAAAAAAAATAATCATATGATCAAAAGGTATTCTTCAGCGTTGTAAAAAAAACAACAAAATAATATAGGAAGAAGGGACTAAATTAACTTTGCAGTCAGTTGTACTTTATCCTTTTCAATCGTAGACATCGTGACGGATGAAAACTTGGAACAATATCTTATATAATCTAGTTGGTAATAGAAAGCTATCCGTAACTTTTCAGGATTAAAATACTATAGATGACACTATTAATTATTATGAAACTACCTCATTGCTTTACATTTTCGTTTGTATCCGTTGTGTAAACAGTTAATCCTCGGTTACATTGATAGACCATCGACACAAACTTTCTTACCGTCAGATTTATAGAAATCGAATACAATGTGCACCCATTTGCAAAAATTCCTGGCCCCTCGTGAACCGATTCCTACTTACAAGTCCCTCTCCCGTGATATTCATTAAGTTAACCGGAAACAAATAATGGGTACACCAGGTAGCAAAAGCTGCAAACCCATCATCGCAGAAGATGATTGTAGCATAACAGCCGATTATTACTTACAAGTCCCTTGCATATCTTACCATTGGGAACCAAATTGTTCTTACCATCGAATACACCGGAAACAAATAACAGGTATACCAACAAGCAAAAGCTGCAAACCCCTCATTACCGAAGATGATTATGGGCTAACAGTCGACTGTTGCTTAAAAGTCCCCTATATGTATCATAACTGGTATCGCCTATTTTTGGTTTCAATGTACCTTACTATGAAGTTGTCAACCCCTTTGAAATTTTCAAACTGGCTTATCTCATGAAGGAATTTTTGTACCAAAAAATGGATGGCATATACTTTGATCGGCTCATCAATGGCTATCGATTGCCGTCGAAAAAAAAATTCTACCTGTCTTAGTTCAAAAGTTGACTTTTTTGCCGTAGGCCAACTTTCTAACGTCACGACTTAGAAAGGAGCAAAGGATAAGCTCTAGTTTCTTTAGCAATGAGAGAACTTTTAAAGTTTAAGAGGCACATCTGATACCGTTACTCTACCACAAACCAAAGTGCAAAAAAAAAAAAATTATAAACTCAGCTGAAATCGTCGCAGACATGGACAGAAACAATAGATGGCAGCACTTTCGGACCCGTGGGAAAAAGCCACTTTTTTGTCTCTGTAGATTTTTCTATTTATCACTCAAAGAAGATATGTTGGCTGTGGGGCCGGGTAACTGCCGCATATATTTAACACTTATAGATTTTAGTCCATCTTCAATTTGAAACTGGTGCCTGCCTGCTTGCGGGCTAGAACGGAGCTTTCCACTCGAAAGCAGAAACATCTTTTGATGAAACGAAAGGTTCGCTACACAACTTCAGATAGTCCTCTCTGACATAGGTTATACAACTCCACTTCACTTCGCAAACCGTAGGCTCTGGCTCGATGACAAGCAAAAACCATCCTTATTGGCCCCAGGCAAGAGTTCTACGGAGCTTTCCAAAATGTAATGTCATATTCATCAATCCGGCCTAAGGTCCACACTTTCCGTAAAAACCGCACAGGTTAGACCCTTCTCAGTTACCAGGAATAAAATGAAATCGGAGTCATAGGAAAAAAAAAAAAAAAAAAAAAAAAAAAAAACGAGGACAAAACCAAAGTGTTGCTCTCGCAACACAATAAACTGGAACCAAACAGTAAATAGTGAGGGTTGCTTGACGGTCTCCAGACATTCTGTTTTGCCAACCAAATGTACCATTCCTATGACACGTGAATCTGCCATCCCTCGTGATACGTGAAAGCTTTTCCCATCACCAACATGTCATGAACAATGACGCAACTAACTGTACAAACACATACTTCCTTAAAGTTGTTAATTGCAGAGTCACAAACCCCTTTGTTAATTTTTTACGATTCCGAGACGGACAAGACCAAAGGTGTCGATGGGATCCCAAAAAACGGATAAGTCAGCTAGGAATCCAGATAAAGCCTGAAGAGGACCCTTGCCAAGAACTGCCAGAATATCGCTGAAGAATTTCCCAGCTGACTTATTCGCTATGACTCATTTTTGGGATCCCAAAACGGTAAGTGGAGGGATACCTATGACATCGCAAAAGTCGTCCCTCCACCCGTCTGTCCGTCCGTCTGTAAGCACGATAACTCTCGAAGGTAATGAGATATTTTGATGAAACTTGGTATGGGGATTCTTTGGGTCAAGAATAAGGTCGAATTCGTCGATGGGCTTTGTAGCCCTATATTTAGGGGTGGGGGAGGTGGTTTAAATTAAAGGGAAAGCAAAATGTTTGTAAACAGCTAATGGGACAGTACATTTTGGGGTAAGAAGAAATGCTGAACACGATGGTGAAAACCATTTTCTAGCCGGACAAGTAGTTTGCCCGGAATTCGGCTAAAGCCGGAAAGTTTGTTAAAAGTAAAAGTTTTAGTGAAGTTGATTAGTTTTTTTTATTGAGGCGTAAGAAGACATGCTGAACACGATGGTGAAAACCATTTTCTTTGCCGGACAAGTAGTTAGTCTGGAATCCAGCTAAAACCGGAAAGTCTGTTTAAAGTAAAAGTTTTATTTGAAGTTGATTAGATGTTCGGTTTTAAGGGGAGGAAGACATGCTAAACACGATGGTGAAAACCATTTTCTCGCTGGGCAAGTAGTTCGCCCGGAATCCGGCCAAATCCGGAAAATTGTTAAAAGTATTTGTAGTTGATTAGATATTTGGGGTAAGAAGAGATGCTGAATCCGTGTATGACAATCATTTTTTACCCGGACATATATTTCGCCCGGAATCCGGCTGGAACCGGAACATTTGTAATAAGTTAAATTTTAATTTGAAGTTGGTTAGATGTTCCATATAGGGGAAAGAAGATACGCTATTTTTATCTGTTTTTTTTTTGCCGGACAAGTAGTTCCGGAATTCGGCCGAAACCGGGAAATTGGCAGAAGTAAGGCAGGAAGTTTTTGTCAAAACAGATATGACTTATAGGGGTAAACACAAACATGCTGAATCCATTTCTCAACTTGGTTTTCTCAGATGATTAGCATTTTGGCCTTAATCTGTTTCTGAAGTTCAATAGTAAAAATGTTCAAGGAGTCTGGCTAAGACTGGATCTGGCGAAGACAAGACCCAATTGTCTGGATCAAATACTGAAGTTTTGGGATCCCATCGAAACCTTTGGTCTTGTTTATACATGAAGGCGCGATTGTTGTTGGGGCTATAAAATTATTAGAATGGAAATCATTTTCTTGTATTCGAAACGGAGAGTTCTATGCCACCCTTCAGAAATGGGCTCGAACCCAATGCGTCTCTTTCTCGTTTACAGAGTCTTTTCTAATAATAATAATTTGTTTTGCCCCATCACCTTCTCACATAGAAAAAAGATTTACTAATATAATAAATTATTTCTTTAGCCGAAATCGATGATAGCCCTCCCTGCTATGATAGTTAACATGGTGAAGAATCCGCTGGCTTCCAAGTACGACCTGTCAAGCATCAAAGTTATCTTCTTTGGAGGTGGAATAATGAGTGCTGACATGGAAGCTGAGCTGAAGAAGCGACTACCGTCTCTTATTTCAGCAGTTCAGGTAAGAGCAGTGTTGGCATATCCGCTGATTTTACGACAAACTGGTGGATTTTAAAACCGACTGGCGGAATTTTTTTTTGTTTGCTAGCATATTAAAATTGTATTAATAGTTTATTAATTATCCATAATTATCCAAAAACTAATAGCACTGGCACGTCAGAGATAGAAAAATACTTGAGTTCATAATTTAAGTTATGTCACTGAACTGTTAAAGTTTTTGCGGAAGTACGGCACGAATGAACGGTCATACCGAACAAAGCAATTAGCAGGAGGGAGTTTTCACTTTTGCGTCCCCAACACTCCTTGTAACTCTACGGTCACACAGACGCGAATATTCGCAGAATAGCCCGATTATTCGTCGACCACAAATTTCGCGCCACAAAGCTACAAATTCGCTGCGATATTTCGGAGAATCGCTGTAGTTGGATTTATCCAACTACAGCTACAAAATCGCGCCACTAAAATCTTGGAAAGTGGATTTAATTTTTGGAAAAATGATTTTAGCTGTCAAATTTCAGCCAGTTATATATGGAAAGAGTAGTAAAAAACACAAGCAGAGGCATCTGGTCCTAAATTACCTGAAAGCACAGGAGAAAGTTGCTTCAGAGTTGCGGATGGAAGGAAGGTAAGATCACTTTGAGACCAACAGCTAGGCTAGAATGGCATACATACTATATTACTAAATACTGAAAGTTGACTGTAAATCATTCATCTTTAGAGCTGGCTTATTTTGTATTTTGTCATTTTGGAGCATCTTAGCTGGGGTATGGTTACAACAGGGATGCGTGTAGGACTGTAGACTGTAGGTATGAGCCATGTCGTGTGTGAGCTGCTGTGATAAAATCTATTCTTTGCGCGAGACTGATCCTGCAGAAGTTACCTGGTGCCTGGTGTCCTCTGTTCACCTTTTCCTTCTTTATTTTCCAGCTCTGCAGCTAGCCAGCTGTGAAACTTGTAGCACAAGGATTTTTTTTTTAATTCACAACTTTCTATGCAAATTTCCTGGCTGAATTGTTTACCCTAACCTAAATCAAAGGGTCAACAGATCAACTAGATTCTAGGTCAACATTACACTATTTAATTTTTTTTAATTAGAAAAACTAATTGTAGGAAGGAACCTCGAATTTAGGAACCTCAAATGTAGGAACCTCGAATTTACACAACCTCGAACCTGGCCTAAAAAGGATGGAAGGAAATTTCAGTCAAGTACTAACTGTCAAGAAGGAAACCCTGACTGACCCAGGACCTGTTTTAGACTGTAGAGAAGTTTCCTTGTAAGGTTTTCATTCCAAGTTCGAGGTCATATAAATTCGAGGTTGGATACCCGATGAAAAATTTGTAGCCTGCCTAGTTATGGTAGTAGTACACAAAACTTGCATGTAATACTATGTAATAGCAAAGAGTACTATCATTTAATGTGCCTCAGACTGGCCCAGTCTTATGTAGTAGTATCTAGTAGCATCCTGTCTTGACATAGTAGCATCCAGTCTTGCTAATAGTAACATATAGTAGTATGCAGTAAGACGGTAGCCTTGAAGTAGAAGCATGTAGTAGCATTGTTAGTAGTGCATGCTAGTTTTTCGTATTACTTCATAGTACTATTCTGAGATAAATTTTTCATCGGGTACCCCTCCTGCAGAAGAAAACCAAACAACGTTGACTATAGGCTAAATTTATGCCTAAATAATAAACAGAGACCTTTGGTTGTGGTAACATTATTCTTGCTGCTATTTGTGTTTGTTTTAGTCTAACTGTTAATCAGTTTATTGATAAAGCCTTATTTTGTATATGCTAAATTACTGAAGATTGTATACAGACATGTCAGGCGTTTGTAGGCTATGCCACATAGCTCAGCAGCGATGTGTTTGCCGGCAAGGCAATTCATTCTCATAGGCTAACCTGGTTGCGTCCCCTTTGGTGTTCATTATTGTGTTTTTGTTGAAAGTTTCCACTGCATTTGTTTGCCACTGATTATACCAGTTAAAGTAAATATACATTAAACATCTGTTATAATTAATTTAAATCTTATTAAAAGTAAAATTCCTCTGTGCTTGCAAGGTTTTTTGATAATATCAACTAATAATGTGGTTGCTACTGATTTAAATATTATTTTCATTACAGGATGTTGGACGGATCAACTAGCCAAGGAGCAGCTCTGGTTTGCAGACAGTCAGAAAGGAGAAGCCTTACTGAACATTTTGCAGTTTGCTCCAAACACTAGATATTCTTCTTTTATCAGAGGCTACAGTCCTGGACAAGCTCAGTGATGCTTCTTAGAAAAGAAGTGATTGGCACTAAAGGGAACTAGCCTATTTAATGACTACAACGACAACAGCAGGATTTTCTTTGGCGTGAGGAGGCCAAACATCATGATTTGTTTATCAAGAAGCTTCTCAAGCTGAAACCACTCGAAGCAGAGATTAAAGATGTAAGAACAATCCATTTGAGGAACATTGAAACTGAACCAGATTGAAATTGTGGTAGAGTGTACCAAACTTCGAATAAATGAGAAGTTTTTTGTTCTGTTTAAGCAGAATGTGGTACCGTAGCAATCTGAAATTTGGTGAAGAGTCAGTTGATGGCCACTTGCTTCCAGTTTACAGCAAGTATTAATGGAATTTGTCGGCAGTTTGGAAATTATTTCTTGAGTTGTCATTGATGATATATGGCCATGCTCTAGGTTTCGAGAGTGAAATTACTGAGCATACAGATAAGATAATGAACTCGGACCCTGAAAGTACAGACAACTTTAGTACTGACGGTCTGTTTCAATTAAGTGTATGTGATCAACAGCATTTACTGGATTCGGATCACAACGGTTAATAGAGTTTCAACCGCATTGTCTAGTAAAAGGCAACAGGAACAGCTAGTGACAAATGTGTAAGTGTACTAATGAGTATACTAAATGGGAGCTGAAGTGACTGCAATTAGCTGACGCAGCTTTTGATTTGTCAGTGTTGCTTGCCTTTTACAGCTTTCAGTGTGGGTGCAAGCTTAGGCCTCTTTAGTGAACCTACTGATGCACTCAGATGGGTATTGGAATACAGCTTGTGTAACATCGAATAGAAGACAGTCATATGTTCGACTACTGCAAGGGAGAGTCGTGGAATTAAGCATTCAAGTTATTATACTGTTTTTGTTCCAAGTTTATGAGTAAACCTGACCCTTTGCTTAGTTTTCGACACCCGGAAGGAGTGTACTTTTTTCTATTTCTACAAACATTATCTACTAGGCTGATTTTTCTGCATAAGTTCAAATCCTGTGCAATCATACCTATAGTGGTGTACACAAAATTACAAAAAGTATATTCGGAAACAAAAAATTATGTACGTTTTTTTCAAGAATCACGGGCTTTTCCCTTTGTGTTTAGAAGGATATTTGCAAGTCAGAATCGGAATCAGCGTAGTAGGTTAGCTGGTCGTAGTAGGCTAACAATACAAACAGGAATTCCAAAGCCATGTTCGATTCATCAACAATTATCTATTATTATCGACGACCAGCCGTAGATGTCGTTTTATTCAACTACGGTGTAGCGCTGTTGTTGTTTTATTTAAAGCTGTAGTCGTAGTTACTACTTTTTCGTTTTATGATGTCTGTCGAAATTCTAGCGATGATGGAAATCGTTTGTCTGTTGTCGTTCGATTTTTTCGACGAAAAATTAAATTTCCGTTGAGAATGGCGTCATTTTCCGGGAAGAATACTATTGACAATTTTAGGATAACATAGGTGGATGACAGTTGGTGAATCTAACACGGCTCAAGAGTTCAAGATGACATTTGTAGATGGTCAACTTCATGACTTCTTTGGCCCTCGCTTGATTCAACTATCCACCCTTGACTCAGGTAGAGTGGTGGATAGACCCGCAATCCATCGTCAGAATCGTTACCCGAGATTGAGAATTTAGTTTTCATATTTTTATTATCGTACTGTCTTCGGTCCCAGACTAATGAGTAAAACCCGCATTTTGTTATTTTGAATTATTTGCCACCTTTTGTAGCTGAACCCAATCGTCGTGTGGGAACCCTGTTGCGATTTTGTAGCTGCTACAAAACTACAGCGAAAATGTAGTTCCGCACCCGACTCCTCTGTGTGAACGCACAGTAAGCTTTTAGAAGCTCTTGCAATTTTCGGTTAACAAAATTTTTTGGCGTATTTGTGTATTTGCCAAACTGGTGGATTTTAAGACCGACTGGCGGATTTTTTTTTGCTGGCGTATTAAAATTGTTCGTGTTCTATTGACAATCCTTGTAAGCTTTTAGATTTCTTGCAATGTTGGGTTAAACATTTTTGTTCGTATTTTTCAAAGACAGCAGCATATTTCTTGGATCAAGATTTGGCAACACTGGGTAAGAGCTAGTCGATAAGAATTTGCATGCGAAATTCGCGCCAGTGTGCCATTTTTCACTTGGAATAGTGAGTGTGTCTGTCAACTCGCACACTTATGTCTGTCTACCTTTCTATAGCTACTGTCCATATTCTAGTTGAGTGCTTCCAAGCAGACTAGTTTTTGTAAGCCCCCTTATGCCCCATTATCAGCTCTCGTCCGGAGAAATTGTAAAGTATTGAGTTAGTCTATAGGCAAAAGTCTATTGAGTTGAACCATTATATTGGTTTAAAAGTATTGAAGGATATTTAAAAGTATACACAAACACAGTGGCACGAGCGTGTTTGGGCTGAAGCCGACGTCGTCAACCTTCAAACAACAACAAGTTAGATCAACAAAGGTGATGAGTGGAAAATCGAAATCTGCACTGTCTATGGAGCAGAAAGTAAAATGGTTTTCCGGTTCTCTAACCAATAGGCTTCTCGGAGACA